>JASDFA010000027.1:1307500-1907500 GCA_035772735.1 Datura wrightii
AAACTACTGATTCTATGGAGGATTATGCTAAACCATACATTTGAGAGCTAGTTCAATTGCATGGAGTTCCCTTGTCCATCATATCGAATAGAGGTTCTCAGTTTACCTCTCAATTTTAGAGATCATTTCAAAAGGGACTTGGTACTCAAGTCAAGCTTAGCATAGTGTTCGATCCACAAGCCAAAGGTCAGGTGGAGCAGACCATTTAGACTCTCGAGGACAAAAAGCTGAGAGCATGAGTGATTGCCTTCAAGGGTAGATGGGATGATCATTTGCCTCTTATTGATTTTTCGTATAACAACAGCAACCATTCCAGCATTCAGATGGCTCTGTTTGAGGCTCTCTTTGGGCGGAGATGTAGATCACTTATTGGTTGGTTTGAAGTCGTGAAGCTGCGATGATAGGACTAGATTCAGTCCATGAGGATATGAAGAAAGTTCAACTCATAAGGAACAGGTTGAAAACAGCTCAGAGTCACTAAAAGTCCTATGCGGATATGAGAAAGAGAGAACTTGAGTTTGAAGTCGGCGATTTTGGTATTTCTAAAGGTGTCTCCCATGAAGGGAGTGATGAGGTTCGAAAAGAAAGGGAAACTCAGTCCCCGTTATGTTGGCCCGTACCGGATTGTGAAACGAGTTGGCAAGGTAGCATATGAGTTGGAGTTGCCCTCAGAATTAGCTTCAGTTTATCCAGTTTTTTATGTATCGCTCCTAAAGAAGTGTTTGGATGATCTAGCTCTAGTTTTTCCGGTGGACAGTGTCGGTGTGAAAGACAGCCTTAGTTATAAAAAGGTTCCGATAGAGATACTGGATCGGCAGGTTCGTAAGCTAAAGAATAAAGAGGTAGCTTCAGTCAAGGTTTTGTGGAGGAATCAGCATGTTGAGGGAGCTACGAGGGAAGACGAAGAATACATGATCACTAGATACCCGCATTTATTTCCTTCCGGCTCAGTTTCAGCTTGAGGTACTAGTTTCTTCCTTAATACTCTATTCAGTTTCATGTTCAGCTCATGTATCCCAGTTTCTTTCATGAAAATGGATGTATGTGTGATTTGGGAATTCAATTCAGTCATGTAGTTCAATTCGGAGTCAGTCACTCCGTCAGTTTCCAGCATGTATGTTCAGTATTTGAATATACTGATTTCGTTTCTCTATTTTCTATATGTTTTCCCACATTCAAGGATGAATGTTCCAAAAGGGGAGATTAATACCCTGAAAGTGCCTAAGACTAGACCCAAGATTTAAAAATGAAAAGTAGCAGAAAGTTGGAAAAGATTCTCAGAATGGGTTATTGCACAAGTCGTTGGATGAACTAATGACTCGTCGGATGGGCCCGTGATGAGATACTGCAGGTCTATATTGGGAGTCACTGGTCTCAGGACGACCCGTGGGATGTTGTAATGAGTTGTTGAAGGTAGCCGTGGTGAGGTTGCTTCTGGATCAAGGAGGAAGTAATGAGTTGTGGCACGACCCATTGTTGGAAGCAACGAGCCGTTGTTAGCACCTATTGGAAAGAATTCTAGGTTAAGTCAGTGGTGACAACGACTGGCAGCAACGAGTCGTTAGAGCTTGTAATGATTCGTTCTGTCCAGTCATAGTAGGGGATTTGAGATCTAATTATGACTAGAAGAAACAAGTCGTTGGAGCTTGTAATGATTCGTTCTGTCCAGTCGTGGTAGGGGATTTGAGATCTGATTCAGGGGTGTAACAATGAAGGGTGTGACAGACCGTTGGAGCCAATAACGGTCCGTTGTGACACCCATTATCACTGGCAGAGCAGTTTTTTCAGGAAATTCATTAAGGGTATTTTTGTCATTTCTAAGCCCGAGGGTCCTAAACGACGTCATTTTAAGCTCGAAATAGAGTGTTTTAAGAGGGCTTATGTCATTCTAAACCTGTCCTAATTCATGCATGCAAGCTTAGGGGTTTTGAGAGGTGATCAAGTCTAGCTTCTTCAAGTTCATCCTCAATTCTCTTTGGGTTATGAAGGAAGTGTGAGAATCAGATCCTTTCAGGTATGTAAGGCTATGCATGGGTGTAATTGTCCACACCCATGCCCAATTCCCTCTCAATTCATGATGTTCTAAGTGATGATTCCATGGGGTTCTTACCTAATGCCTGAATTCTTAAGTTGTAATCATGGGTATGATTTAAGCATGTTTTAAATGATGAATTATGGTTAATGGGAAGATCTTATAATGTTTTAAATTATAAATTATGTTTTCAAGTTTTCTAAACTATGATGCCCATCCATGAATGTTCATGAAAGTTGAGATCTATGAGATATGTGCTTAAGTATAATGTGATGTTTATGAAGAAAGTATGATTTCTAAATACCCATGTTATGTTCATGTTTTCAAAGTGAATCTAGTTGATTTAAAGAATGTTAAAGTATTGGACAAGCCCATATGATTTATTATGACTTATGATTTAATAAATTAGCTTACCAGACGGTTTTGGAGTCAAGACTCCCATTATTTTCAGCTTGTGGTATGGTTTGAGCCAAGGCTCCTCATGTTATGACTTCAAATTATGCATGTATGTTATTATTCAGCTTCGTCACAAGACGATGGTCAGCTTAGTTGAGAAATGACGGAGAGCATATGCATGTTTTAAAAGTAATGTCTAGCACCGAGTAGGCTAAGGGTCAGTCAACCCTATGCCTCAGAATTACATGCCAACATAGGTATGATTAGATTATTTTGGGACCTCCTTTGGAGATTTCCCCTGCCACAAGGAGCCTTGAGCATGATATTGATATCATGGTAGCGTCCTTAGCCCTAGCAAAGTTTTTGATGGCTCTGCCCACTTGAGTGTAATAGTCAGGACCACGTAAGCTCTATCATGGTAATATCGATTATATGACGAGTCTCTCATTGTTCCTCATGATTTCAGTTATGCATGTTTATCATTTATGGTATATAAATATATATATATATATATATATATATATATATGTGTGTGTGTGTGTGTGTGTGTGTGTGTGTGTGTGTTTTTAAGCAGGTTTGACCCAATGTTCAGTTTTACTTATGATTATCAGACTTCAGCTTTGGGTCATTCAATTTAGTTATGATGTTCAGTTATGTTCAAATCATGATTTCAGAAAATAGCATGCAAGCCCTACTCTCACATTCTTATCTTGATTATTTTTTATATTATGCATGCTTTAATGATTTTACTTACTTAATCAGTTTTACTTACCTTACATACTCGGTACATTCCACGCACTGACCGTATACTCTATGTTGTATCGTTTCATGATACAAGCTCCGATATTCAGACTCAGCCCCATTATTAGCCAATTTCTGAAGTTAGCATCGAGCTTCAGTCGTGAGTCCTCATCTCCCGAGGGCCATTCCTTACCAGTTATCTTTACGTTTTCAGTTTCAGATTTAGAGAGTTAGTTAGGGTCTTGTCCCATCAACTCATCTGAATTAGAGGCTTTTTAGACAAGATTATATTCAGCTTAAGACTCGTGTTGTATTCTTATGTTATGTTATGTTTAGTCTTCTTCTATGTTATTATAATGGATCTTCCGCTTTTATAGATTACTTAGATATATGTTTATGTCATGGGTCGACATGGAGTCTCTCAGGGCTCATTATCCCGTGTCTCGATCCGGGCCTATGTTCGGGTCGTCACAACTTGATTCTTTTCTAATAACTAGATGACATGTCTTAATTCCTGTTTATCATAGTTTGTGGTCACTTGATGTACACATGCTGATTTGGTTTGCCTGGAAAAGGGTCAAAAGATGTTTGTGTTAGTAGTGCAAATTTTGATTTGTGTTGGTTGTAGTATCCTAGGTTTATTTTCTAGTTAAGCGTTGTTTTTAGTTTTTGTTTTCCTTGTCTGAGGACATGCAAAAGTCTTAAGTTGACGGTGTTGATGTGCTGTGAGTTTATAGCACTTTCGACTCTTAAAACTAGAAAAATAGCACGGATCTAGGTATGTTTATGCGGATATGAAGTGTTTTATTTTGTTTTTAGGAAAAATAGGTGTTGCAGCAAAAATATGCAAAAGTTATAGAAAAGTGCAGAAAAGCAGCAAAGTACTAATCTCAGTATCAACCGTACCTAGATTGTAAAGTCGTACTGAGACTGGTGTGAAATCTCAGAAGAATGGAATAATGCAATGGAAGAGTACTACTCTCAGTACGAGCCATAGAAAGCTGGTAGGAGACGTAAACGGAGTCATGGAATATTTTAGAGAAAAGTTGCACAAGTAAAGTCTCTTGATATGGATAGCACTTACGGATCATAGCATCTACTTATGACCTGTACCCGGAGATGTGGAAAGCTTCAGTGGTTTTAAGAACTTGTCAGAATTCATGATGCGACAAGATGTTACGAGTCATAGGAGCAAGGTACAAGGTGTACCAAGACACTTGTAGAAAACTTCAAAAGATGTCAAAGTTCTCAGAGCCAAACTCGATTGGATTGTACAACTCGTGGGATCATGTTACATATCATACTAGATGCCAACACTTACCCAATTCTTCAGAGGTTAAGGAATGTACGAGAGCAAGGCACTACCCATACAATCCTGTTACAGGTCATAGATGAGTCGTAGGAAGTGTCGGCGCCAGATTTGGTTATTTCCTTGTTAACTTAGTAAAAAGTTTTTATTGTCTGTATAAATACGTTTTATGTTTCTTTTAGGGAAGAGAGGGTCAGAATTAGTTGGTTATCAATTGTTATCAAATTTGTAATTGATTTTTGACAACATTGGAGAGCAATTCTTGAAAATTAAAACTTGGATTTCTCAATTGTCTCGAGTTTGTTCATCATATTCTATTGCAATATTCACAGCATGTTTTCTTTCAATCATCATTGTAAATATTTAATTATGTGTTTGTCTATGAATACTAATCACAATCTTACAATCATGAGAGGCTAAAACCTGCACAGGCTAAAACCTCCACAACTACGGTTGTGGGAACCATGGTGGATTAACGAACTAGGGTTACACAAAGTGATCTGAAACCAATGCTATACACTTGTATTGTATTTTCTTCCTCTTTAACGTTTCTTAATGAAGCACGATGTTAAGAATTGCACAAATTCTTTACTTGCTAGAACCCAGAGAGGTAGAGATTAGGAAAAGAGAATTACAACAAAGCCTTGATTTTTATGATCATTATAGAACTTAAGCTGCGGTCGCAGGATAGTTGATTTGGAACAAATTGATAACAGTTAGTTTGAAATTGCTCATAAGACCTAGACCGGTGATTGATTATAGTCATCCAATAGGAATGAACCAGTAGTTTGGATGAACCCTAGTTATCAGTTCTACAAGTAAGAATTGAGATTGATCACGAGTGTAAACCCGGAGTAGTTATGAACCCATGGGGAACACTTACCCTAATTAATTGTGAATCTTGATTAACAACACTTGATTTTTATGCTTGTTTTACTATTTGTTTTGTTATAACCCCCCCCCCCAATTGGGAGATAACCCACCAAAAAGCTTCAATACTGAGATTAGTCTAGTTCTTACCATATTTCCTATGGGTTCGACCCCAACCTCTTTGTTGGTTTCATTATTGACAACGTCCGCTTCATACTGTCGGGAGTGTGGGTTTGAGTGTTATCAAGTCTTAATTATCTCACTAACTCGAGGAACACACACGCGCCCCTTTATCCTCAGGACCCCTTCTTGCTGGCTATTGGAGCTCGGTGCCATAACTCGACCATAACTTTCTTCTTCCTATGCCATCAGTAGGTCTCTTTCATAACCTGATGCATTTTCATCAAACTCTAGGTGGGGAGAATAATGAACACGGTGTACCTTGCTACAGTCTACTGACAAAGCCCCACCTCATTTAGAGCATAGAGTCGACCTCTGGGTCTCAAGACTCTTTCCCCTACTATCTCGAAGGTCGGTGACTCCTCCTACTAGGCCTTATCTCTAGCTGCACTAGGTTAGGGCCTCCATACTGTCACAATCTCGCTACCCTTTAAACGTCAACCTAATACTCATTTCTTGATGATCAGCGATTCCAGGCTCTATCAGCCTACTACCGCTAAGAGGTGATTCTGTTCTCCTCCAGAGCTAGATACTCATGCCTTCCCCTTACTTATATAGGCTGATATCTGGGGTTCGTTCCCCATGCACCATACTGGCAAGGATATTACTGGCCAAGTCTACCAAACTATTTCGTCCTGACCCACAGTTGGGCCGATTCTACTCATATAATCTCTCTGTCCTTTGACATAATAAACTAGGGCCATAGCCAGTATTCTTCACGTATCCCCTACCGCCATCCACACACCGCGATGGGGTTAGTCTATTTCTAACTTAAACCTTGCTATTGCTTGGAGTTTACTGCTTATGGACTAGAAATGCCCACTTGGGTGTTCCTAGCAATCTTACCTACCCTTCTGATTTACTGTTGTAAGGGTCTAGGTGAATTATTTAAACACTAGGGGTCTTAATCACTTCCTAACACTTCCCCGAAATCCACGATTCTAGCCTTCCTTTACTATTCATTCTAGGCAACATCGCGTTAATACTTACGCTTCCTGTCGTACTGAGAAAAGACTGGAAGGCAGGAAAAAACCCTATCATTCTCTAACGGGGCTAAGGTGCGAAACTCAACAAACTCTAGAAGCTGGAGGTACAAACCTTGCGCAGTGCTCTACCTTTTGTTGGCAATTCGGGCACATAGCTACGAATTCGGAGATGTCTCTCTTCATGCCGTTCCACCAGTAAATATCTCTCAAGCCGTGGTACATTTTAGTAGCACCAGGGTGGATGGAGTATCTTGAGTTATGTGCTTCAGCCAATATCTATTGTCTCAAGTCACTGACGTCTAGTACACATAATCTGCCCTGGTAACGGAGCATCCCATCTCCCCCTTTGGAGAAAGCCTCAACCTCCTTCCTAAGAACTGCTTCCTTAAGTTTAAGTAAAATGGGATCTTCATCCTTTTTGTACTTAACTTCAACCACCGAAGAGGAATCTGACCTGCTTTGCCTTACCACTTCACCATCAACTGAGTCAACCAACTGCACCCCTAACTGAGCTAGTCGGTGAATATCTTTTGCCAATTCCCTTTATCCTTCTTCAACATGAGTCACCCTACCCATAGACACTCTGCTCAGGGCATCAGCCACCATATTGGCTTTGCCCGGGTGATATAACACGCTTATGTCATAGTCCTTCAGGAGCTCTAACCATCTTCTCTGACGATGATTTAGGTCCTTCTGACTAAATACATACTGAAGGCTCTTGTGATTGGTGAATACATCCACGTGAGCCCCGTACAGATAATGTCTCCATATTTTCAATGCAAACACCACCACCGCCAACTCCAAGTCATGAGTTGGATAATTCTTCTCATGAACTTTGAGTTGTCTAGAGAAGTAGGCTATCACCTTGCCCCGCTGCATTAGAATGCAACCGAGTCCAACTCTGAAAGCATCGCAAAATACTACAACCCATCTGATCCTTCCGATAGGGTCAACACTGGAGCGGTAGTGAGTCGAGTTTTTAACTCTTGGAAACTCTTCTCACATGCATCTGAGCACTAAAATTTCACCTTCTTCTGAGTCATCCTAGTCAGAGGAGATGCTATAGAAGAAAAACCTTCCATAAAACATTGGTAATACCTGGCTAGACCCAAGAAACATCTGATTTCGGTAGGGGAGGTAGGTTTAGGCTAGTCTTTCACTGTTGCTATACCTGAATACCCTCACCCAACTCCACATGACCTAGGAAAATCACAGACTTCAACCAGAATTCGCACTTGCTTAACTTGGCGAATAACTAGCCGTCTTTGAGTGTCTGAAGCACTATCCTCAGTTGATTAGCATGCTCTTCCTCAGTTCTGGAGTATACTAGAATTTCATCGATAAATACAATGAAGAATATATCTAGAAACTGTTTAAAGATTTTTTTGATTAGGTCCATAAAGGCTGCAAGGGCATTTGTTAGTCCGAAGGACATAACTACAAACTCGTAGTGACCATACCGAGTTCTGAAAGTTGTTTTCGATATGTCACACTCTCTGAATCTTAGCTGATAATACCTGACCTGAGATCTATTTTTGAGAAATACCTGGCTCCCTGAAGTTGGTTGAACAGGTCATCAATTTTGGGTAGGGGATGCATGTTATTGACTATGACCTTATTCAACTAATGGTAATCGATGTACATTTTGAGGGTACCGTCTTTCTATCTGTTATACCCCGTAGAATTCCCGCCACCTAGATGACCGATTCGCACGTTGGTTAAGCATATTTGAAGGCCATACGTGCTGGAGAAAGGCCCGGGAAAAGATCGGACGAGAAGCCCGTCGAACCATCGCAGAAGGAGCCGAGGCAGAGCCCCTCCGCGATGGCAGCGTGTCACGGAGGAGAGGCCACCGCGATGGCTCCGTGACACGTTGGCCTTGTCCAGGCCCAAGTATATAAAGCCCCACTTCGGTTTTAAATGATAAAATCCTTAAAAATTTCCAAAGAAACAGAGGCAAACGCAGGGGGAAAAGAAAGGAACGAAGGAAATTATATATTTTTGTCCGATTACGCTGCCAAACGCTGCCCAAACTCAAATTAATCCTAGATATCAAAGTATTTAGCAGCAGAGAGCATTTCTACGGATTTAGTTTCGTGAAATACGGCCGACGAATCGGCGAGCCACCGAACTAAGGTAAGTAGAAGTGCTCTAAATTAATGTCTATGTGTTCCTAGCTGAGAAGTGAATACTTCTCCCTTCTGGGCCGCTGAAAAATAGCGAGTTTTCGACCGTCTTTCGATAAGCCTAAGTTTAGGCTATAAACTATATCGAAAGTGACGATGCTCTTTACAATAAAGCTGTATTTAGTATTAATTGACATATGTATGAATGCAGTTGGGAGAAAATAGTTGAAGTACCAGTCGAGCCTCGTCCGACGGACGAATAGTTGAAGATAAGGTATGTAAAGTTAGTTTCCTCGGCAAGTTAAGTAATGTTGAGACAATATAGTAATTTACAGACCAGTAGAATGTTCAGAAGTCGAGTATTGCGTTATTATGAATATTGGTACAATATGAGAAGTATTGGGTTGTAACGTGTACGAGATCTATCAGTATGATATAGATTCTAACGCAAGTGTTAGAGATTGCCCCGTATACTCAGTATGTGATGTAATATGTCATGTTGAGATATTGTTGTGTTCAATTGAAACCCCGTGAAGTAGTACAGTATCCGTAAAGCATTTCAGAACTAGAATAATCAACTAAAATGAAGTTGAAAAAGCATGTTAGAAATAGGAAATCATGTTAATACAGAAACTCAGTAAACAACATAGTTTTCAGCAGAAACATTATCTTGTATAGCATTTGCCCCAGTACAGTCTGGCAGGGGATTATGTTCATATTTATATGTATTTACCTGCCTCAGCATGTAACAGATACGTACAGATTTCTATCATTAGCTCAGCATGTAATATATACGGTACTTTACCCTTATTAGCCTCAGCATGTGAGATACACAGACAGTATTACCAGTTGAGACCGTTGTATTGTTTGGGGTTGGATTACCTAGCATCCATGACCGCCCAGGGTTAATAGCTGTATCGACTCATCCGCCAGAGGACGAGGATACGTCACTCTACGGAGTGGCATGCCGTCCCGCCAGGGGACGAAGATGGGATGCCAGTTTTCCCCATATTTGTGCCTTGATCGGCCCTTACACACCCCAGTCGAGCGGATACGCCCGGGTGCAGATTCAGGAGTCCTCCGGACTTAGATGCAGTTATAGTCAGGGGCTCAGCGAGCCCAAGTGCATACCCAGGGGACCGGCGGGATTCTTACAGCCAGTATAGGAGATGGGATGACCGGGGTAGGGGAATAGATTCTGTGCTGGTTGTACCTCCCGGCTTATGGGGGCCGGGTAAGGTTTGTGTATGCCATGTTATGTTATGTATGTTATTCCATATTATATTAGATACGAGCAGATTAGTAGCAGGATGATACGTCTCCAGGTATGATTCCTACTCCCTTCAGTATGATTAAGAACAGGTACGATCTACACCATCAGATACTTAATCTGGTTCTTCTTATTGCAGTTTCGTCAGTTATGTTATTGATTTCAGATATCTCTTTCAGTTATTGCTTTAATTACTCAGTACCAGCAGTACTGACGCCCGGTGGGGTGCTGCATTACTTGCCTGCAGGTACCCATAGACGAGCAGGCGATACCACGTGATCCCCATCAGTGGTTGAGTATTCAGCTCCTGTCATCCGGAGACTGAATTTCTAGAGGTGTAGTTCAGTTCCTTTTGCTGTACAGTACGGGTAGGTCGGGGCCCTGTCCTGATCATTTCTATTATTCTTCCTAGAGGCTTGCAGTCTGTATATATTCCCTGTGGTCAGATGAGCCGGTCGTGAGAGGCCGTGCAGTTGTATAGTTGTTAGCATTCCTTCTTTCTATTGTGATGGTCGTGTGGGGCCATAGTTGTCAGTAGTGGTGACCTTGCCGGTCACGTAGCTTTTTAATACGTTATGATTGAGTTGCAGATAACTAGACAGCATGGTGGCCTTATCGGCCCGCATAGGTTTCCCGGAATTGAGATGTTTCTGGTCAGCTGTTAGTACAGGTACAGAAGGCTATAGGCCAATGGGCTGGGGGGCTGTGTTTACAGCCGTTATATAGCCCTTTGTTTCCAGAAATGTGAGTCAGAGCCAGCCAGGCACCAGGTGTGCCAGGCTTAACAGTCCAGCAGGTCAGGTCCTAGTAGGGCACCAGATGCCAGTCATACCAACTTGGTATCAGAGCAGGTCGTATCCCAGGGAGTCTGCAAGCCGTGCTAAGTAGAGTCTTGTCCATGGATGTGTTGTGCACCACATACTATGGATAGGAGGCTGCAAGGCATGATAGGATGGTTGCCTTTTGTTCTTATTCAGTCGTGCTATAAAGCGGTACAGTATAGGGTTGAGTCCCTAAAAGCTTACCATATTCTTTGGTTACAGATAATGTCAGACCAGCGACATCCTACCATAGGTCGGAGCTTAGACATTGCAGCAGGAGAAGGCGCCAGCAGGATGCCTCCCCCTCATTTGGAGACAGCCCGACCAGAGGGCACTACAGAGGCATCATCCCAGCATCCTCAGCAGTCTCCACCACGTCAGGAGCCACTTGGGGCGACACTACCTTCAGCAGCCCCTATATTGACTCCTTCTGACCAGGAGGTTAGGAGTGTTGTAGTTATGTTAGCATAGATGATGGCTGCTCAGCGTCAGCCAATGCCATCCACAGTTGCAGAATCGTCAGGAGGGCCCGGTAGTTCGAGGGTCCGAGAGTTCTTAGCCCTGAATCCCCCACAGTTCACAGGCACGGACCGAACAGAGGACCCCCAAGATTTTCTGGATCAGATGCAGAGAATCTTCAGGGTTATGCATGCTACGCCTACTGAATAAGTTGAATTGGCAGCATTTCGATTACGGGATATTACGGTGTTATGGTATGAAAGCTGGGAGAGGTCCCGAGGGAGAGATGTTTCCCCTCCCACCTGGTCCAGCTTTTCAGGAGCCTTTCTGGATCATTATTTGCCGCGGGAGATTCGACAGGCCCGGGCAGACCAGTTCCTATATCTAGAACAGGGGGCCATGAGTGTTCGGGAATATTCCTTGCAGTTTGATTCCTTAGCCCGATATGCACCGGCCTTCGTTGATACCATGGCATCCAGAGTGCATCGCTTTATTACGGGGTTGAATCCAGAATATGTTGAGATTTGCACTACAGCCACACTGCGAGAGGACATGGACATTGCTCGAATTCAGGTATTTGCCCAGAATATTGAGGGCATCAGATAGCGACAACGAGAGGTCAGAAGGGTTAATCAGGAACAGTGTCGCTGGGACAGGCCAGTTGAGTTACAGAGAGAGGCCCGGGGAGGACCCAGGCCCCGATTGTCAGACAGGCCGCCCAGGCCCCCGCCTCCGCCACAGTCACAGGGGGGTAGATTCAGCCGCAGGGGGCAGTCAGAGACTGGTAGAGGCTCACAGATGGCAGATTACCATCATAGAGGAGGGCGGAGCAGAGTAGGTATACCCTACCACTTTGCCCTATATGCAATCGACGCCATCCTGAAGCATGCAGATATGGCTCCACCGCATGTTATATTTGTGGCCAAGAAGGCCATTTGATGAAAGATTGCCCAACCAGAGGTCGAGAGGACCGTGATAGACAGGATAGGACATCAGTAGGGTCACGAGCCACCGCATCCTCGACTGGGCGCAGGCCCTCAGTTTCAGCAAGCGGGGGTCGGGGCAGATCAGGGGCCTCCAGTACAGGTGCGGGCCCAAGCCGCACATATGCCTTACCAGGGAGGCAAGATTTAGAAGCGTCGCTTGATGTTGTGACAGGTATGCGAACTATCTGCTCACACCCTGCTTATGTGTTAATTGATCCAGGGTCTACTTTGTCCTATATTACTCCATTTGTGGCACGGAAGTTTAGTATTGTACTAGAATCATTACAGCAGCCCTTCTTAGTATCTACGCCCGTCGGTAACTCTATCACAGCTAGCCGAATCTACCGCGGGTGTACAGTAGAGATTGCTGACCGTCAGACCACAGTGGATCTGGTCGAGTTAGAAATGATAGACTTCGATGCCATAATGGGTATGGACTGGTTAGTACCATGCTTTGCCAATGTTGAATGTTGGACCAAAACGGTTCGATTCCACTTCCCAGGAGAAGCAGTACGGGAGTGGAAGGGCAGCACCGCTACGCCAAAAGGTAGGTTTATTTCCTACCTTCAGGCGAGGAAGTTGATATCCAAGGGATGTATTTATCATCTGGTTAGAGTTCAAGATATCCAAGCAGAATCTCCGACACTCAGTCTGTCCCAGTGGTGAATGAATTCCCAGATGTATTTCCTGATGAGTTACCTGGTATTCCCCCCAGAAAGGGAAATAGACCTTGCTATCGACTTGTTACCAAGCACGCAGCCAATATCAATACCTCCCTATCGTATGGCTCCTGCAGAACTCAGAGAATTAAAGGAGTAGTTGAAAGATTTGTTAGATAAAGGTTTTTTCAGGCCAAGTACTTCACCATGGGGTGCGCCAGTTTTATTTGTAAGAAAGAAAGATGGCTCGCTCCGAATGTGCATAGATTATCGGCAGCTAAATAAAGTTACAGTAAAGAACAAGTACCCGCTTCCCAGAATTGATGACTTATTCGATTAGTTGCAGGGAGCCAGATACTTTTCTAAAATTGACTTGCGGTCCGGATATCACCAGGTTCGAGTACGTGAGAAAGATATTCCTAAGACAGCGTTTAGGACCCGATATGGACATTTTGAATTTCTAGTTATGTCCTTCGGGTTAACAAATGCCCCAGCAGTCTTTATGGACCTGATGAACAGTATTTTCAGACCTTTCCTGGACTTGTTCGTGATAGTATTCATTGATGACATTCTGGTGTATTCTTGCTCTGAAGCAGATCACCGGACTCATTTGCGGACAGTGCTCCAGATTCTCAGGGACCGCCAGTTGTATGCTAAATTTTCGAAGTGTGAATTCTGGCTTAACTCAGTGGCCTTTTTAGGGCATATTGTCTCAGACGCTGGTATACAGGTAGACAAGCAGAAGATAGAAGCAGTTAAGTCATGGCCTAGGCCTACCACCCCGACGGAAGTTCGTAGCTTTCTAGGGTTGGCAGGATATTACAGGAGATTCGTTGAAGGGTTCTCGACTATTGCGGCACCTCTGACCAAATTAACACAGAAAGCAGCAAAATTTCAGTGGACAGAGGCATGCGAGCAGAGTTTCCAGGAACTGAAAGATAGATTAACCTCCGCTCCAGTGTTAGCATTGCCGGAAGGCACAGAAGGTTATTCAGTCTATTGCGATGCGTCAGGTGTCGGATTGGGTTGTGTGTTGATGCAGCATGGTAGAGTAATTGCATATGCCTCCAGACAGCTGAGGAAACACGAAAAGAATTACCCTACCCATGACCTGGAATTGGCCGCAGTAATCCACGCGTTAAAGATGTGGAGGCATTACCTGTACTGAGTTCATGTTGATATTTATACAGATCATAAGAGCTTACAGTACATTTTCACTCAGAGGGAGTTGAATCTGCGGCAACGCCGCTGGTTAGAGCTGTTAAAAGACTATGATGTGAATATTCTGTACCACCCCGGAAAAGCTAATGTTGTAGCAGATGCCCTAAGCCGTAAGTCAATGGGGAGTTTGGCGTATTTGCAACCTGAGAAACGAGAGTTAGCCAGAGAAATTCATCAGTTAGCTGGTTTAGCTGTTCGGGTGATGGAAACAGAAAATAACGAGGCAGTAATTCAGAATTCTGCGGTGTCATCATTAGTTACAGAGGTAAAAGAACGACAGTACGAGGATCCTGATTTAGTCTAGCTCAGAGATAGAGTTCAGAAGGGTAAGGAGACAGATTTTCAGATAACCGAGGATAATGTGCTACGTTGTAAGGGCCGCCTCTGTGTCCCGAATGTTTCAGGGCTTCGCGGACGAATCATGCATGAGGTACATTATGCTCGCTATTCCCTTCATCCAGGGGCGACGAAAATGTACCACGATATCAGAGACATTTATTGGTGGCCAGGTATGAAAGCTAAGATAGCTGAATTTGTGTCTAGATGTTCTAATTGTCAGCAGGTAAAAGCCGAGCACCAGAAACCGGGCGGTTTGACGCAAGAGATAACGGTACCTATGTGGAAATGGGAAGCAATAAACATGGATTTTGTAACAGGGTTACCCCGTACTAGACGCAGAAATGACTCCATTTGGGTAATAGTTGATAGGCTGACAAAATTAGCTCATTTCCTGCCAGAGAGGGCTACCTTCTCAGCTGAGGATTATGCCGAATTATATATCAGAGAAATAGTTAGATTGCATGGGGTGCCGGTATCTATTATTTCAGATAGGGGAGCACAGTTTACAGCTAGATTCTGGCAGTCGTTTCAGAAAGGTTTGGGGACGCAGGTTAACTTGAGCACAGCATTCCATCCTCAAACAGATGGGCAAGCGGAATGTACAATTCAGACGCTCGAAGATATGCTACGAGCGTGTGTGTTAGATTTTGGGGGTAGCTGGGATGAACATCTCTCGTTAATTGAATTTGCTTATAATAACAGCTACCATTCAGCTATTCAGATGGCGCCTTTCGAGGCATTATACGGGCGAAAGTGTAGATCGCCGGTAGGCTAGTTTGAAATAGGAGAATCAGCATTAGTTGGCCCAGACATTGTTCGGCAGTCCGAGGAAAAGATAAAGCTTATCCGAGAACGTTTACTGACCGCTCAGAGCCGCCAGAAGTCCTATGCAGATATGCGGCGCAGAAATCTAGAATTTGCGGTGAATGACTGGGTATACCTGAAAGTGTCCCCGATGAAAGGAGTAATGAGGTTTGGCAAGAAAGGCAAGCTTAGCCCAAGATTCATTGGGCCATACCAGATTCGGTGAAGAATAGGCCGAGTTGCATACGAGTTGAACTTGCCTCCAGAGCTAGCATCTGTTCACCCAGGGTTCCACGTCTCTATGTTAAGGAAATTCGTAGGGGACCCTTCTACAGTAGTTCCAGTTCAGGAGGTTCAGGTCACAGAAGAGTTAGCCTATGAAGAGGTTCCCGTAGCCATTTTAGATAGACAGATTCGCAGACTGAGAACCAAAGATGTGGCATCTGTCAAAGTATTGTGGCGTAACAGAAATCAGGAGGAAATGACATGGGAGGCTGAAGAAGATATGAAAACCAGATACCCTCATCTATTTCAGGCCTAATCAGGCGACAGGTATGTCCGTATTATTATTTATGTCGTACCTTATGGTTGTATGTTGTAAATGATAAAGAAAGAAGTGATATTTAGTTGTCCAGTGGATCTTAGAATATTGTGTGCAGTGCCTGTGTTGGACTTTTCTGCATTTCAGGTTTTTGCGATAGTCCATATTACAGGGGAAACTCTGCCGAAATTTTTCTAGAAAGTAAAGTAAGTAGTCCTCTAGATGACAGTGTACATTCGAGGACGAATGTTCTTAAGGGGGGAGAATGTTATACCCCGTAGAATTCCCGGCACCTAGACGACTGATTCGCACGTTGGTTAAGCATATTTGAAGGCCATACGTGCTGGAGAAAGGCCCGGGAAAAGATCGGATGAGAAGCCCGTCGAACCATCGCGGAAGGAGCCGAGGCAGAGCCCCTCCGCGATGGCAGCGTGTCACGGAGGAGAGGCCTCCGCGATGGCTCCGTGACACGTTGGCCTTGTCCAGGCCCAAGTATATAAAGCCCCACTTCGGTTTTAAATGATAAAATCCTTAAAAATTTCAAGAGAAACAGAGGCAAACACAGGGGGAAAAGAAAGGAACGAAGGAAATTATATATTTTCGTCCGATTACGCTGCCAAACGCTGCCCAAACTCAAATTAATCCTAGATATCAGAGTATTTAGCAGCAGAGAGCATTTCTATGGATTTAGTTTCGTGAAACACGGCCGACGAATCGGTGAGCCACCGAACTAAGGTAAGTAGAAGTGCTCTAAATTAATGTCTTTGTGTTCCTAGCTGAGAAGTGAATACTTCTCCCTTCTGGGCCGCTGAAAAATAGTGAGTTTTCGACCGTCTTTCGATAAGCCTAAGTTTAGGCTATAAACTATATCGAAAGTGACGTTGCTCTTTACAATAAAGCTGTATTTAGTATTAATTGACATATGTATGAATGCAGTTGGGAGAAAATAGTTGAAGTACTGGCCAAGCCTCGTCCGACGGACGAATAGTTGAAGATAAGGTATGTAAAGTTAGTTTCCTCGACAAGTTAAGTAATGTTGAGACAATATAGTAATTTACAGACCAGTAGAATGTTCAGAAGTCGAGTATTACGTTATTATGAATATTGGTACAATATGAGAAGTATTGGGTTGTAACGTGTACGAGACCTATCAGTATGATATAGATTCTAACGCAAGTGTTAGAGATTGCCCAGTATACTCAGTATGTGATGTAATATGTCATGTTGAGATATTGTTGTGTTCAATTGAAACCCCGTGAAGTAGTACAGTATCCGTAAAGCATTTCAGAACTAGAATAATAGTCTAAAATGAAGTTTAAAAAGCATGTTAGAAATAGGAAATCATGTTAATACAGAAACTCAGTAAACAACATAGTTTTCAGCAGAAACACTATCTTGTATAGCATTTGCCCCAGTACAGTCTGGCAGGGGATTATGTTCATATTTATATGTATTTACCTGCCTCAGCACGTAACAGATACGTACAGATATCTATCATTAGCTCAGCATGTAATATATACGGTACTTTACCCTTATTATCCTCAGCATGTGAGATACACAGATAGTATTACCAGTTGAGACCGTTGTATTGTTTGGGGTTGGATTACCTAGCATCCATGACCGCCCAGGGTTAATAGCTGTATCAACTCGTCCGCCAGAGGACGAGGATACGTCACTCTATGGAGTGGTATGCCATCCTGCCAGGGGACGAAGATGGGATGCCAGTTTTCCCCATATTTGTGCCTTGATCGGCCCTTACACATCCCAGTCGAGCGGATACGCCCGGGTGCAGATTCAGGAGTCCTCCGGACTCAGATGCAGTTATAGTCAGGGGCTCAGCGAGCCCAAGTGCATACCCAGGGGACCGGCGGGATGCTTACAGCCAGTATAGGAGATGGGATGACTGGGATAGGGGTATAGATTCTGTGCTGGTTGTACCTCCCGGCTTATGGGGGCCGGGTAAGGTTTGTGTATGCCATGTTATTTTATGTATGTTGTGCCATATTACATTAGATACGAGCAGATTAGTCGTAGGATGATACGTCTCCAGGTATGATTCCTACTCCCTTCAGTATGATTAAGAACAGGTACGATCTACACCATCAGATAGTTAATATGGTTCTTCTTATTCCAGTTTCGTCAGTTACGTTATTGATTTCAGATATCTCTTTCAGTTATTGCTTTACATACTCAGTACCAGCGGTACTGACGCCCGGTGGGGCGCTGCATTACTTGCCTGTAGGTACCCATAGACGAGCAGGCGATACCACGTGATCCCCATCAGCGGTTGAGTATTCAGCTCCTGTCATCCGGAGACTGAATTTCTAGAGGTGTAGTTCAGTTCCTTTTGCTGTACAGTACGGGTAGGTCGGGGCCCTGTCCCGATCATTTCTATTATTCTTCCTAGAGGCTTGCAGTCTGTATATATTCTCTGTGGTCAGATGAGCCGGTCGTGAGAGGCCGGGTAGTTGTATAGTTGTTAGCATTCCTTCTTTCTATTGTGATGGTCGTGTGGGGCCATAGTTGTCAGTAGTGGTGACCTTGCCGGTCACGTAGCTTTTTAATACGTTATGATTGAGTTGCAGATAACTAGACAGCATGGTGGCCTTGTCGGCCCGCATAGGTTTCCCTGAATTGAGATGTTTCTGGTCAGCTGTTAGTACAGGTACAGAAGGCTATAGGCCAATGGGCTGGGGGGCTGTGTTTACAGCCGTTATATAGCCCTTTGTTTCCAGAAATGTGAGTCAGAGCCAGCCAGGCACCAGGTGTGCCAGGCTTAACAGTCGAGCAGGTCAGGTCCTAGTAGGGCACCAGGTGCCAGTCATACCCCCCCCCCAAGGCGGGGTGTGACACTATCACACGAATAGTGCTGGAACACCCCAGAGAGATATGTTGGGTCTAATAAAACCCTTATCAAGAAGGTCTTTTAGTAGCTCCTTCAACTCCTTGAGTTCAGCTGGAGCCATTCTATAAGGAGGGATGGAGATGGGCTAACTATCTGGAATAAGGTCTATACCGAAGTCGATTTCCTATTCAGGAGGAACTCCGGGAAGATCTTCAGGGAACACATCTGGAGATTTTCTGACAACATGGACGGACTGGATAGATGGGGTCTCAGAGTCGGAATCCTTGACCTGAACTAGACGGTAAATACATCCCTTATATATAAGCTTCGTGTCCTTAAGGTAGGAAATAAACCTACCCTTAGGCTCTGAACTACTGCCCGTCCATTCTAGAGCTGGCTCATTAGGGAACTGAAACCTGACGACCCTAGTTCTGTAGTCGACTAAGGCATAACTGGAGTGTAACCAATCCATGCCAAAAATGAGATCGAAGTTGACCATGTATAACTCTATAAGGTCAGCTGGAATGACTTTATTGAAGACTGAGATTGGGCAGTTTCAACACACCCGGCTGGCTCTACCTGAATTGCCAACTGGGTGGAGACTGAATATGGTTCTAGGAGGACCTCTGAACTGATATTAAACTGAACAGCTATGTATGGAGTCACTAAGGATAGTGTGGCCCCTGGATCTAGTAGGGCATATACATCAGGCTGGAAAAGACGTAACATACCCATGACCACATCCGGTGAGTTGTCCTGATCCTCACGAGATAATAATGTATAAAAACGGTTTTGGCGTTGACCGCCCTCCGTAACTGAAGTATTAGCCTGCTGAGCTAGTTGGCCTGCTGGAGCTGCTGAGGTAGTGGATTATGACCTTCCCCGTCCTGATGATGGGCATTCCTTAAGCCGATGACCAAGCTGTCCACAACCAAAACAGCCCTCTCGACCCTGAAGATACTCTCCTGGGTGGTTCTTGTCGCACTTGGTGCAAGCTAGATACCTGTTACCGGCACTGTAACTCTGGGACTAGAGCCAGATACTCCACCCCTCCGATCCTGGTGGGATCGAAAGGTATGGGCACTGGCTGAGCTGGGTGTTGGAGCTTTCTACTGCTGTTGTTGCTGCTACCGCTAGACCTTTGGTGGCCATAATTTGATTGGCCAGTTCTTTCCCACTTATTCTTTCACTCCATGTCCCTCAGGTTTTCTGCCTCAATCTGCTAGGCATAGACAATTAGGCTATAGAGGTCGATATCCTTAATCAGCATCACTGTCCTACACTCTTTGAGAACCAAGTTCGACACCCCATTAACAAACTTCAGCATGCGAGCCCTTGGATCGTCCACTATCTTTGGAGCGTATTTGGACAACCTGGTGAACTCGAGAGCATACTCTTCTACTGTCCGATTTCCCTGTCTCAGATTCATGAACTCTCTACTTTTGTCTCCCTGAGCTCCTGAGGGAAGAATCTATCCAGGAAGGTTGTAGTGAACTCCTCCCATTCCGCCAGTCCTGCTTCTGCTAGCCTCCCCTCCTTCCACTATTTGTACCAGACCTGGGCTACCCCTTTCAACTGGTAGGCAGCCAAGTCGTCACTCTCTAAGGGACTGACGCCCATAATTCGGGTGATCTTTTTAATCTCATCCACAAATCCTTATGGGTCCTCTCTTACCTTAGATCCATGAAAATCTGGAAGGTTCATCCGAGTGAAGTCCCGCACTCGGCAAACTACTGTGGAACTATTGTTGTTGATTGGAACCACCTGCTAGTTCACCTGGTTGGTAACAGTTTGAGCGAGCAGTTGAATGGCTGCCCTAAACTCTGCGGTAGACACTGAGTCATCCTGAGGGGGGCTGTCGGGGCTGGTAGGGAAGGTCGATGAGCATTACTGGCCCTTCTTCCATTACCACATTGTGGAGGCATGATTCACTGAAATGAAATAGAGCACGAGTTAGGAGAATGATTCTGGAACTGAATTTCAATGCACGATAAAGAGTATTAAATAAAGAGAGTTTTCCTAATAACATCTCGTAGCCTCCTCGTCATAAGTGTGGCGTGCTTCACACCCATGAAGAGGACTCTTCTTGATGCATCTTTCAGACATCCGAGGATACTCTAAACCTAGTGCTCTGATACCAAGTTTGTCACGCGCCGAGCTTACACCCTGGACGGAACACGGTACTTGGAGTCACAAGTAACCCCAAGTCAACCCCTGGTCTATCATACACTGGCATTCTGAGTAAACATATAAATACACATCACAGAAGTTTAAAGCAAAAATATAAACATTCGAGAGAATAAAGCTGAATCATAATATTTGAAAAGATATTTGAAAAAACTATAAGTCTGAAAATCAAATCTGCGTTTGAAAGCCACTAGATTGAGGAGTTGCTGGGACAATCCCTCAACTAACTCCAAATCTAAATAGAAGGAAAGAAAAATATAACTGAATTAAATAATCTTCATCCTTGAAGAATGAGGACTCGCCAACTAGAATAGCTGAATTCTTCGGTGAGCGATGGGCTAGCGAGGTTGAGACTGAGATCCTGTAGTCATATCATAAAATGATATAGCATAAAAGTATGCGTCAGTACTTTGAATGTACTGAGTAAGTGAGAGAAACCATACACAAGAGATAAAAATGTTGAACTGAAAAGACATGCAATGACCAACTGAAACTACTGAGCTGAATAACAGTAATAATAGATATGGTGTAAAAGACCTTGTCTGATGGTCAAAAACATGTTCCAAATCTGAAGTACTGATTTGAACTGGACTGAGTTGACTAGTGGAAGAGTCTATAACCAACATATAACCACGTGAGCTAGACGTGGAGTCCGATGTATACACCCCATTGGTAGGACCTAATATACCATTTCAGGGAATAAAAGCATGAACCGAGTGATCACAAGAGTTTGGGGCCATGAAGCCAATAAACTGCAACCTACGGTGGCAATGTAGTTCTGGGAACCTGGGTGCACTAGAACCTCGGTCCGCTCGGTGCTAAGTCATACGGCCACTGGATAGTCCTAGACTGAATACTAAATTGGCAGCTCAAAATTAGGACCCAATACTAGTCAGGAATACATATCTAAAAGGATCCTGAGAGTCTTATCGGACCGAATTCTGGAACTGAGTTCTAAGACTAGTCAGAGCTGCTTATCTGGAAGTGTTGTAACCGTCTAAAGAACAAATTGAAATTTGAAGATGGGGTATTAAGGCTAGTCAAAGCTATTTATCTAAAGTGTTATGACCTCTTAGTGGACCACTAAAACAAAATTCTGAATCTGATTATGATAACTGGAGGTACTACTAACACCTTGGGAATTTCTGTAGTCAAGTTGATCAGCTGACATTTCTAACTAACACGGAGAAATCTAACCTTTTGGCTAAAATCGAACTGACAATAATTTGATTAAGTTTCATTGCTACTAACAACCTGGGAGTCCCCAACACTGATAAAATCAAGCAAGATTTCGATATTCTAACACTATAGCAAGATTCAAGATTTTTTATGTTCAAGAAATAGGGCTAAATTTCACTTCCAAGAATAAACATCATTTTAGTTACAAACAAGTAGAAAATATCTATAACTAACATGAAATAACATTCCACATGAATTAGATGAAGTATGCCTGAAATATCTTAACAATCGATAGTTCCAGGGCTAGAACTAATAGAGAAAAGTTGGGAGGAATTTGGGGACACAAGGGAAGAATTATTCCCTTGTTGAATTCCCACATACCTGGAGATGAGAAAACCCAAGATAATTCCTTGAAAAATCTGAGATAAATCAAAAACCCTAACTTCTGCTCTGAACTTGCCCGAGAGAACTCTACGCTTAACTGTTGAGAGATGAAGAAAAAAAATGAGAGAAACCGTCAGTTTCCCCCCTTCAAAACCCCTAACTTAACCCAAAATGATGTAGTTTAGGGACTAAGTAGGTGGAAATTTTAAAAAGTAACCCTGGAATTTAAATCTGAAATCTGGCCGATAGGGTCTCAACGGATCACTCAATGAGTCATTGGTGGGGACCACGACTCGTTGGGACCACTCATTAGTTCCACTACTTGGGATGAGAAGACAACGGATATGTAAATGGGGGTCACCACGACTTGTTGGATGAACCAATGGGTCGTTGGTTCCTCCCGTGGTCACTGGACAAGGAAACTGGCAGGCTAGGCAATGGATGACACAACGACTCGTTGGTTGAACCAACGGGTCATCATGTACAACCGTTAGGTTCACTAAAGAAATTTTCTGAAAAAGTCTAAGCTGACACAACGGGTGCTGACAATGACTCGTTGTGGAAAACAATGAGTCGTTTCCTCTCATTTTCACTTGGAAGGGAATTTTAGGGATCTCACCCGATGACTCTCACAATGGGTCATTGTTTCTAACAACGACTCATTGGTTGAGTCATGGGGTCCTGAAAAGAGTTTCTGATCTAGGGAAACCACGAATGATAGGACGACTCATTGTTTCTCACAATGGGTCATTCTTTGTCTTGTTGGTTCCCAAGAGACGAAGACCAGCTCACCACGACTGACACAACGAGTCGTTGGAGCTGACCACGACTCGTTGTCTCAGTCGTTCTGAGATAATTTTTCTGAATTTTCTTAAATCCTGAGTCTGGTCTAGGAAAGTTTTGGGGTGTTACAATGGGTGTGAAAAAATTCACCCATTCATAACCCTGCATATCTGGGAAGAATTGATTCTACAACTTCTCTGATTGCCCAAGGAGGATTTGGTGAAGAACTTGAAGGAAATTGAGTCTGATCACCTCTCTAGACCTTTACTCTTGCATGCATGAATAAGAATAGCCTAGAATGAACTTACCCCTCTTAAACTCATTATTCATAGCTTAAAATGACGTAGTCTAGACCTTAGGATCATAGCAATTACAGATAATCCCTTATTAAATTTGCAAAAACTAACTGACTGTCAGTCCCCACGAGCGACTAGACGAGTCGTTACCAAGGACGATGACTCGTTGTCTCCTGTCGTGGTGTGCACTGTCCAAAATTCATCTAGGATCACGTCACGGGGAACCTCACGAGTCGTTACTGGCACCACCCATGGTCTTCACTGCTAAAAAGTCTTCTTCCTTCACCCCATCCTTGGCCACGATTGACTCAACAAGTCGTGGTTAGCACCACGACTTGTGGTCATGTTCGTGGTCACCCAAAACTCAAAAATTTTCCAACTTAAGTCTAGCACCTCACCACGAGTCACTTCATGACTCGTGGTCCACCCCATGGATCATAGAACAACTCGTTCTATGACCTAGTGCAGAAAATCTTATTTTCTCTATTTCAACTCTCGGGTCTAATCTTAGGGTTTTTGGGGTATAAAAAGGGTCACTTCAAGTGATCTAGCATATAATCCCATTTTAAACGAGCATATCTCCCAATATATATAAAGAGTTAGTGGGTGTAGTACCTATCAAAGTGAAGATCTTGGATTCTACTTTTCAAAATAATAAACTTCTCATCAATTCGAGTTCTATATAAGAGTTATGTGTGTTTTAAGAAGACACAGTCGGCAGGGTCCCCATAGGACCAAATCACATGTATATAACTAAGTTAACATTGACGAGAGTATAAAGCATGGAAAAAGAAGACCACCATTTAGCCTCAAATATTAGTGTTCAAGTCACTACAAAAAACTGTCCAAAATATGAAGGCTAATACCAACTGACAGTTTTTTAATCATAACCAACGGACTCACATGCCTCAAAATTTGGCTCATCGGAATTGACTAACCAAAGGACAGTGTCAGCATATACCAGGGGACGTCCCTTAATATATTTTTACTAATGGGAATCAATGTAAAGAAATCGAAGGAAAAACTCAATATTTTTATTTAATTTATATTCTAAAATATTTTTAATAAATTAAAAAAAATTCAAACTATTTGACACTATCTATTGGTGTGTTATTCATATTCAAAAATAAATCGATGTACAGGTCTACATCTGAATATTCCAGAAAATCGATAGACTAACCTACCCTGTCCGTCGATTTTCTACAAGAAAAATCAGATGCAGAAACCTGCAACTTCTGAATATCCCACATGTCAAATTAAAACCAATTCAATATCAGCTACATTCCAACACTAATTATTTCCAAATTAATTATAAATGAACCACAACATCAACAACATACTAATTATCGATTAAAAATACCAAATTCAATATAAAAGATCCACCAAAAGGATCTACAAAATTAACCAGAGTTTAAAAACTTCAAGTATATATAAAGTTCCAATTTGTTTTCAATGTTCAACAATATATAACAATCCTAACAACTAAGGTGTCCATCCAACACACTCATCATCATCAGCTAACTTTCTTCATCAACCGAGGTGGGAGGGAAATGAGGCACACATCTATGCAGGCCACTTGCAAGGAGGAAATTCACTTGTGCCTTGAGTGCCTCGATGGTATAGCATATGCTCTTTTTTTAGCAATCTATCTTGCCTCGACATTTTCCAAGGCACGTATATGGTATTCGATCTTCTGCAACATACCAGCAATCTAAACACCATCAACTGGCTCAGCCTGTCTTGAAGAGCCAATACCTTTCAGTCCAGACTGGATGCGTTAAACTAGATTCCTAGAACTTACGCCGTAGACTCTCCCCTTTTGTCTCCCCCATACACTTTCACAATCAAGATATGGATAGTGATATCCAATGAAGGCTAGATTACTGAGTCTAGCTATACTCAGACTAGTGCAGTTGATAATCATTCTGTATAATTAAAAAGAAGAGTTAGTATTTAGCTAGAGTCAAATTATTATTTTATATATAAGAAATTTTAAAATTACATAGTTATCAAGACCAGAGCTGAGATCGCAGACCGAGACACGGGACCTAGAACTACGAATGGATCCAAGATAACTCATGGCACATACTTTGCATGATTTAAGAGAATAACTAAGTGGGAATTAAAGCATGAGTATGCATAAGCAAAATTCTGGAACATATAGCATAAAAACATAAGGAAGACTAACAGTTGACAACATTGATCATCTACTACTAACTGTCTAAAAGACTCTATATGTAAGATGAGTTGATGGGACAACACCCCCAACTGGTTCACTAAGTCTGAAACTACAAGCCATAAATATAAAGCATAAATTGATAAATGTCCTCGGAAAATTAGGACTCACCAAAATTGGGATAGAGCTGGTCTGATTGGGAGCAAGCTAGTGATGGAACTGTGGTGGATCACCCAAACCTATATCATGAAACGATATAACATAGAGTATGCGGTCAGAACTTTGAATGTACTGAGTATATAGAGAAATTAAAACATGCTAGTAAAATAATAGCATGAATATAAATCAAGATAGATCATGAGGGTAAGGGCAACATGCTAAAAGCCATAAATATGAAGTACACATAATTATAAGCTATTCATCATAATATGAACATAATGACCCAAGATTTAGATATAGAAATCATATAGCATACTATACTCAAAAACATAAGTGAAAAATCATAACCTGTCAATGGGTAAAATATGCTATAAGACATAATATCATAAGACATGAACATGGGTATCTGAAAACATGAGGAACAATGGGAAGCTTCTTCTTAACTGATACCATCATGATAGAGCTTACATGATGCCCCAACTATCTCGATCAAGTAGGCAGAGTCGTCCCAAGCTTGTGAAACCTAGGAACGATTAAGGCGTGATATCACTCGTGAATCCTCGTAGGGAGGACATGAATATACCTACAACGGCACGTAGTTTTGAGACTAGGGGTTTGCCTGAACCCCTAGCCTATTCGGTTCTAGATACTACTCCCAAAAATATGCACATGGCTTATAATCATTATCATGAAAATAAACTTGAACTTGCATGGGCTAGCTAAAACATGAAATCATAATCATAATCGTAGTCGTATTTGACATGTGGGAATTATTCATGAAAGGGTGCCATAGAGTTGGCCATGATACTTGAACTTGAATTTCATGAAAAATAATACATGCTTGATTCAAACTTCATAACTTCGAAATCATGGAATCATAAGTTAAGAATTCATAAGTATTCGTGCATACTTGATAAGTCATCATACTTGAAATCATGGGCTCATAAGCTTGAATTTCATAAATCATGCATAATAGAGCATAATATTCATAACCTTGAAATCATGTATTAGGAGTAAATTGATGGTTAAATCTTCCCTAATAGCCATAAAATATCAACTGAAATATGAGAGGATTAAACCCAAGAGATAGCATGGATGATTTCATGAAAATTGGGTAAAAATCCTAGAATTTAACTTGGCATGCTCAGAGACATGAAATTATAGAATTGGGATGAAATTGGGCATGAGGGTGGAAGAATTTTCTCTATTCATAACCCTACATACCTGGGCTTGAAGAATCTTCAACTTGATTGGAGACCCAAAGGGAATTGAGGGGAAGATTTGATAAAGAACCCTAACTTCTCTTGAGGGGATTTGATCTGCACTTAAGGGTGTTAGGAATAGAATGAGGGTTAGGATGATTAAAACCCTTAAAACCCCCCTTTAAAAGGCTTAGAAATGATTTAGTTTAGGATTTAGAAATTTAAGAATTACGAAAACACCTTTGATGACCTGACAGGAAAATACTCACTGCCAGACCCAACGAGTGGCTGAATGACCTGTTGGGAGACTTGATTGGTCGTCACTTGACCCGTTGTCACTGGCAGATTCCACTAAAATTTTCTGATTTTCTCTTGAAGCTTTACTTGATGATTCATCGTGTCACTTGACAAGTCACTTAACCAGTCGTCAAGACTCTCTGAAACTCCACTTTTTCACCAACTTGAACACTTAATGGGTCACACCACGACCTGTCGGATCACTTAATGAGCCACACCATGACTCTTTCTGTGACCTGATGTAGGTTTTCCTATTTTCTCCACTTCAGTCCTCAGGTCTGATCTTAGGAACTTTTGGAGTGTTACAATAGTCTTGTTCAACCTTTTACTTGACCCATTCATCTGAATCTGACTTATTCTTCTTCTTTTTTTACATGGGTATCTCAAAAGAGATCTTCCTGACTTAGGTCACAACCCAATTATTTGGGCTGCAAACAAACTATAATCAAATTTTAATCAATAAAATTTAGTCAAATTTATATAAGTATATAAGTTACCATAAATATATTACTTACCAATTTCCTAGCTATCATCCCCTAGCTCTTTGTACCTCACATGTGCAATGAGCTACCTTTTTCTTCCCTCCTGGACTTCTTCCCTTCTTTAGACTTGGCCAAAAATTCTGACTTCTCCAATAGGCCTGAAGAGCCTCATAAAGATAAGGTAGAAGCCAATTAGGATTCTTTTTCTTTTTCTGAATATCTCTAAACCATTTAGACATCTTGGAACTGGCCTATCTCTTGTAATTCGTGGAAATTATCTTGTTGTACTGTGAAAGCCAAGTACACAATACTTGCAAATCAAGTGATTAACATTAGATGATATATAATGTAAAGTTAATCTAAAATTTTACTAAGTAATAATTAATTTGTATTCCTTAAACTGATCAAACACACCCTACCATGTCCTATATGGAATTTCACTTCAGGATGGATAAGACCAATCATAAAGACTTCTAATACTTTCTCTGAGAGATTTCTGCTCTCTCTCCCTGGATGGAACCTGCAAAAACACAATGAACATATCAAGTCATAAATAATTAATTAAGATAAAAAATTCAATTATGAAAGTAAACTTACCTAGATCCATCAAGCATGATCACTAATCTATGAAGATTGTCTTTATCTCCAGGATGTAGCTCTCCATTGGTCGATGCAGGAATAGGTGCTAGTGCTGGTGTCGAAAGTCTATATTCCTAGGTCAAGGGTGGAATAGATGTATCACGCATGTCTGACTCACAACTGCTATCTTTGTGTCGCAATCTGCATAGGTGGGGAAATGAACCACCCATATAAAAAGTAGCTGATGATGAATATGTTGAATTTCCAGTGGTGGATGCTTGAATGGTGTAGGCACGAAAGTGGAAGAAGTAGTAAATTGAGGCATTGAAGAAGATGTACCCTGAAAAATTTGCATTCCTAGTGCTATAGGGGACATAAGGCACCGGTAAAGAAGAGTGCGTAGGGGAAGAAGATGAAAGGCTAGAATCCAGTGGCCTCCTAAATATTTTTCTACTACTCTTACTCGATTTAGTACTTCTACTACTACGACCTTGATCACCATCACCTGATGAAATCTGCATACAAGTTTACATTAATATATATAAATAAACTTACAAGGATTAAATATAATTGCTTAAAAGAAATAAATTAATTTGCTAGTCGTTATTCTCCTATTCTTCCTCCTTGCTTGTTTCATTTTCATTATTCTACCATTCTTCCTCCTCACTTGTTTTATAATCATCATTTAATTCTTCCTCCTAGCTTGATTCATTTTCTTTCCTAATATTTGTGATGGCAGTTACCTTATCATTAGAAACTTCTTCTAATATGTGTTCAGGATGTTCTGAATTTTTTTCTAACTCAACGTCTACTGTTTGATGAACAACTGTCATATCATGTTGGTACGCTACACCTAACATATTATCAATCTCAATCTTACCCATGGGCAAAGGATATGGAGTATAATAGTTTGAGTATTACCCTCTACATCACATTTAACGTACACTTTGCTATTATTCATTTCTTATACTTAAAACTTTCTTCTGTTTGAAACTTGAAACCATCCACATAATACTTATTCATTGATTGAATTCAACTATCAAGCCCAGAGGGTGGAACATCTCTCACGAGTTGCAAATGATTATCAGTACTATTTTTCAGCATGAACCTACATAGTGTTGAATAAAAAATTATTGTTTTTCAGCAAATGACTATATCATACTTATATCTTCAACATAATGTTGAACACTTATATAGTCTTTCAGTCAATTGGGAAACCTCGCATATATAGCATCATTATAGCACTAGCTTATAAAGTAACTATCCAATAAATTGAGATATTTTGTTAGTTTAACCCTTAGTATTTATATCATATTATTGAATAACACAATTCAATACTTACTTAAGATATAGTTGAATCTCGGGGCAGTTGAGCAAAATATGTGTCACAGCTGATTGCATCTCCATACTACTCAAACCTCATTTGGTACGTTCTTTGGAACCTCGACTTGGTTGACTTAAAATTAAATTCGGTGGATGGTTAGGATCACAATTACCATCATCATTGCAAGTTGACCTATTTATCATACTTGGCACTTATTTTTTGAAATAATAAGAACAAAAATGAACAGTTTTCCTTGCAAGATAAGCTTCACAAATAAATCCTTCAATATTAGACCTCTATTTAGCAGTTCTTTTGCACTTGCCAATAGTTTTATCTAATTTGTTGTTCTCAATTCATTCAGGGAATATTAAGTCAAAATCATTAGCTCTCAAATGAATACATCCATCTTTATTGAACTGGGCCCCCAAAGCGCGCCTCTTGTACGAGGTGAACCAGTAGATGATCCATCACATCAAAGAAGCCACATAGAAAAGTCTTTTCAACTTAGTGGTAATTACAAGAATATTCTCATCCATCCTTTCTAAATAATTCTTTCACAAAGTGTTAGAACACAAATTTTTGAACTAACTTATCTCTGCGATTGATTTTCATATCCTATTAGGTAGGCGATTAAATACGATTGGAATAAAAAATTTCATGAGAATATGTCAATCATGGCTTTTTATACCACATAATATTCCTTCATTCATATCTCCACTTTTTTTTCAACTTTGAAATATAGCTACTTAGGCATCCTCAAATTCTTAACCCACTCACAATTCTCTCATTTTTCATCCAATGAAAATGAAAAGCTCATCTTGGGCTTTAACAGTTTATTATTGTGTGATTCCTGCAGTCATAATTTCTTTCTCTTGTAACATTCCTTTAAGTTCTTTCCGACTTTTGAATTATCTTTTGTCTTACCCTTAACATCCATCACCGTGTTGAATAAATTATCAAAATATTTTTTTTCAATACTCATCACATTAATATTATGTCGTAGAAGATTATCCCTCTAATACAACAACTCTGTTTAGTCTAATTATGTCTAACATCATATCCAGATAGTCTAGAAAGTGTAGCTTTTGTAACCTTAATATCAACGGTGACAATCATACCATGAATTTTTATGATCATGTTTTAAAGTGAATGTTTTACTATTTTTCATGCAATACGGTCAAGCTAACTTTCCAGCAGTACTCATCTAACTAGACAATATCTCATACACATAAAAATCATTAATAGTCCATATTAAAGAAGCATATAGAAGAAAATTTTGTTAAGAAAGGCAGTGATAGGACCAACCCTCAACATCACTTCACAAAAAGGCCGGTCGACAATGCTGCTGAGTACATGTGATTTTCATACTCACCCTTGATTTTCTACACATTTTGCGTTCAGGTTTAGTCCAAGATTTGAGTGGCAGTTGAGTCATAATTAGATATGAGGAGACATAGCAGAGTTCAGTGTGAGCTGCTTAGCTTTGACAGCTCTTGGTTCTAGTTGTATTTTATTTTATTTACTGTCTTAATTTGTTCCAGATAGTTTTTATGGTCTTTCGGACTTGTATATTTGAATCTTAGATACTCTTGTACTTATGTCATCAATCTTGGAAGTTTCTTTAATTTTCGCACTTGTTATTATTTGGAATAGGACTTTCATATTTTAGTAATGCTATTTCGAATTTTCGCTTTATACTCGTCTTAAGAAATTAATAAATGAATGGATTTCACCTATGAAAAATAGTAGATATCATTACAGTCTAATAAGATTTTGAATCGTGACCGGTACTGCTATAAAGTGTGTAGTTATTAAGTATAATCAGTTATATTAAGTAATTTCTCCTTTTTTCCTTATGTATTTGACATATGTCCCCTCTTCTTGATTGCCTACTGTTATCTTCTTAAAAAAACAAATTTCCCCTCTATAAATTTTTTGCCTTCTGATTTCCTTTATTATGACGGCCAATAAAACTTAATAAATTAATTATTTTCCCTCAAAAATTTAGATAATTATAAGTTGAAAACTTTATGAACTGGTTCGAATTCAAAGAAAATTGTCAGATCTCGAATTCGAATCCTATTAGAAAGGAAAAAAAAGGGAGATCTAACACTATCACAGACCTTCAACAAAAATGATATAATACTTATCCAATAATTTTGCTTTTATAAATTTATGGTGGCAAATCTAATCACTGATTATGCGTTTGTTAGGATCTCATGTTTTTAAGCGAAATGTATAAGTGTGCTCATACACAAAAAGCAAAAAGAAGCGGGGCTTTTTTAAGTGAATATTGAATCATTCAGATATTTATTTAAAGTAATTTTTTATTAATAGTAAAAGAACCTCAAAAAGAATAAGTATAAGTAAGGAAAACCTAGACCTTATTTATAAGTCTTCGTGAGTTCAAAACAATTTTCTTAATTCATAATTCATGCCTAAATTTTAGAATAATTGTACTCGTGAATAAATAATTAAGCAAATAAAACTTTTTTTCAGTACGAAATATCTACCTAAAGGAGAGAACCGAAATTCTAGAAAGGCTTTAGAGAGAATTAATTCAATTTCCACTAAAAGACGGATAGCAGCTACTCGTATCTCATTTCTTAGTAAAGGGGCCTTAGAAATTATACAAAATTATTACTCAATTAATCTCTCCATTTCATTTGATGTGATTTGATATTTGAAGTAGGTGAGTTAAATTATTTCGAGTGAATTTAATTTTCTAAATAAAATTTATATATTTATAAATTATAATAATTAATAATTTAAAATTATAAAAAATTAATTCAGGATATAATAACTAGGTCACATAACGTAAAAGAGATTAATTAGTTTTTTTTCCTCGTGGAAGAAAAAAGAAAGACAAAAGTTGGAAGTTTGCTTTCTACCAAATAGAACGTCATTGAAGTTTCTTGTCAATTTCTTTTTATTTTTTGAAGAAATTTCTTGCAATACGTCTTTATGTGGGGGACGGTTTAAATTTTTCCCTTTGAAAATTCACTAATTATTTACAAAAGGGGCATTCCTCTTGAAACTAAATTATGGAATATATATATATATATATATATATATATATATATATATATATATATATATATATATATATATATATATATAACAAAATTATCTTTTCATTTTATTTTTATCCGTTCAATATATTAAGTATAGATTTTATTTTTCTTTTTTAGTAAATCAAAAAAAAAATTAATTATTTTTTTCAGTTTTACCCTTAATTTGCCAAAACAACATAACATGCACCAAGAAGAACAAAAGTCCTTGAGCACAACTCCTTAATTCATGTCAGTTTAAGAGTGCAAAATACAAATTGAACCAAGTAATTAAAGGGAATGAAGAGAGTAAATCAGAAAATTAATATATATATTGAACTTGCTTTTATATATAAAGAGACGCAAAACAAGGAAGCAATTGCATCCCTTAATTAGGAAAGCGGTAAATATATAGTGTAAACAACTAATTAACACATTAGCATGAACAACTTCATCTGATACATTATATAAGTTCCCCTTTTAACATTCTTTTTTTCTACCCTTCTGCCTGTGGCTATTTGGGGCAAATATCTCTTTGTAGAAGGCCTTAGATACCCCTAGAGCTTAGTTTTTGGTGTTCCATAATGGGCGTGGATTAATTTTCTCATACGTTAGAAGTTGTTACTACAACTTCTTGCATATTATTATTATTATTATCCTTTTTTTCATCAACACCATCAACTTCTTCTTGCATATTCTCATCATCATGAACATTTTCTTGAATCTCCAGCACCACCACTTTCATGTCAATGGCGATATCTTTCAGATCGTTCAGATTAATGTCGGGTAGGATTTGTTGCTTTCTGTTTCTGAAGATCGCGTAGAGTATCATCTGTGCAATTCCGAATGAAAACCCTAGAATGTTTGGCGTCTGTTCATGCAATCACCAGGAAATTTAAAGATGAGCATATTTTTAACCAAAAAAAATAAAAAATAAAAATTGAACTAATTTAACTTCTATAAACTTTTCGTGTAAAAATAAAAATTAGAAACCTAGAAAATAAGGGTAATTTACTGCTATAATTAACATTAATTAAATTGCATGAATTTCTTAATTAATAGTGTCAGTGTATATATGTTAAATTTAAATCAGATATAAAAGTGTTTCGTAAGATGAGACTTACTGCTATGTACATGTCTTTTTTCAATAGACCATAGAAAAACCACATGACGGCACAGATTGTTAGGAAGAAAGAAAGAGGGAATGGCATGAACTCAACGCTCCTTGTTCGGATAACACGCATCTGCATAGAAAAAATGTTTATAATATATATTATATTTGATTTGATTTAATTTTTCATTTATATGTTGTTATAAAGTAAACGTACCATAATGCTTAGAGGAGCAGCAAAAACGCAAACAGAAAAGACCGCACAAATCCATCCGACGATGCTGACCCGCGTTTTATTTTTGGCCAATAGATATGTAAACCCGACGATTGCTCCATATGCTACTACGTTAAATAGAAGCAACAGCTTCGTAGTGAAAATCTGCAAATTGATAGAAATTTTACTAATAAATATTTTGCTTTCAACTCATAATTTTAAAAAATATAATACGCTTACCTTGGACTCTTTGGTGGCATATATCAAGAAGATAGTGAGATAGATCAATTCAATAGCAGTTCCGAAGCTGTTAATTGTTACGAGCAAAATCTCATTATCCTTGAGATAAGCATAGTACAAATAAAGCATCGCGCTGAAGAGCGAAACGGAATAAGGTATAGACTGAAATCCTTCCGTCGATTTTCTTTTATATATCCTATAGAAAGTCGGCCTGTAAATAAAGAAAAATTCGCATATAAGAATATTATTATTATCATTATTAATGCTTCGTCAGTACTATAATAAAGAAAAATAATAATTCTTACAGAGGGGACAAGTACACCAAGAACGACACTCCATTTCCTGAAGAATTTTAAAAGAAAAAATCAAATTAAAGCAAAAGTTATAAAAATGGTACTGAAATAAAAGAAGTGAAATCGAAGTACGTACCAAGAATGCCAAAAACAAAGGCCAATTGAGAAGCAGAGAAGAGAGCCATTCTTGGGTTACTTGTTAGACAAGAGCTCTGGAGGAAACACTCAAAGCATGAGGGGGATAACACAAATTAGTTTTGCCAACGTTTATATAGGAATAATAAAGTGAGTTGTTGCTGATAAAGATTGCTTGCTACTTGAAAATTCTGCCACCTTTGGCTTTGAGCTGTCCAAAAATCATGTCGAAAATCGACGTGGTTTTAAATGTGAACAATATAATAATACTATAATTTAAATATCGCCCCAGAGGGTTAATCAAAGTAGGTAGTTAATTTCCTTGAATATCACAATTTTGCTCAAATGCTACTGCTCTACGATTTATCTTATTTCTCACCAAGCTATATGTAGGTTGTTATTTAGGTCCTAGCTAGCTAGATAGTTTAAATTGAACCATATATGTGCTCCGTTGAAACGGGGAGTTAGGATAATATTTGGTTGAAATTAGAAAGAAAAAAAACCTATTTAAAAAATGAGTATTAAAAAATATTACTATAGAAAAAGAGGATAAATATGCTGTCAATTTTTATTAGTTGTTGCTCATCTTAATTCAAGTTAACTTTGAAGCTGTAATACGTATCATGAAAACTCGAGATTTATTATTTAGACGGTTGATTCTTTAACATCTTCTTATTGGCACGGCAAATACTGACTTGTTATATAACCAATTTTATATATTTTTTGTTCTCTAAAAAGTTTGAATTATATATGTTGATCAGTTATTTAATGATATAATGACATGTTTGTGATGTTGAATGAACTCACGGTAGATATGAAAAAATCGACAATACACCTTATTCATTTTATTTTCTTGATATCAAAAGTTTTGAAAATAACTTTTTCATTAAATTCTATGTTTAACCAAATGCATTCACATAAAAGGAAACCAAACAATGAGTACATTCTAAATTTGAGAAAAAATTTCTCTAATAAATATATAATTGATGATCCAATTTTAATATATTATAAACCAACTCTATTAAATGTCTTATTGAACAATCACCATTCTTTTCTTAAAACACCTCTTTAAAATTATCGTCGGGAAGAGACTCAGAAAGCAAAACAGAAACAAAAGAAAACAAAATAGTGTTGAGACAAGGATACATACGTCAGATGAGATCAGTTACGTGAAGGAAATCAAAAGTGAAAAAAGAAAAAAGAAAAAAAGAGAGAAGGAACGGCGAGGGTTGTGCAAGATGGACAGGGTGTTGTAGTTTGCACGTGACTTTTTGGTTCTTCCGTTACATTCTTTTTTTAATAATATAGTGTACATTCTCCATAAATAATTTAATGCAATTAAGTTATTTTTTTAATGTATTATAGCAAATAATTCATTTTATTTTCGAAATTTCAAAATATTTTAATAAAATATATAAATATTATTAAATAATCTAGTAAATCTAAAAACAGACTCCATAGTACCATAGGTGGCACCACGTAGGATTCCCCTCTCTTCTTCCTTTTTGACGAGCTTTTCTCCATGCAATGCACCTACTTTTGTTTTTCTCGGACCCTCAAATTGTCCCTTATATTTCAAAATATACAAATAAATAATCTCTCTATAGTATTTTACGGGTTTTGATTTAATTTTACAACATATTTTAAAATTTTAAGATATTGAACAGTATAATCTTAGAATAAAGGTGTTACATAGAAATGTGATATTATTTTAAGGGTTATTATGGATAGAATAAGAAAATTGAAAAAAAAAATTATTAAATATAGAAATGTAATTTTTATAAAATAAAATATATGTTTATTATTATTTATTTACTTATCATTTTAATATATTACGAGAATTTTTTTATATATTTTATTTTTAATATTAATTATTTATTATTTTTTAGAACTACATATTAAATTTTAATTAATATAAATATTATAATAAAATACTCATATCAATTATTATTTTTATAAATTTTGCAAATTCAAACGGCACAATTGATTTGATTGGTGATTGGTATCCTTATATATTATTATCTCTGATAAAGTCTGTTAGTAGAGATATTCCACTTGTGAACTTTGTATCCAATATTGATCATTAATTGATGACCTGAATCAATATTGGAACTAGTAAATATGTGTGAGGTCCAAATCCTAACAATTTTTTTTCCTGCTCTTTTCCACAATCTGTTCTCATTCAAAAATTATATACAACACCATATTTATCTCTTTTCTTTTTCCAAGTGAAATATTGTTAAATTATTTTGTGACATTTGTTATCATGTTTGACAGAATTTGTTGGATTTTTTATAATATTATTTACGATATATGAGAAATTTTTCAAGAATACTTATTTATACGTGATATTTACATTTTACATCTAACTAAATCATTCAACTTAAAGTGTCGCAAACTAAATTGATATTAATACATATAATTACCTGAACCAAATATTTATATCAAATCAATAAATGCATAATATGAATTTATTTTAAAAAAAATTTACTACTTAATAATGATTAATTAATTAATATTCATTCTTCCCTTATTAAATTACTTAATCATGATTAGTTGACATGATTTAACATAAACACTCAATGCACATAGACGAATATATTAAGAAGTTACATATTTATTTGAACTTGATATCTTTTGACCTAGACCATATATATGTGTTAAAACTCCACTAAATTAGTACAACCAATAGATTTCTAACTCAATAAACTACATGAGATATAACAGAATTTCGAATATGAATTCATGGAGTTTAAATTCTGCATTCATTTCTGCCTCACCTTTGTGGAAAGTAGTTTCTCTTTCCTTATATAATTTTTTTCCCTTTTTCCCTATAGCTTTGTTCATCAATTAATGGATCAAGAGGTTGTTTGATACGTGAGATAAAGATAATAAGTTTGAGATAAAATTTAAAATTAACTTAATTTCATATTTAATTTGAAATATTAACTAATTTTTAAAATTATTTTATCCCATTATTTATATTAAAATAATTGAATTACTATTCCATTTAAAAAATAAAATTAAATAATCTCAACTCATAAAATATAATTATTTATCTTTATCTCGCATATCATAACGACCGTTGGCTTAAAAAAGAAAGTGATGGGTGGACTATTAAGTTACATCAAACTACAAAATATAGTTGATTGAGTTGAATTTACAATCTGTCTATCATAGTGTTTGTTTTGTCTAGACTTAATATATGCCGTACAAACTAATCATTTGCAAAAATGGAATTTATATTGATATGTTGGAAAATAAACAAAGTCTATCATTGCTTTTTGAAATTTTCTTAATTAAGGTCTCTATAAGCAAATTTTTTGGCAAACTATATATGATACACGTTTTCTCGTTCCCTAATTAATGGATTTAATTAACGTGGAGTTTTGAATATCTATGCAATTAATTAATATAATTAGTTGCTTTTCCAAGTTCATCTCCTCTATATAATAATATACAAAATCGTCCTATATTTCAATTCAAGCAGCAATTTTATATTTCATTAATTAGGGAAAGTGTAATAGCAAAGTGTATGGTCTGGTCCAGAGATTTTATCTATAGCACCTAATTTTGAGTTAAATTAAAACACATCATGTGTGGTCTTTAATTTTAATCATCAAGATAGTTAGCAATTTAGTTTTGACAAATTATTAACATATTTTTCATTAGGACATTTTTTATGAAATATCTCATTGCTATCACAAATCATCAAATACAGACCATTGAATTTATGTACATATGAATATATTGCATTTTCAATTGTTTATCAACACATGCATGGTCGGGCTTACTCCATATATATGGTGAATGTAGTTTGTACATTTGGGATAACTTCATTTTAAAAGGTTAATTTACACAAATGTCCCTGTATTAAGTTAATATTTAGATTTGTTCATATTTTTAACGGTTGTGTGAATATATTCATTAAAAAACTATTCTAACTCTAATATTTTATCATATATACAAAATGACAGTGTGATCTAACATTTTCTCATAATATTTTTAATTTAATTTTCTCAAAAAGAATCTTTGGAGTGTGATCTAAAGAATTCATATATTATTAAAAAAGATTTCTAAAAATAACTAATTACTAAAAAAATATCCCAAAAGATAATAACCAGCGAAATTTTTTTTTTACAATTTAAAAAGATATCTAGTTCAGTGAGTGCAAAATATCATGAATAAAATGCTATTTAGATTGGCCAAAATGTAAAATAGTGCATATATTTAATAAATATTTTAAAAAAAATTAACTTCTATACATATTCTGACCTTGCAAATTTAAAAAAAATAAAATTAACATTATCAAATTATGTATAAGATAATTACATGTAACCTTTAAATTAGAAAGGTTACCTATTCTTAACTTATTGGGATTGTAAAAAGTGTACGCATGACTTTTATCAGGTGGAATAATATAATATAATGTAACAAGTAAATGCTTGAAGGTTTGTTCTAACTTATTATAACAAACTAAAGCAAAAATCGAAGTAAATGCAATGATAGGATAAGAAAAAGTGGAAAGCAACAACCTCAATATGGGTATTGTTTAGCTCGATATTCTCAGGCAATTTTATTCTTATGGAAAATGTTTGTCCTATATTACTCTATTTAGTAATTTAATTTATTGCTGACCTAACTCCCCATTGTCTTTCAATGTCGTCTTTCTGACATTGTCACATTGCTTGCCTTTATATATATGAAATTTGGGCTTTCGATGTTGTCGTCTTTTTAGCTTATTTGGATTTAAATAATTTTAAAATCTGTATAATTTATTTTAATTATTTTTAATTTAATTATATGAAAATTCATGATTTCGAATCAAATAATACGTGGTACGAAACAAAAAAAAGGGACGTAAGTACAGCTATGTCTCTATTGTTTTTTTTTTCTGTTAATTTCTTCTACGCTAAATTTGCAATATTTACATGACTAAATTCTCGTAATGGTAAACAGTCAATTGCCACTACTTATAATTATGTCCCTTTCATAATCCCTTCCAAAAGCTTTGCTTTTCTATTTGTCTCTTTTTGGTCTTTTTTACTTTTATAACTCTAGTAGGTTGACAATAAAAAATTTAAAATAAATAAATAAATAAAATGAGGCAACCCATTATCTTTTTTAATAGTGATGATATTCAATGACGGATTTAACAATGAGTTTGTCAGTTCGACAGAATTCGATGTTACGAGTCCAAACTTTATATATACGTACAAATAAAATGACATACACATAAACTTTATATCTTTCTGGTTGGTGATTTTTTTTCTCTTTTCCAACTTGAGCACTCTTCTATAGTACACTTCATCTTTTTGTACTCGTTCTTATATACTGCAATATACTATTGATAAATTAATCTAATAACTAATTGTTTTGGCACATAACTTTGACATTTTAAGTTTAATTGTTTTGAGAAGTAATTTAATATGAAATATAATTTAATGATCTTGAAAATATTTGGTCTTGAACTTTGGATCTTACTTGTCTCATGGACAAATCGTCAAGGTCAAAAATCAAAACTGGTTGAACTTAATGTTTTGCCCATGAAGCAAGCGAGATCAAAAATTCAAAACCATCCACCTCCAATTTCATTCCTGTAAATAACCTAAAAAATATTATTGGATTTAAGTCGGACCTCTACAAGACGATTCAAATCCTTGATCTTCAAGCATAAAATTCAATTAAGGGTTTGTGTACCCTACTCTCACTACTAAGATAGGTTGAGAACCGAAGGCCAGAATCGATGAATGTCCCTCGATTCTCGCCTAAAACCAAGTAATTCTATTGGGCTCGAAATTTTTGATTTTTTAATATTCTATTGTTTCTTCTACATTTCTGTTTACTGACTTGAATACAGGAATAACAGATTTAAGAAATTTAAACCTATTATTTTTTCTGTATTCTGTTTAAGTGGAGATTAAGATCTTGAAATTTTCTACTCTACTCAGTTTGAAGATATCAAAACTTCACTGAGTATATAATCTTGATTTTTATTCGGTTTGAAGATAAATTTTTCCAATTTCATAATTCTGTTTGTATTTTGAACTAAAATAGAAGAGCCAACATCTTTTAATGATTCAATTCCTTTGGCGTCAACAAGTCATGCAACTCCTGCACCGACAATAGCACAGACAAAAAAGTCAAGGAAGTTTTCAGGCATAGACTTAAGCATAGAATTCAAACGATGGCAACAAAAGATATTCTTCTACTTAACCAGCCTCAGCCTGCAAAGGTTTATCATTGAGGATGTCCCAGTTCTGTCAGAGGAAATTTTTGACAGGGAACGTTTTATGGTAACGGAGGCTTGGAATATTCTGATTTCCTGTGTAAGAATTACATTCTTATCAGGTTAGAAGATGGGTTGTATAATATCTATAGCGTCTGCAAATCTTCTAAAGAACTATGGAATGCCCTCAATAAAAAGTACAAGACTGAGGATGTTGGACTGAAGAAATTTGTCGCTGTCAAATTTCTAAAATTCAAGATGATTGACAACAAAACTGTCATTCCCAGGTCCAAGAGATGCAAGTCATAATTTATGATCTCCTTTCTGAAGGTATAATCAGTACCAATATTTTTTCTAAAAGTATTGACTATTTTACTAATAATAATTTTGTTATTATTGAAGGAATGATCATCAACGAAGTGTTTCAGGTAGCTGCGTTTATTGAGAAGTTACCTCTTTTGTGGAAAGGACTTCAAAAACTACTTGAAACACAAATATAAAGAAATGAAGTTAGAGGATCTGATTTTTCATCTGAAGATTGAAGAGGACAACAAATCTGCAGAAAAGAAGGCAAGTGGGAAGTCAGCAATAGCAGGAGCAAATATTGTTGGAATTGCTCCAACAACTTCAAAGAAAAGAAAAAGGTCTGCTGGACCGAAAAATCTTTCAACTAAAAAGAATTTTAAAGAAAATTGCTACAACTGTGGTAATTTTGGTCATATGTCTTCAGTAGGTCGTGCTTCAAAGAAGGATAAGAAGAAGAATTAAACAAACATGGAAGAAATGAATGGGGTCATGGAAACTTGTGTGCCATGCTTTCATAATGCAACTTAGTGGGTAATCCCAAGGAATGGCGAATAGATTCTGGTGCGACCCATCATATTTGTGCAAATAAGAAATTGTTTGGTTCCTACATTTTAGCTGGGCTAGATGAGGCAATCTTCATGGCCAATTCTACTACTTTAAACATTGAAGGAACAGGCAAGATAGGCTTGAAGATGACATCAGGCAAGAATGTGAATCTGAACAATATCCTTCATGTTCCTGAAATGCGAAAGAATTTAGTCTCAATATCACTTCTGGTCAAGAATGGATTCAAATGTGTTTTTATCTCAGATAAAATTATAATTAGCAAGAACGATATGTACGTAAAAAATGGCTACCTCACTGAGGGCCTTTTCAAATTAATGTAACCTCTATTGATATGAATAAAAGTTCTGCTTCTTCTTACTTAATTGAGTCAAATAACTTATGACATGCACATTTGGGACAAATCAATTACAAAACCTTGTGAAAAATGATTAACTTGAAAGTATTACCTAAATTTGAATGAAATAATTCAAAATGTCAAGTATGTGTGGAATCTAAGTGTACTAAGCATCCTTATAAATCAATTGAAAGGGATTCCGATCCTTTAGACTTAATTCATGTAGATATTTGTAATATGAAATCAACATATCTCATGGTGAAAAAAAGTATTTTATAACTTTTATTGATGATTACACTCGATATTGCTATGTTTATTTACTTAATAGCAAAGATGAAGCAATTAACGCTCGTGAGTCAGGCAATCCAATCTTCCGTGTGTAAGGCGGAAGCCCCCAAAAAAGGTTTTCAAAAAATGGGTGATCAAAGGTTGAAGGAGAATAAAAAGCTAACTCGAATAAAGAATCTTTCCGAGGAGTGACCCCAAGTAGAAGTTAGAGAATAGAGAAGGCATTCAAGCAATACAAAAATATAGTTGAAATACAACTTAAAAAGAAAATCAAAATAATTAGAAGTGATAAGGGTGACATATATGAATATCTTTTTGAAGAAATATGTTTGGAAAATGGCATTATTCATCAAACAATAGCCCCTTACATGCCGCAATCAAATGGGATTGTAATATATATATAATATTCAGGTTTGGTAAATTCTGGTTTAGCACAGAACTTGTAGAGGGAAATTATCCTTACGACTAGACGAATACTCAACCGAGTATCCCATAGTAAAACAAAATCCTTTCCATATGAGAAATGAAAATAAAGAAAAATCGACTTGAAATATTTCAAAGTGCAGGTGTGTTTAGCTAAAGTACCAGTATCTAAACCCAAAATAGTTAAAATAAGATCGAAAACTATAAATTGTGTTTTCATAAAATATGCGAGTAATAGTATAACATATCATTTTCTAGTTTATAAATCAGAAAATCGTGATATTTATATTAATATTATAATTGAATCAGATAATGCCGAATTTTTTGAAAATATTTATCCGTATGAAAAAAATTATGAATCACCTAATGAAAGACCTAAACAATCTCATAAAGAAATAAATAAAAATAGACCTGATGAAGAGAGTCCAAGACATAGAAAATGTCGAAGGACATCTAATTCCTTTGGTCCTGACTTTTCGGTATTCTTAGTTGAGAATGAATCTCAAACATTCAAGAAAGAAATTTCTTCCTCAGAAGCACATTATTGAAAAGAGGCAATTAATAGTGAAATAGAATCCATATTAAACAAACATACTTGGGAAATGCTTGAACTTCCTCCAGGAAACAACCTTTAGGTTTCAAAGTATCACGCCCCACCTTGGGAGGCATGACTGGCACCTGGTACCATACTGGGATCTGAACTGACCTGACTGGGCTTATGCACTTCTGATGCATGCCTGCTCTTCAAATCAAGAAAACAATGAGCTATATCTTAACTGTAAATACAACCCCCAACAGATAAAGCCACATAGCCACTTGTAAAAAGAAAATAGCTAACCAACAACAGTAGTAAAGGGGATCCTATGCGGGCCGACAAGACCGCTATACTGTCTAGTTATATTATAATGAAAACAGGCAATGAGAACTATACTATAGTCGACAAGGCTGCTAATTAATACCTAAACTAGGCCCCAAACGGCCATCACGCAAAGAAAACATACATAGGCCCCACACGAACAACAACCAAACTAATACTGAAAATTTGTAGCCTGCAAGCCTCTAAGAGTGGAATAATGGTCGGGACAGGGCCCCGACCCACTCATAAACCTTGTACAATAAAAGAACAAACCTTATAACTAAAAACTCTAGGGCAAAAGGAGCTGATTAGACCGCTGACTCGGCTGATGGCTAGGGAGGTCCTGAACTGCGTCTAATTGTACCTGTAGGCAAGTAATGCAACACCCCAAAAATAGGTGTCAGTATAATATGTACCGAATATATAAGGAAGTAAAAGAAAATGACTAAGTGATATTGATAATAAAACTGAAAATAATTAGATAAGAGGGGTAGAGATACAATCTGAATAGCTTTACAACCTGCTGTATAACTAATAATAAGTAATGCAAACAAGAATCTTACCTGGCCTCCATAAGCCCGGAAAGTACAACCAACACAAAATAACCTTCTCGGGGCCCCCATAAGCCCTGACGAGCACACTCCAATCTATATATCCCTAGCAAGGTCAAAATAAGTCCACAGGTAACTACAGACTACCCGCCTGTCCCCTGGATCCTCAACTGAACCCGCTCGGCTCCTGTAGTTGTGTCTGAGTCTGGTGGACTCCTGTAACTACACCCTAGGCACCAGACTCAATGAGGGTTAGTGAAGCCGATACAACATAAAAATAATAGTTCAACCATGGAATGGACTGTAATATGGCCCTTGGGCCTCTATGTAGTCCCTTGGGACAACACCTAGCTTCTTAGAGCGATCTATATAGCCCCGTAGGCAACGACACAGCTATTAACCCTGGGTTGGTCATGGAAGGCTTTATAGGGTAGGGTCAATGCCAATCTAAATAGAAAATTCTAATCTCAGACTAATAATAGAAGAGAGCCACAACAATCATGCTTCTGGCATTCTTACGAGAGTCTAGGTGGTATCACGACACGACATAATTAACTTACCCAAGGAATTTGCCTTAACATACCTCGAATGCTAATTTCTAATTTGACTGGCAAGGTTTAACCTGCAATCGATGATTCTTTCCAACTATAACCCTTATGCTGAGAGAATAGGACTAATTTCAATACTAAATTCGACAAATAACAATGACTTTCAATAATCATATCAACTATAATTCAACTTCAAATAATTGGGTTGAAAACCTATAATCTCCCGAGTGTTAAGAAGAGAGAAATGCTTACCTAATGCCGTGGCCGTTTAGGATTCAATTTAGAGCAATTTCGACAACTTTTACTTGGCGAAGTTTCGGTATGCCGAGTGAATTTTTGAGAAATAACTCCATAGTAATGCCTCCCATAGGCCCATAAATCATTACTTGAAGTTAATTTGAGTTTGGATGGAGTTTGGTAGCGTAATCAGATGAAAACCAGAAGAAGATTGCGTTTTTCTTTATTTCTGGCCGAAGGAGTGTATGCAAATGAAATGAAATTGGGATAAAGGAGTATATATACAAGTGTGGGCGGTGGACTTAGGGGGCACCCCGCGCTAGCCAAGGCACCATAGTGCCTGTCGCGCCGCGCCTCTGTCATGACCTAAATAGAGGTCCGGACTGTAGACACGGGACAAGGAACTTCAAGAGACTCCAAGTCGACCCATGACATAAGAATTCAAATAACTCATTTAATAAACATAAAGAAAACGTAAATATAAACTCAAGGGAAGTCTCACGCAATAGCACAATAGGATAATATCCAAAGCTATATATATACATAAGTCTGAAAGCCTCTACTCTGAACGAGTTGATGGGACAAGACCCCAACTTAATAACACTGAAACTGAAATGCGACATGAAACTGAGAATCTAGTCCTCGAAAGATGAGGACTCACCAATCCTAGAATGATAAAGACTCTGGAAAGCTGGCTAAGATCTGACTGAAGCTGCGAACCAGGTCCTGTATCATGAAACGATACAACATAGAAAGTATGCGGTCAGTACGTGGAATATACCAAGTATGCAAGGTAAGTAAAATTGCTTATGTAAGTAAAATAAATTATTTAAATACAATGCGTAAATTAAAAATGTTATAAGTATTCTAATAATAGTGCTTGCATGAATTATTTCAGAAATCATGATCTTTTAACAACATAACGACTCTTAACTCAAAAACACCAACTATCTCGACGACTCAAAGTTGAAGCAGAATATTTATGGAGAAGCTGAACATGAGTCAAACCTTACTTTTAGAACATACATGTATGAAATTGAAACCATGAGCAATGAGTATGCGAATTCAGAAATATACAAGATGGTGGGAGACTCGTCACTTAACCGATATACCACGATAGAGCTTATGTGGTCCCGACTATCACAGTCAAGTGGGTAGAGCCGTCCATAACCTTGCCAGGGCTATGGACGATACCATGATATCAATATCAAGACCAGGCCCAATCGGGGCAGGGGATAGCTCACAAGTGAGGTTCCAAAATAATATAGTAGTATCAACCTATCCTGGCGCGTAGCTCGAGGGCATAGAGTGATCGACCCTTAATCCGCTCGGTGCTAGACTCTTCTCCCAAAAACATGCAGTGCTCCACATCGTATATAATAAAGCTCAACATCGTCTGTTGATGAAGCTCAGGATGAAATCATGCATAGACTCGACATCATGTAAAGATGAAGCTCAACATAGTCCCTTGACAAAGCTCAATAACAAAATCATGCATAGACTCGATATCATGTAAAAATGAAGCTCAACATTGCCCCTTGACAAAGCTCAATAATGAAATCATGCATATGCAATACTTTATTTCAAAACATACCACAAGCTAAAGTGTAGAAGTTGGGAGAATTTGCTTAGAACAATGTGATAAGCTTGTCTCGTGAAATTCATAATTTGAAATCAACATGTGGCTATTGCCCAAAGCTTTACTATATTAAGAGATGCTCAACTCTCATTGGAATCGTAATAATAGAAATGGGTAGCTCAAATTCATATTTCTCCTCAGAATCTCTCATCAATAAAATAGTTATTTCGAAATTTGCACCTTTCATGATTGGATCACCAATGTGGCTTCAACATTCATAAAAACTAAAAGCATGTATTTAATTGAAATGATTGTAAATCAGCCCATGCTTCACAATTTCATATTAAAATCAAAATCACTTCATACCCATTAAGAAAATTGAAGAATTACACAACTGAGTAAAAACCCCATACTTGGTCATAGACAATTTATCATGATTTAATAGAAATTGGGTATGGGTGTGGAAGGAGACACCCACTCATAGCCTTACATACTTGGGAGGGATGATTTTAACACTTCTCTAATTTTCCAAGCTGAGATTCCAATGGAAACCTTGAGATTTTGCCTTGAATCTCCTCTTCAATCCTTCAAACTTGCATGCAGGAGAATAACGAATTAGGTTACCCTGCTTAAAACCCACTAAAATGAGTCTTAAACGACGTAGTATAGGTATTAGGAACTTAAAAAATTACAAAAAAGCCCTTACTAATTCCCAGAAAATAACTGCCTAGTGATCCTAACAGATGACCTGACGAATCGTCACTGGCCCAAATGACTCGTTATGTCGCACGTCGGGTGCACTAGCTAACTGATCCTTTAGGGCTCACCATGGATGACTTAATGACCTGTTGCCACTGATCACGACTCGTTAGCACCTCCCATCACGTACACTGCCTTGGCACCAAATGGGACTCACCTTGCTTGATCACGACTCACCTCACGAGTCCTTGGACAGACCACGACTCGTGGGGTCCCATCCGTTAGGTATACTGGTCAATTCTCCCATTTGTTTCTCAATTTCACCCCACGGTTAATCTGATGACTCGTGGTGGCTGACCACGGGTCATTCCCATGCCCGTGAGGACCTCAACCCTTCAATTCATCTAGTCCTTCCCACGAGTCGTCCAACTACTCATTCTGCAACTGTAGCATCATTTCCCAGATTTTTTTTGTTTGACTCTTGGGTCTGATCCTTAGGTTCCCGGGGTATGACAGCTTCTCAAAGCGCCAGCAAGCCTGGCGCGCCGTGCTGGCCAATGCACTGCCGGTTGGCGTTTCGTGCTGGCCCCTCATGGCCTAGCGTCGTCAGACCCTTCTTCCGAGGCCCTTTTCACATGAGTCAAGCTCTGCTTAATCATCACAGATCCATGCGTATGACTACTAACCGATAACATTTTACGAGTCGTAACATCCTCCCCCCCTTAGGAACATTCGTCCTCGAATGTCATCTTCAGGCTTACATGAGTTAACTCTTTTAACCAACATTTAGAAAAATTTTGATAGAGTCTCCTCAATAATATGGACTATCTGGAAACGTAAAACATAGAAAAAGTCCAACATAGACGCTTCACAGGATGCTATAAACAGTTATTTCACAACCAAGAGGTAGCCAACTAAACAGTATTGATAACATAAGCAGTAAAATAGCAACTAAACAACAACGCCACCTTAACTGCATGATCTGGATCCATCCCGGAACAAGTGAGGATATCTAGACCTCATGTCATACTCACCTCCCAGGTCATCTCTTCTCTATTTATATTCCTCCATAGTACTTTAATGGAGGACACATCTTTAGTCCACATATTCTCTAGGCCTTTATTTATTGATCTGTTCAGGATTGGTGGTACTATCAATAGAAGAGTTCTCCAAAACACTGACGGGATTTCTGGGTCTCTCAGTATTTGGTTCATTACTAGAACGAAGTTTTCTATTGTTTGGATCGCAGGTATCCATATATCTATAGAGATTTTTAGTAGATTCGATGGAAAAATACGAATGAATGTTTTGACGAATCTCTCTTTAAATATCATTACTTTATTTTCTTTGATACTACTATTTCAGTTCTCGTCTCCCTCATTAATTCTAGGGTTCTTCTATTTCTTATGTGTTAAAATTTTCCTAAAAATTTGGTACTACATGGGGTGGGGAGATGCTCGCGTTATAAAGGTACTTAGAAAGTAAACATTATATTTTTGAATCAAACATGTTTGAGCTCTCTCCTACTGTGTGTGGATGACAGTTGAGAAGAATGAAATTGCTTACATCGTCTATGGTTGAGGATTCCATTAGTTTGACAAATTCTCCAGCATTTGTTGTTCTAGATAAATAGTGAATATATTTGTATATCCCCGTTCAATTGCATCTGAAATTGGTCAATCAAAAGCATTTCTTGGCCAGATCGATGGAAAAAGGAATCTGGGTTAGCTAATTTTTTAATGAAGGTTGAAGGGTCATCGATAACCATAAATGATTATTATAAGTTTCCGTGGCTTTTTCAATCCCGTTGGAGATGACATGATCTAGGTAAGTGGGGTTCTGCATCAACACAACTACCTCTTGGTCCACCATTACACTAAAGGTCAATGCTTAACCTTTCATACACAGTACCATCCAGGATGTTGGTGTGGTGTTCGGAGCTGGGGTTGGTGTGGAGTACACCATGGAGTCCCCCAATAAAACTAGATGGTCGGGAATAGAGAAAGATTTATGGTTGAGAATCTTTTATTTTGACAGTGGTTCAGGATTTTGCTTGTCATGTGAAAGATTGGGACTTGAAACCTTCTTATATTTATTCTCTCTATTCAGACACAAAGGGAAGTTTTGACATTTTCTGAAAAAAAAAGTTCAATAGTGATGGATTGAATCAGATGAAAATGGTATTTATGAAAATGTTTAAAGCATTAGATATTTCTTTTTTTAGTACTAGGAATAATACATAATATATTATTAGTGGGACTAGGTATTTATATTTTTTCTTTTTTAGTACTAGAAATAATAGACAATATATTATTAGTGGGACTGAGTATCTCTAAATATATGAAAAAGTGAGGATGAATTTTTAGGAATTAACTCGATTTCAATATTTTGGAGACTGTTCTGTATTTCCTTCTTTGGTAAGATATGGATAGAATTGTTAGTGGCTTTTGAGTAGTCCACGACAACATCTGAAGTTTGAGGCGGCGTGATATTTTTATTTGAGGGAAGGGGGGTATCATTGGAATTTTCTTTGAAATTATTTAATTTTGATTTATTGGTTTGCTTGAGGATTTGAAAAATCCGTCCACTTTACTTTTGAGGTCAGCTTTAGCGGTTATAGGAATCATCATAGGAGGTGTAATTGAGAGGGCAGTTAGATATTTAACCACCTTTTTGGAGCCTAACTATAGTTTAGAGGCTTGAAAAGTTCTGTCATCATTTTTGACGTCAGCAGTAGCTTTCCAATTCCTAGGACTTGAAGCGGTGATGAATTTATTCCCAACTCCAAGAAACTTGGATAGAATTTTTCTAGCGTCACCTCTGTTTGGAACTTCTGGACTAATAATAATATATTTTTTCTTATAACTAAAATATTTGAAATAAATATATTTACTTTTTTCAACAAGAAAAATATTAGCGCTAATACATTGTTCATTATTCATATATTCTTGGACCTCTTGAATGTTTTTCTCCACTTAGTTTTTTTCCTTCTTGCGAAAGACTGTTTGCCACGTAGTCTCTTTTGTTTCTTCATGTGGTGAATCCTATTTCATATTGACTTAGGATCTGGGCCAATCTGCCTTTCTTATTGGGCTTTTTGCACGACGTAGCTCATGTACAAGACAAAGTTATTTTGTATGTCCTAGGTGCCCGCAATTGGTGCACAAAACGTCTACCCCTTCATAGTTAATGTTTTGGCGATTTTCTCTATGTAAATATGTGTTTTTACTAATGTGTTCATCGGAACTTCCACGCGTATACGTGCATGCCTATCCCAAAGTGTGATAGATGTGCAAATATTCATTTTAACAAGTCCATCTAGTTTCTTACCCATTTTGCTTGTATGGGAGTGATCTTAAAGTTTAGTAGGTAGTTCAGACGATCTAATTCATATGGCTGATGATGTTCCCTTATCTAGGGAAGCAACAAAATTTGAATGTTATATTTTGATAGATTGGAAGAAACCATTGACAAACTAGGACCATTGTATAGCCTTTTTGCATGTTTTATTTGTTGAAAACTTTGCCAATATAATAATTTGTAATGACCTGTACGTCATTACGAGTGGAATAAGTTTGAAACACCCTAACTGGCCTAAGTTGTGGGTAGGAAGGTGTTGGTTGAGTGTTACTGAATAATCTGAGTTGGGGGAGTTGTTGAGAGCAGGATTGGGAGCTACTAGTTATAGGGGACCACTGTAACGGTGGGATTTTCACTGTAGTGAGACCGTCATGACGGTCAGAGTTCCGCTGTAATGGACTAGGAGAATAACCATTAGATCCATCGTATCCGTGTACCGCCGACATAGCAGGTCTGCTGCAGTGAACGATGAGAATTAGTCAGTGGGTTTTAAGTGGAATTTCAAGGGTTTTAAGTGGTTATGCCCCATTATTTTCAAAGCATGAACTCCCAAGAGTTAGAGGCAATTTTCCCCTAGAGGAGTACAATTTCCCTTCTCAAGGTAAAAAAACTCGACTTACTTCTTCGATGGTTGATTCCTTAACACCTATGAATCAAGGGGGGAGCCCTAATGGTGATTTTGCTAGTAAGAGAACCCTAGATTTATAGAACCAGGGCTGAATCATGAGAAATTAATGGGTGATGATTTCTAAGATTAAAAAGGAGTAATAATCACTCCCTAAGGCGTAGTTCTTATAACGTGGTTCATGTGGAAATTGAGACCTAGAACTGGGTGAAATTGAGACTTTACCCTTAAAAGTTTCCTTAAAAAAGGTTTGAGGGAGTAATGTTAAAGAATTAAGCCATGGAAAACGAAGTGGGTTGTGATAATGGGTAGAATGAAGTGGGTTTGAATTCTCAAAACCCTTATTTTGGTAGTAGACTATTGCATTGTTTTAATCTCTTATTTTTAGTCTTTGAATGTTCGGAGGCGTTGAAAGGGAAGGCTCCAGTGAAGTGATTGACATTCAAACCCTCCAAATCAAGGTAGGTTATGATTTAAAAGGAGTTAGACTTTTCATAATGGTATGCATATGTAACACCCCAAAACTTTCCTAGACCAAACTTAGACCTTGCATGAAAAACTTGAGGAAAACCAAAAAAATTATCCCAGAATGACCGAGACAACGAATCATTGTCAGCAGTAACGACCCGTTGTCTGGGTCGTGACTAGCCTTGTCAGTTGTCCTTCAGGGACTAACGATACATTGAATGAATCAATGTGAGGAACAATGATTCGTCCTGTCACTCTTGATTTCCCTGCTCAGAGATTAGTTACACCCCTTTCCAAGAACCCACGAGTCAAACGACGAGTCATCGTTTGATGTAACGACTCATGGGGAGACTCGTTAGTTGGAGCTCCAAGGGGTTGTTGATAAGCTCTTCCAGTGACAACGAGTGGGCAACAATGGCCTATTGTATCATACGACGAGTCCTTGTGTCCACCCATGGTGTCAAGCCCCAAAATCCTTTTGGATTCTAGTAGCAAGGACGAGAGGTGACAACGACTCATTATCTCAACCAATGAGTCGTTGTGTCATCTGTTCGAGAGGGGAGGGTCTAGTGTTATGTTCGAATCCTTGCTAGTGGCCAGGAGAGGTACCAACGACCCGTTGGTTCATCCAATGAGTCATGGTTCCCCTTGTTGCCAATTTCTAGTAAGCCAAATTCCAAACCCAAAATGTTACACCCCGTAAATTTTGACATTTAGATGGCCTATTCACATATTGGTTAAGAGTTTTAGAATGCCATACGTCTAGAAAAAGGGCCCGGGGAGAGACCGGACAAGCGCCAAGTCGGAGTGTAGCAAGGCAAATGCGACTTATAAAGACAAATGCGACTTAAGGGCCCCAAGTATATAAGCCCCCACTTCAGTTTTTAAATGATAATTATCAATATTTCCAGTGAGTAAACCAGAGAACAGTAGAGAAAAAGAGAGGACGAAGGTTTCCATTAAAATTCCTTCCGTTTATGCTGTTAAACGCGGTCCAAACTCAAATTAACTTTGGGTAGCGAAGTATAAAGCTGCAGGGAGCATTCGTACGGAGTTAGTTTCGTGAAATTCGGCGAGGCGAATCGTCGTCCTACCGAGCTAAGGCAAGTGGAATTGCTCCAAAATTAGTGTCAATATACTCCTAACCCTAAAGTGAGTATTTCTCCCTTCTGGACATCCGAGAAATAGCGAGTTTTCAGTTGTTTTTCGATAAGTCAAAGTTTGGGCAGTATATATATTCAAAGTAGTGTTTTCTTCCAGAATATTTATTAATTTAGTTTTATTTGCAATGAATATGAATGTAGTTGGAAGAAATAGCTAGATATTGGCCGAGTTACGCCAGTTAGTCAAGAAGTCGGCAATTGAGGTATGTAAAGCCAGTTTCTTCGGCCAGATAGTAATTCTAGTATAGTAAAATAGAATAAATTCAAGAAGAACATTTCAAAGCCGAGTATTATGCCCAGTGTGAATTCAGTAAGCATGCTTGAATACTTATTATGTCATATTCAGAATAAAAGTCAGTAAATTAGTATCAGATAGCGAGATATTATTCTAGACTCAGGATAACTCAGTATCAGAATAGTATAATTCAGCAAGGGATTCAGAATGGAATATCAGAACATGGACAGTATTATCAGATTTAATGTATATGTTATATGTGATTATTGTTGTTTGTAGAGACCTGATTGTTCTATGTTGGGCACCCTTAGAGCTTCCTTGCCGCCCCAGGGTTAATAGTTGTGTCGACTCGCCCTCCAGAGGGTGAGGATACGTCACTCCAAGGAGTGGCATGCCGTCCACAGAGGAAGAAGATGGGATGCAACATTCCCCATTGCAGGCTGATCAGCATTATAGCATACCCCTGTCGAGCGCTTGCGCCCAGGGCACAGATTATAGATTATAGATTACAGATCTCAGATTACAGTTTACAGGAGTCCTCTGAACTCAGATACAGCTATACTTAGGGGCGCAGAGAGCCCAAGTTGCATACCTAAGGGGCCGGCTGGATGGTCATAGTTACTAAATGAGTGGAGTGGATTGTTATTTTTGGATGGCGACCCGGGTAGGGGTATATAGATTGCATGTTGATTGGTACCTTCCGGCTTACGGGGGCTGGTATAGGTTCTTATATGCTATATGTGTTATTTATTAAATTTATAGATAACAGGACGCTGTATTGACAGGTATGATTCTCACCTTCTCTCCAGTACAGTTAAGCTTAGTTTAGATTCTGCCATCCCAGACAGTCTTAGCCATCTTCTGTTATTCAGTAACTATCAGTATTACTGTCTATTTTCAGTTATGTTTAGTTATTGCTTTGCATACTCGGTACTAGTGGTACTGACGCCCGTTTGGGGGAGCTGCATTACTTGCCTGCAGGTACTCATAGACGAGGAGCCGATCCCTCGTAATTCTAGCCAACACACAAAGTCATCAGCTCCTGTCATTCGGAGCTTGACAACTAGAGGCTTACTCCTTTTCTTTTGTTGTATAGTACGGGTGGGTTGGGGCCCTGTCCCGACCATCTTATCAGTATTCTTAGAGGCTTACAGATTGTATATTCCCTGTGGTTAGTTGTACCAGTCTTGTTAGGCCGTGTCTATGTTTTAGTTTGTTCATGATGGTCGTGTGGGGCCTTATTCAATTAATAGTTGGTGACCTTGCCGGTCACAGAGTAGTTTAGCATTTGATTCAGCGTTTCAGTGAAACTAGTCAGCATGGTGGCCTTGTCGGCCCGCATAGGTTCCTTTATACTACTGTTGTTCTGGTTAGCTGTTGTTGTCTTACAGGTGGCTATAGGCCTAGTCAGCCGGAGGCTATATTTATAGCCGTTATATAGCCCATTGGTTCCATGAACCCAGAGTTAGAGCCATCCTGGCACCAGAAGTGCTTAGGCTCAGTAGTCCAGCAGTCCAGGTCATAGTAGGGCACCAGGTGCCAGTCATGCCTCCCAAGGCGGGGCGTGACAAACTTTGTATCAGAGCAGGTCGTATCCCAGGGAGTCTGCAAGCCGTGCTAAGAAGAGTCTTGTCTATGGATGTGTTGTGCACCACATACCATAGGCAGGAGGCTGCAAGGCATGATAGGATGATTACTCTTTCTTCATAATCAATCGTGCCATAGAGCAGTACAATATTGGGTTGAGTCCCTAAAACTTATCATACTCTTTGTTTACAGATAAAATGGCAGACCAGCGACATCCTGTCACTGGTAGAAGACTAGATACTACAGCAGGAGAAGGCACCAGCAGGATGCCTCAGCCTCACTTAGAATCAACCCGATCTGAGGGCAATACAAAGGTGTCATCTCGACTTCCATAGCAGTCCTCACCCCACCAGGAGCCACTCGGGACGCATTACCTCGGACAGTTCCTGTAACCAAACCATCCGACCAGGAAATTCAAAGTGCAGTAGTTATGTTGGCACGAATGATGGCTACTCAGCGCCAGTCAGTGCCACCTGTAATAGTAGAGTCATCAGGTGGGCCTGGCAGTTCGAGGATCCGAGAATTTTTGGCACTAGGTCCCCCGCAGTTCACAGGGTCGGATCAGGCAAAGGACCCCCAGGACTTCCTGGATCAGATGCAGATAATCTTCTGGGTCATGCATGTGACATCTACAGAGTCGGTTGAGTTAACAGTACTTCGGCTGCGGGATATTGTTGTGTTGTGGTACCAAAGTTGGGAAAGGTCCCGAGGGAGAGATGTTGCCCCTCCGACATGGTCTAGCTTTTTAGAGGCCTTCCTTGACCGTTATCTGCCACGGGAAATCCGACAGGCCCGGATGGACCAGTTTTTACACTTGGAGTAGGGGGCGAGGAGTGTACGGGAATACGCCCTGCAGTTCAATTCCTTGGTCCGCTATGCTCCAGCCTTTGTGGACACCATGCCATCTAGAGTCCACCGGTTTATTATGTCTTAATCCAGAATATATTGAGGCATGCATGAAAGCTACGCTGCGGGAAGATATGGATATTGCTCGGGTGCAGGCCTTTGCCCAGACTATTGAGGGCCTTAGACAGCGGCAACAGGATAGCAGACGAATAAATTAGGAACAACACCGTAGGGATAGATCAGATGAGATACAGGGGGAGATTTGGAGAGGACCTAGGCTACGGTTGTCGGATAGGCCACCTAGACCCCCGCTACCATCACAGCAGCAGAGGGGTAGATTTGGTCGTTGGGGATAGACAGAGTCCGGTAGGAGTTCTTGAACGGTAGATTCACCCCAGTATAGGAGGGTATAGCAAAGCAGGTATACACCCCTACCTTGCCCTATTTGCAGCCGACCCCACATTGGAGCTTGCAAATATGGCTCCACAGGGTGTTATATATATGGGCAGGAGGGTCATGTGATGAAAGACTATCCAACTAGGGGTCAGGATAACCGAGATAGACAGGACAGGGCGTCAGCAGGGCCGCAAGCTCCAGCAGCCTCGGCAGGGCGTAGGCCCTCAATCCCAGCAGGCAAGGGCTGAGGCAGATCAGGGGCCTCGAGTTCAGGTATGGGCCCAAGCCATACCTATGCATTATCAGGGAGGCAAGACTCAGAGGCGTCTCCAGATGTGGTAACAGGTATGATGACTATATGCTCTCACCCTGCTTATGTATTGATTGATCCAGGATCTACCTTGTCCTACGTTACCCCATTTGTGGCTCAAAAGTTTAGTGTTGTACCAAAGTTGCTTCAGCAACCCTTTTCAGTATCTAAACCCATCGGTGACTCCATCATAGCTAGAAGGGTTTATCGAGGGTGTACAGTAGAGGTTTCTGATTGTCAGACCACAGTAGATCTGGTAGAATTAGAGATGATTGATTTCGACGCCATTATGGGTGTGGATTGGTTGGAGCCGTGCTATGCCAATGTAGAATGCTAGACCAAGATGGTCTGATTCCACTTTCCAAGGGAGGCAGTACGAGAGTGGAAGGGCAGTACAACTACACCGAAAGGTAGGTTTGTTTCCTACCTTCAGGCAGGGAAGTTGATAGCTAAGGGATGCATTTTCCACATAGTCAGAGTCTAGGATGTGCAGGTAGAGCCTCCGACTCTGCAGGCTGTTTCAGTGGTTAATGAATTCCCCGACGTATTCCCAGATGAGCTACCTGGTATTCCCCCAGAAAGGGAAATAGATTTTGCAATTGATTTTCTACCAGGAACTCAGCCCATATCTATCCCTCCGTATCGTATGGCTCCTGCTGAACTCAGAGAACTAAAGGAGCAGTTGAAGGATCTGTTAGATAAGGGCTTTATTAGGCCGAGTACTTCACCTTGGGGTGCGCCAGTTCTGTTTGTGAGAAAGAAGGATGGCTCCCTTCGCATGTGTATAGACTGCCGGTAGTTGAACAAGGTTACAGTCAAGAATAAGTATCCTCTTCCCAAAATAGATGATTTGTTTGATCAGTTACAAGGGGCCAGATATTTCTCCAAGATTGACTTACGGTCCGGGTATCATCAGGATAGAGTTCGTGAAAGGGACATTCCGAAGACTGCCTTCAGGACTAGATACGACCATTTTGAATTCCTAGTCATGTCCTTTGGGCTGACTAATGCTCCCACAGTATTCATAGACCTGATGAACAACATCTTCAGACCATACCTGGACCTGTTCGTTATAGTGTTTATTAATGATATTCTGGTTTATTCTGGCTCAGAGGCAGACCACCAGGATCATTTGCGGACAGTGCTCCAGATTCTCAAGGACAGTCGGCTATATGCCAAGTTCTCTAAATGTGAATTTTGGCTGAACTCAGTAGCCTTCTTGGGGCATATCGTGTCGGATACTGGTATACAAGTAGACACACAGAAAATAGAAGCAGTAAAAACACGACCCAGACTTACCACTCAGACATTTCTAGGATTAGCATGGTACTACAGAAGATTTGTTGAGGGAGTCTCCACCATAGCGGCACCTTTGACTAAGCTGACGCAAAAAGCAGTAAAGTTTCAGTGGACGGAGGCATGTGAGCAGAGTTTCCAGGAATTGAAAGATAGGTTAACCTCCACCACAGTGTTAGCATTACCAGAAGGTACAGAGGGTTATGCAGTTTATTGTGACGCTTCAGGTGTTGGGTTAGGATGTGTGTTGATGCAGCATGGTAAAGTAATTGCTTATGCTTCTAGACAGCTGAGGAAACACGAAAAGAATTATCCTACCCATGATCTAGAACTAGCCACAGTGATCCACGCCCTAAAGATGTGGAGACATTACTTGTATGGCGTCCATATGAATATTTTCACTGATCATAAGAGCCTACATTATATCTTCACCTAGAGAGAGTTGAATTTGCGGCAGCGTCGCTGGTTGGAGTTGTTGAAAGATTATGATGTAAATATTCTGTATCACCCAGGAAGAGCCAACGTAGTAGCAGATGCCCTTACCCGTAAGTCTATGGGGAGTTTGGCGTACTTGCAGCCCAAGCAGCGGGAATTGGCTCGATAAATACACTAGCTAGCCAGTTTAGTTGTTGGTGTAGCAGAAACAGAGGACAACAGAGCGGTAATTCAGAACACCGCAGTGTCGTCATTAGTTGTGAATGTAAAGGAATGAAAGTATTAAGATCCTGACCTGGTTCAGCTTAAAGACAGAGTTCAGCAAGGAAAAGCGCCGGATTTTCAGGTAACTAAGGATGAAGTGTTGCGATGTAAGGGCCGCCTTTGTGTTCCAGACATTGCAGGGCTTCGCCAGCAGATTATGGAATAGGTACATTACGCCCGCTATTCTCTCCATCCAGGCGCGACGAAAATGTACCATGATATCAAAGAAATCTACTGGTGACCAGGTATGAAGAGGCAAATAGCAGAATTCATAGCCTAGTGTCCTAACTGCCAGCAAGTAAAAGCTAAACACCAGAAACCAAGCGGATTGAATCAAGACATAACTATTCCTCTTTGGAAGTGGGAAGCAGTAAATATGGATTTTGTAGCAGGATTACCCCGTAACAGGCATAGAAATGACTCGATTTGGGTAATTATTGACAGACTGACAAAATCAACCCATTTTATGCCAGTAAGGGCTACTTTCTATGACGAAGATTATGCTGAATTGTATATAAGAGAAATAGTCAGACTGCACAGTGTTCCAGTGTCCATTATCTCTGATAGAGGGGCACAATTTACAGCCAAATTTTGGCAATCATTTTAGAGAGGCCTGGGAACATAGATTAACCTAAGCACAACTTTTCACCCTCAGACATATTGGCAGGCAGAACGCACTATTCAGACGCTCGAGGATATGTTGCGAGCGTGTGTGTTGGACTTTGGAGGTAGCTGGGATGAGCACTTACCACTTATTGAGTTCGCTTATAATAACAATTACCATTCATCTATTCAGATGGCGCCTTATGAGGCATTGTATGGGAGAAAGTGCAGATCGCCAGTTGGTTGGTTTGAAGTAGGAGAGTCAGCACTGATTGGGCCGGATATTATTCATCAGTCAGAGGAAAAGGTAAAGCTTATCAGAGAACGCCTACTGACTACTCAGAGCTGCCAGAAATCGTATGCTGATGTGCGGCGCAGAAACTTGGAATTTAATGTGAATGATTGGGTATTCTTGAAAGTCTCTCCAATGAAAGGGGTGATGATATTCATCAAGAAAGGAAAGCTCAGCCCGAGATTTGTTGGGCCTTATTAGATTCGGCAAAGAATAGGCCAAGTGGCATACGAGTTGAACTTACCTCCAGAATTAGAGTTTGTTCTCCCAGTTTTCCACGTGTCCATGCCGAGGAAGTTATATAGGAGACCCCTCCAGAGTTTTCCCAGTTTAGGATGTCCAGGTTATGGAGGAGCTGGCTTATGAAGAGGTTCAAGTAGCCATACTAGACCGACATATTCGCAGATTAAGAACTGAAGATGTTGCTTCTGTCAAGGTATTATGGCATAACAGGAACCGAGAGGAAATGACATGGGAAGCAGAGGAAGATATGAAAGTCAGATATCCTCAGTTATTTTAGACTTAATCAGCCAGAGGTACGTTAGTATTGTGGTTTTATGAGTTGCCTTATATTTATGTGTATAAATGAAATAGTTGACTCTACTCTATTGCGTGATGAATACTATAGTATTGTGTGGAATACCTATGTTGGACTTTTCTGTGTTTCAGGATTTTTGAGGTAGTCAATATTACAGGGGAAACTTTGCCAAAATTTTTCGAGAATAAGTCGAGTAAGTTGAGATTCCTGTGAGCAGGAGTTTACATTCGAGGACGAATGTTCTTAAGGGGGGGAAGAATGTTACACCCCGTAAATTCTTGACATTTAGATGGCCTATTCGCATGTTGGTTAAGAGTTTTAGAATGTCATACGTGCTAGAAAAAGGACCTGGGGAGAGACCGGACAAGCGCCTAGTCGGAGTGTCGCAAGGCAAATGTGACTTATAAATCGCATTCGAGAAATGCGACTTAAGAGCACCTAGTATATAAGCCCCCACTTTGATTTTTAAGTGATAATTATCAATATTCCCAGTGAGTAAACCAGAGAACAGTAGAGAAACAACGAGGACGAAGGTTCCATTAAAATTCCTTCCGTTTACGCTGTTAAACGCGGTCCAAACTCAAATTAACTTTGGGTAGTGAAGTATAAAGCTGCAGGGAGAATTCCTACGGAGTTAGTTTCGTGAAATTCGGCCGTCGAATCCTCGTCCTACTGAGCTAAGTTAAGTGGAATTGCTCCAAATTAGTGTAAATATACTCCTAGCCCTAAAGTGAGTATTTCTCCCTTCTGGACTTCTAAGAAATAGCGAGTTTTCAGCTGTTTTTCGATAAGTCAAAGTTTGGTCAGTATATATATTCAAAGTAGTGTTTTCTTCCAGAATATTGATGAATTTAGTTTTATTTTCTATGAATATGAATGCAATTGGAAGAAATAGCTGGATATTGGCCGAGTTACGCCAGTTAGTCAAGAAGTCGGCAACTGAGGTATGTAATGCTAGTTTCTTCGGCAAGATAGTAATTCTAGTATAGTAAAACAGAACAAATTCCAGAAGAACATTTCAAAGCCGAGTATTATGCCCAGTGTGAATTCAGTAAGCATGCTTGAATACTTATTATGTCATATTCAGAATAAAAGTCAGTAAATTAGTATCAGATAGCGAGATATTATTCTAGACTCAGGATAACTCAGTATCAGAATAGTATAATTCAGCAAGGGATTCAGAATGGAATATCAAAACATGGACAGTATTATCAGATTTAATATGTATGTTATATGTGATTATTGTTGTTTGTAGAGACCTGATTGTTCTATGTTGGCCACCCTTTGAGCTTCCTTGTCGCCCCAGGGTTAATAGCTGTGTTGACTCGCCCTCCAGAGGGTGAGGATACGTCACTCCGGGGAGTGGCATGCTGTCCCCTAGAGGACGAACATGGGATGCAATATTCCCCATAGCAGGCTGATCAACATTATAGCATACCCCTGTCGAGCACTTGCGCCCAAGGCACAGATTACAGATTACAGATCACAGATCTCAGATTACAGTTAATAGGAGTCCTCCGGACTCAGATACAGCTATAGTCTGGGGCCCAGAGAGCCCAAGTTGCATACCTAGGGGGCCGGCGGAATGCTCATAGTTACTAGATGAGTGAAGTGAATTGTTATTTTTGGATGGCGACCCGGGTAGGGGTATATAGATTGATTGTTGATTGGTACCTTCAGACTTATGGGGGCTGGTATAGGTTCTTGTATGCTATATGTGTTATTTATCAAATTGATAGATAATAGTACGCCGCATTGACAGGTATGATTCTCACCTTCTCTCCAGTACTGTTAAGCTTTGTTTAGATTCTTCCATCCCAGACAGTCTTAGCCATCTTCTGTTATTCAGTAACTATCAGTATTACTGTCTATTTTCAGTTATGTTTAGTTATTGCTTTGCATACTCGGTACTAGTGGTACTGATGCCCGTTTGGGGGCGCTGCATTTCTTGCCTGCAGGTACTCATAGACAAGGAGCCGATCCCTTATATTTCCATCCAGCACACAAAGTCATTAGATCCTGTCATTCGGAGCTTGACAGCTAGAGGCTTATTCCTTTTCTTTTGTTGTACAGTACGGGTAGGTCGGGGCCCTGTCTCGACCATCTTATCAGTATTCTTAGAGGCTTGCAGATTTTATATTCCCTGTGGTTAGTTGTACCGGTCGTGTGAGGCCGTGTATATGTTTTAGTTTGTTCATGATGGCCGTGTGGGGCCTTATTCAGTTAATAGTTGGTGATCTTGCCGGTCACAGAGTAGTTTAGCATTTGATTAAGCGTCACAGTGAAACTAGTCAGCATGGTGGCTTTGTCGGCCCGCATAGGTTCCTTTATACTACTGTTGTTCTGGTTAGCTGTTGTTGTCTTACAGGTGGCTATAGGCCTAGTCGGCTGGAGGCTGTATTTATAGCCGTTATATGGCCCGTTGGTTCCATGAACCCAGAGTTAGAGCCAGCCTGGCACCAGAAGTGCTTAGGCTCAGTAGTCCAGCAGTCCAGGTCTTAGTAGGGCACCAGGTGCCAGTCATGCCTCCCAAGGAGGGGTGTGACACACAATACTTCATCATATTCAATTCTTTCAAAATATGTTCATAGAAACATGGGTAACTTGACTTCATGCTTTTCCGTCATTAATAAATTCAAAATGTTGCATATTCATCATAAATCATAACTTTCACGAACTTTTATCAAATGGAAATTTTAGATTTAAAAAGCTTGAAACATGATTTAAAGAAAATAATATAAAACCTGCCCATCATTCATAATTCAATAATTAAAACTCAATTAAATCATACCCATAAAGAGAAATCACATTTTAATGCATTTGCGTAAAACCCCATAGACTTGAATAGGAGAATTCATTATTTTTAAATCGAAATTTGGGCATGGGTGTGAAAGGATTCACCCATTGTAAAACCCTACATACATGGGGATGGACTGATTTCGAAGTTCCTTAAAAACTCATAAAGAAATTGATTGAAACTTGGAGGAGAAGACCATGAACCTCCCTAAAACCTCTCTAAAAGCTCTTGCATGGGAATGAGTGTGCATTAGGGGCTTAACCCACCTTAAAGACCCTATTTCGACCATAAAACGACATAGTTTAGGCCTTAAAAGTTTAGGAAATTATGAGAATGCCCTTACTAATTCGCAGAAAATAATTTCCAGGTGACCCTAATGGGTGACCTAACGACTCGTCAGGACGGGCAATGACTTGTTGTGTCGCCCGTCAAGTACACTGCCTCAGCCTCAGTTAAAATTCCCTAGCTTTCTCACGACTCACCTCACGAGTCGTTGGGACTGGCCACGACTCGTGGGGTCCCATCCGTTAGGTACACTGTCAGACCTCCTATTAAATCCTCATCCTCAACACACGGTAGACCTGACGACTTTTAGTAGCTGACCACGAGTCGTTCCCATGCCCGTTGGGACCTCAACTCCTTAGCCTAGTCCAACCTTCCCATGATCCACTTGACGACTCGTGGGGTCCCCTCACGAGTCGTCGACTCGTGGTGTCCCCTCACAAGTCATCTAACGATTCATCCTGCACTGCTGCAACATTTTCCAGGTTTTTCCCCGTTCGACTCCCGAGTCTGATCCTTGGGTTCCTGGGGTATAACATCAGTATCTTTCAGTAATGTCCACTGATCATTTTGACTATAATCAGTTCTTTCGGTGTCAGTAATGCCTCCCAATTATCAGTTATCAGTTGATTCCTTAGACGGTTACAACGCTTCCAGATAAGTAGCTTTGACCAGTCTGAGAACTACTAGTATCAGTTTTAGTTTGTTCTCTAGACGGTTGCGACGTTTCCAGATAAGCTGCTCTGGCTAGTCTTAGAACACAAGTTATAGTTATTCGATCTAGTGAGACTCTCAAGGTACTTCCAAATAAGTATCCCTGACTTAGTCTTGGGACCCAACTTCGAGCTATCAGATTAGTAGTCAAACTAGGACTATCCAGTAGGAGTAGGACTTAGCACCGAGAGGAACGGGATTCCAATTCACCTTCCAAAACTACGTTGCCACCGTAGGTTATTTAGCCCAAATAGGCCTAGACAGTGATCTCACAGTTCATGCCTCTATACCCTGGCAAGGTATATTGGGTCCTATCGATAGGGCATGTACATCGAACTCCACGTTTAGCTCACGAGGTTATATGTCGGTTATGGACACTCCCACTAGTCACTACAGTCTCAGTTCCATTTAGATCAGTTTAGTTCAGCTTAGTATCTCAATTCCAAGACATATTTATGACCATCAGCTAGGGTCATTATTGACCATATCAGTTATAGTTCAGTTTTACCAGTTTACAGTATTTCAGTTGGTCATTTCATGTTATTGCAGTTCAGTTACTTATTTTTTAATGCTTATTGTATCTCTCACTTACTCAATATATTCAATGTACTAATGCATACTTTCCATGTTGTATCGTATTATGATACAGGCATAAGTTCTCAGTCCCAGCATCGTCAGTAGTTTCCTTAGACGATGTCAACAGCAGTTTTTGGTGAGTCCTCATCTTCTGAGGATGATATTTATTTTCAGTTAGACCTTATTTAGACAGATTATAGGGTTAGCTGGGGGCTTGTCCCAGCAGCTCACCAGTTAGTAGTTGGCTTTCAGACATAGTCATACAATATTGTTTCTTTTGATATATTGACTCTTGTCAAAAAATCCGTGTTTTCTTGAATGATTGTATTTTTTAAAGCTTCTGCTTATGTTTACTTAGTTTGTTAGTGTAATGATATACCATGGGTTAGCTTGGGGTCACTTGTGGCACCAAGTACCGTGTTGCGTCCAGGGTATAGACTCGGGTCATGACAAACTTGGTATTAGAGCCTAAGATTAGAGTATCCTAGGATGTCTGAAAGCCGCATCAAGTAGAGTCACGAAGTTTAAAATCGGGGTTTAAAATGAAGAAAAATACGTGGGTCACCCGGCAACCCGGTGTGACCCGTCACAAAACACAGGGCAACGTGTCACGGAGGGTAACATGGAGCCCCTCCTCCGTGACACGGAGCTATCGCGATGGCTTACTGGAATTTTCAAAAATTCTAGATTAACCTTCAACGTGTCACGGAGGGTAACGCGGAGCCCCTCCTCCGTGACACGGAGCCATCGCCCCAGCTCACTGTCTCTTCATTTTATTCATTTTTCCACACCTTGCCTTTTCCTTCCCGATTCCACGCATATTTTTCTCCGTTTGACCTGAAAATCACCTCACTAAACAAAATTGGTTAGATTAATAGATTTCCCTAATTAAAATGAAAAATACTAATTAAAACAAAAAATTTTGTACTAAATCAAGAAAAAGAAAAATAAAATAAAATCTATTTACACTTTACAAAACAAAAGAAAAAGAAAAAAAATATTTTTCTCGGGTTGCCTCCCGTGCAGCGCCTGGTTTATCGTCGCGGCTCGACGTCCTTTATGCTCAATTATCCACTAGGGTGATGGACGATTTTTCACGATCATTGTCCTCCCCCCAGTAGTGCTCACCCTTATCTGGTGGTCTTCCCATCAACTCTCGGGAATCATTCATTTGTTTAGCATTCCCATGATCAATTACATTGATCACCGAGAGTTCTTCATTTACCATCGGGAGCTTGGGTGCTTTGTATACATCAAACACCTCTACCTTGTCATGTGCTCGCATTGTAAGTTGACCCGCAGCCACGTCGATTAATGCTTTCCCGGTTGCCAAGAAGGGTCGTCCCAAAATAAATGGGACTTCAGCGTCTGGTTCAAAATCCAGAACAATAAAATCAACCGGAAAAATGAGGGATCCCACTTGCACAAGCACATCCTCAACAATGCCATCCGGCCTAGCTAAGGATCTGTCTGCTAACTGCAAGATTACGGTTGTAGGTCTAGGACTCCCTAGACCCAACTTTCTGAATACCGAAGATGGCATCAGGTTTATGCTCGCCCCCAAGTCACACAATCCACGAGCTCGGATACTCTGTCCAATAGTAAGCTGGATAGTAAAACTTCCAGGGTCTTTTAACTTCATAGGCAGTCTATTTTGGATCCGGAAAGTGCATTCCTCCGTCAAAGCCACAGTGGCATACTCAGTCAAACGACTTTTGTTGGCCACGATGTCTTTAATATATTTGGCATATTTTGGCACTCCCTGTAAGACATCAACAAGAGGTAAATTAACATGTACCTGTTTAAGCACCTCCATAAATTTTTTGAAACACGCCTCCTCCTTGTGTTTCTTGAGTCGTTGAGGGAACGGGGGTGGAGGCCTTTCTGATTCTGTTTCTTTGGTCTTCCCCCTATCCGAACTTTGTTCTTCCTCAACATCTGCTGCTCCTGACTTTTGAGGTGGTCTTTCCGATTCCACCTCCTTCAGCTGCAAACCACTCCTTGTGGTCACTACATTTACCTGCTTCGAATTAGGATCCGTGTCGCTAGGCAGTCCTCCTCTAGGCCTTGTGTTTTGGGCACTAGCAAATTGCCCAAATTGATACTCAAAAGCCTTGGTCGCTAATTGATTGTTCTTCACTTCGGCTGCCAATTTAACATAGTCAGTCTGCAATTGCGCCTGATTAGCGATCATGGTCTTGAACATTTCCTCAATGGTAGGTGATGGTGGTGGAGGAGGGGCATTGTGATTTCTGAATTGAGATTGGTAGTTCTGTTGCCCTCCTTGATTCCTGTGCATACCCTGACCCGAACTTTGGCCTTGTTGGTTGTTGCTACCCCACAAAAAATTTTGATGGTTCCTCCAATTTGAGTTGTAGCCGCTACCAAACTGCTGCTGATTTCTTTGTGCATTGCCCACAAAGTTAACCGAATCTGGGTTTGCTCCACAGCACTCAGCTGAGTGCTAACTGCTTCCACACACTTCACACCACATTTGCTGGACCGCATTGACTGAAGCTGAAGGCTGGTTCAAGTTCATGTTGCTGAAGTGGATGTTCAACTGATTCTGCAAGGCAGCTATCTGTGCAGCGATAGCTGTAAATCCATCCACTTCAAGCACTCCTGCTGCTTTCCTTACTCCACCTCGAGATGAGTCAGCATTCCATTCTGGATTGCCCTGTGAAGTCCGGTTGAGCAAAGTGTACAACTCCTCATAAGTCTTTTCCAGCGCTTGCCCTCCAGCTGCCGAGTCTAGCAAAATTTTAGTATGGGGTTCCAAACCCTCAATAAATGTGTGTACCAACACCTCATTGGACTGATGATGATGAGGACAGTCCCGCAACATTGATTTAAATCTTTCCTAGGCTTGATATAAATTTTCTCCCTCCCTCTGTTTGAAACTTAGAATTTGACTTCTAAGTCTGGCTATTTTACCAGAGGGAAAAAATCTTATCAAGAACTTTCGTGCAAGATCATCCCACGTTGATATAGAATTTGGTGGTTCAGCTTTTAACCACCTCTTGGCTTCACCAAGTAAGGAAAACGGAAATAGTGTGAGCCGAACATAATCAGGTGACACTCCAGCGGGTATATAAGTGTCACTTATCTCCAAAAAGTTCTGGAGATGTTGTTGTGGGTCTTCATGAGGGAGACCGGTAAATTGCCCGCTTGTGTGCAATAGTTGCACCATGTTCTGTTTTAATTCAAATCTCCCTCCAGGCTCTGGTTTGCGGATACTTGAATGTACATTGTTGGCATGTGGGATTGCCACCTCGCGAACCGGCCTTGCTGCTGCTTCGTCGGGCACTAACACTGCCCTCACAACCGGTGTATTTTGTTGCTCCATCATAGTCTGTCTGAGCAACTGCAGCTTCTTTTGTAGAGCTTCTCTGCGTTTACTATGAAATTCACGTTCAGGCTCTATATAAGATTCCACCAGCTCCTTGTCCTTTGCCAGTGTTCACAAAAATCAAGTCTGCAAAATACAGGCTAAGACCAAGTTGTCAACACTTAAGAAAATAAAACAAAAATATAGTAAATTTACACTTAACACAATTTCACCAATTGCCTAGTCTTCCCGGCAACGGCTCCAAAAACGTGTTCGGTGGTTTGCTATATGGGTTAAAAACCGACACGCAAGTGCACGTGGTCAAACATGTAATAAAGTGGCTAAGTAAGCCAAGTATCGAACCAAGGAGACTCTGGATAAGTAAAAATTGCTCAAGTATACTATATTCTATCTTACTTCTATATATGCTGACAACAATGTAACCAAAAGTTAAATAATTTTGTTTATAAATTATATACTAAAACTATTAACAAATATCTACTTTGAATTTAAACTATGGATATGAGCATGCCAAGGTTAAGAACAAGTAATGAACTTGATTATCATCATAATTCGGTTATTCTTTTCTTCTAGTTGCTAGCCAAGAACATTATCCAAGAGATTAAAACTTTCGTATTTAATCTCACTTAAGAATCATAAACCATCCGTCTACATTTCTGTGATCACATGCAATTTATGACCTCGCAATGCAATTCCGGTTCCTAAATTGACTAATATGGCTTTCAAGTATATTTCTATTAGGAAAGCACATCAAAACCCAATTTTCCCAAATCAAGTTAAGAACAATACCCTATTAATTCACAACTTTCCCATTTCGTGCTCTCTCGAGTGAAATCAGACTTTTTAGATGTACATTAATGTCGGCCACACACTAATGCAGTAGAAACAAGAATTAATAGAACAACATAGAAGAAGAAGATGAAAAACCATACAATTCAATAATCAAAATTCATCACCATTGTTCATAACCTCAGCAAGGAAGAGAATTAGCCACTCATTTGTGGAATAATCATCCTAAAACAAGTGTTAATCATACAAACAATTGATTGAAAGAAGAAAGAAAGAGAGAAAAACCCTTAGCTTTTTCGTCCCTCAACTGCCTGTAACCCACGTCCTTGCTCCACCAAGTCTGAATTAATTAAAAATATGGCTAAGTGTTCTATTTATACTATTGGGAACTTTTCCCGGAAAAACAAGCAACGTGTCACGGAGGCCAACGCGGAGCACTGCCTCCATGACACGGCGTGGACGCGAACCCTCACTGGAAATATGGGGTCCGAGAATAAAGCCTCAACGTGGCACGGCAGGCAACGCGGTGGCTTGCCTCTGTGACACGGAGCTGTCGCGAGGCTCCACTGGAAATTGACAATTAAATCACCCTCCAGGCAGTGTGCCTCTGTGATGGTAGCGTGGCACGAATCCATCGTGAAGCCCCTTTACATTGTGCAGTCCAATTTCTTTTTCGTGCTCGCATCCAAGTCCAACTCCGATATTGTTCCAACATGCATTTTAGCTCCTCAAAAACATGTTTTACCTACAAAACAATGCTAATCATGTTGGTTAGTATAAATTCACATTTTATTACCAATTACATGAAAATGTATACACATTGCACAATAAACAAGACGAAAATGATAAATTTGAGTATCACTTGGGCATATAAATCTGCCCAAGATCAAATGGCTCCAGCAGAGCTTAAGGATTTGAAGGAACAACTAACAAACCTTCTTGATAAGGGTTTCATCAGGCCCAACATCTCTCTATGGGGTGCTCTAGTGTTGTTCGTGTGAAAGAAAGATGGTACACTCAGAATGTGTATCGACTACCATCAACTGAACAAGGTTACAGTTAAGAACAGGTATCCTCTACCGAGGATTGATGACTTTTTCGATCAGCTTCAAGGAGCCAGTTGTTTTTCCAAGGTAGATCTCAGGTTGGGGTATCATCAACTTAGGGTCAGGGATTGTGTCATACCGAAAATAGCCTTTAAACTCAGTATGATCACTATGAATTTATGGTTATGTCCTTTGGACTAGCTAATGCCCCAATAACTTTCATGGACCTGATGAACAGGGTGTTCAAAAAGTACCTAGACATGTTCGTCATTGTATTCATAGATGACATTTTGGTGTACTCCAGAAATGAGGAGGAGTATGCTAACCATCTGAGGATAGTGTTACGGACTCTCAAAGACCGCCAGTTGTTCACTAAGTTCAGCAAATATGAATTCTATCTGAATTCTATGGCTTTCCTTGATCATGTGGTTTCAGGTGAATGTATTCAGGTAGATCCTCAGAAAATAGCAGCAGTGAAAGACTGGCTAAGACCTACTTCTCCAACAGATATCAGAAGTTTCCTGGGTCTAGCTGGTTATTACAAATAGTTTGTAGAAGGATTTTCCTCTATTGCATCTCCGCTGACTAAGCTAACTCATGAAAAGGTGAAGTTTTAGTGGTCAGATGCATGTGAGAAGAGCTTCCAAGAGTTGAAGACTTAATTCACTACAGCTCCAATTTTGACTTGCTAGAAAGAACAGATGGGTTCGTAGTCTATTGTGATACTTCTAGAGTTGGCCTCGGTTGTGTTCTGATGCAGCGGGGGTAAGGTGATAGCTTACGCCTCCAGACAGCTCAAGGTTCATGAGAAGAACTATCTAACTCATGACCTTGAGTTGGCAGTAGTGGTGTTTGCTTTGAAGATATGGAGACATTACCTCTATGGCGTTCACGTGGATGTTTTCACCGACCACAAGAGTCTTCAGTATGTGTTCAGTTAGAAAGAATTGAATCTTCGTCGGAGAAGGTGGTTGGAGCTATTGAAGGATTACAACATGAGTGTGCTGTACCACTTGGGCAAGGAAAATGTGGTGGCAGATGCCTTGAGAAGGATGTCCATGGGGAGCGTTGCACATGTTGAAGAGGGCAGAAAAAAACTAGCAAGAGATATTCACAGGTTAGCTCGGTTGGGAGTGTAGTTGGTCGATTCAGCTGAGGGCGGAGTAGTAATGCAAAGCAAGTCAGATTCCTCGTTAGTTCTTGAGGTTAAGTCAAAGAAGGATAAAGATCCCATACTGCTTAAGCTGAAAAGAGTGGTCCTACGAAAAGAAGTGGAGGCTTTCTCCAAAGAGGGAGATGGTGTACTATGTTATTAGGGCAGACTATGTGTACCGAACGTAGGTGACTTGAGACATCAGATACTGGCAGAAGCCCATAGCTCCAGATATTCTATCTACTCAGGTGCCATAAGATGTACCGTGACCTATGGGATATCTATTGGTGGAATGACATGAAAAGAGATGTTCCAGAATTTATGGCTAAGTGCTTGAACTGCCAGCAGGTTAAGGTTGAACACCAAAGACCTGGGGGCTTGACTCAAGATATCAGCATACCCATGTGGAAGTAGGAAGAAGTGAATATGGACTTCATTACAAGTCTACCTCATACTCGTCGGCAGCATGATTCAATTTGGGAGATAGTAGATCGGATGACCAAGTCAGTACATTTCCTCCTAGTTAAAATTACAAACTCAGCTAAGGATTATGCTAGGTTGTACATCTGTGTGTTTGTTAGACTGCATGGGTGCCCTTGTCCATCATTTCAGATAGAGGTACCCAATTCACCTCACATTTCTGGAAGTCATTTTAAAAGGGACTTGGTACTCAGGTCAAGCTCAGCACAACTTTTCACCCTCATACAGATGGACAAGATGAGCGGACTATTTAGACCTTAAAAGATATGCTGAGAGCTTGTATGATCGACTTTAAGGGCAGTGGGGATGAATACTTACCTCTCATCAAATTTGCATACAACAACAGCTACAACTCCAATATTCAGATGGCCCTATTTCAGGCATTATATGGTATAAGGTATAGGTCTCCTATAGGGTGGTTTGAAGTTGGCAAAGCTACCTTGATAGGACCAGACTCAGTTCACGAAGCTATGCAGAAAGTGCAACTTATCAGGAAAGGTTGAAAACAACTCAGAGCCAACATAAATCATATGCTGATGTGAGGGGGGGAGAGTTAGAATTTACTGTAGATGATTGGGTGTATGTGAAAATTTCACCCATGAAAGGGGTGATGACGTTTGGAAAGAAAGAAAAACTCAGTCTAAGGTATATAGGATCCTTCAGGATTCTAAGGCGAATTGGCAATATGGCCTATGAGTTAGAACTACCTTCAAAGTTAGCATTTGTGCACCCATTCTTCCATGTGTCACTATTGAAGAAGTTTATCGGTGATCCAACCTCAGTTGTGCCACTAGTCAGTGTGGGAGTGAAGGATAGTCTCTCTTACGAAGAGGTTCTAGTTCAGATCCTAGACCGTCAGTTTCGTATGATGAGAAACAAGGAAGTCGATTTAGTGAAAGTCTTGTGGAGGAAACAACTAGTTGAGGGAGCCACATGGGAGGCCGAAGAAGACTTTATGGAAAAATATCCCCATTTATTCCCTCCTAGTTCAGTTTCAGCATCAGGTATTAAATTCCTCCTCAATACTCTATTCAATTCAGTACTCATCAACTTTAGTCATATTTTCAATATGCATCCTAGTTGCATCAACTCAGTTAGCATGGCTAAATCAGTTCGGAGTCATTCACTCCTTTAGAAATCAGTTTATAGTCTCATTTTGGGGATTGCATCTCTCTTCCCAGTTTCCCAATAGTTTTAGCCTTTATTTGAGGATGAATGATCCCAAGGGGGAGATATTGTAACACCCCAAAACTTTCCTAGACCAAACTCAGACCTTGTATGAAAAACCTAGGGAAAACCAGAAAAATTTAGTCTCAGAACGACCAAGACAACGAGTCATTGTCAGCAGTAACAACCCGTTGTCAACCCTATTAGTTGTCCTTCGGGGACCAACGAGACATGGAACGATCCATTCTGAGGAATAATGAGTCATCCTGTCACTCGTCGCCTTCCCCGCTCAGAGATCAGTTACACCCCTTTCCTAGAACCCGTGAGTCAAATGATGAGTCATCATTAGATATAACGACTTGTGGGGTGACTCGTTCATTGGAGCTCCAAGGGGTTGTTGATAATCTCTTCCAGTGACATTGAGTGGCAACAACGACCCATTGTATCATACTATGAGTCATTGTGTCCACCCATGGTCTCAAGCCCAAAAATCCTTTCGGATTCCAGTAGCAAGGACAAGAGGTGACTGTCACACCCCACCTTGGGGGGTATGACGGGCACCTGGTGCCTGCTAGACTCTAGACTACTAAATGGTCTAGCCTGAGCACATCTGGTGCTTTGGCTGGCTTTGGCTCTATTTCAAGAAACAAACCGGCTATATAACGGCTGTAAATACAGCCTCCGGCCAACTGGCCTGTAGCCATCGGTACCTGTAACAACAGCTAACCAGAAACAGACTTGTAACAAGGAACCTATGCGGGCCGACAAGGCCACCATGCTGTCTAGTTGTCTGTAACTTAACACAAGACTGCTGTAAGACTACGTAACCGGCAAGGTCACCACTACTATCAAACTAAGGCCCCACACGGCCAACATAAACTGAAATACTAAACAGCTACAGCAAACTGCACGGCCCCACACGACCGGCTCAAGTAACCACAGGGAATACATATACAGACTGCAAGCCTCTACGAATACTGTAAGAAATTAATAGAAATGATCGGGACAGGGCCCCGACCTACCCATACTGCACAACAAAAGAAAAGGAGCTACACCTTTGGGAATCAGACTCCGGATGACAGGAGCTGATGACTCACTGGCTGGCTGGAATCACGAGGGATCGGCTCCTCGTCCGTGAGTACCTGTAGGCAAGCAATACAGCGCCCCGCTGGGCGTTAGTACCACAGGTACTGAGCATGTAAAGCAAACTGAAATATGCAACTAAAATGAATAGCGCAATAACATGACATTTAAGCAAGAAGTAGCTGAGTCTATCTAGTTGAGGATAACTGGGGAGAGTTTATACATTCTGTAACTAACTGAGCGTACCTGAAGACGTGTCGTCCTTCTGTCTATCAGTATCTACTAGCACATATCAATATATATAATAATACACACAATACCTGACCGACCCCCATAAGCAGGAAGGTGCCAACCAAGCAAGCAATCTATTTACCCCTACCCGGGTCTAAACCAACCAAAAACAAGTCACTCCACTCATCTGATAACTGTGAGCTCCTCCTACCGGCCCCCTTGGGTACGTAGCTCAGGCCTTGGCCTCTGACAATAAACTGTGTCTGAGTCCGAAGACTCCTGCTGCACACAGAGTGGTCTGCCCCTGTAAACAGGGTGCGCTAGCTCTGCGCAGAGTAAACTGAACTACCCCTGCAAGCAGGGTGGTCTGGACCGTATTATCATGGTGGTCGGCCATCATCGTCCTTTAGGCGGACGGCATCGCCCAGCTGGTGGTGGTATCTGAATCTGGTATCGACACAGCTATAACCCAGGGGCGGTGGGGATGCTAAAAGGGTGCCCACATGCCACAACAAGTCTCAACATACAAAACACATACACAGCAAGCATGCTTAATGAAAAATACTAACCATATTCTCTTCTTGTATCTCAAGGCCAGTTTGTATTAAATAACTGATACTATATTCTGTTCCACACTGTTTTTGATTGCTGGACTAACTGCTACCTGGCCTTTATCTGTCTATCTGATTATATCTGGATATAGCTCAATAACATAAAATGCACCATCTACTACTGGATACAATCTCAACAGATGTAATACGTATTGCCTGAATATCTATTATTCTGATTATCGCATGATACGTAATTAGTATACTAGCATGCTTGTTGGAAATTGTACTAAAATCGTTCCTGTACGCTGGGTATCTGTTAATAGCATTTATTCTATTTATTTTCTACCCTGTACTTCCTGGATTGCCGAAGGAATAACTTTACATACCTAGTTTCTGAGTACCCGACTGACCGATGTGATTTCCGTCGGTACTTCTGCTGTTTCTCCCAACTACATTCATATACACATAAATTAGAACTAAATACATTAATATTCGGGAAAAATTATCACTTTTGATATATATATTTATCCCAACTTCAACCTTTCGAAAAACGGTCGAAAACTCGTTATTTCTCGATAGTCTAGAAGGGATAAATGCTCACTGCAACGGTAGGAACACATTGGTACTAATTTAAAGTAATTCTATTTACTTTACCTCGGTAGCACGACGTTTCGCCGGCGAAATTTCACGAAACTAACTCCATAGGATTGCTCTCTGCAGCTTTATACACCTGTACCTAAGCCGGAACGAAGTTTAGACCGCGTTTCGTCGCGTAATTGGAAGGAAATTATATATTTTTGTCGTGGGTTTTCATTTTCACTATCCTCCCCTGTTCTTTGCTGTAAATATGCATATTTAGATGAAAGGCCGACTTTTTTTTTTTTTTTTCCTTCTAAATCCCTTAACCAACATGCCCTTAGGCTATTTATCCATTTAAAATTTACGGGGTGTAACATCCTCCCCCCTTAAGAACATTCGTCCTCGAATGACATTCTGTCTAGAGGACTTTCTCAACTTACTCAACTTGTTTCTAGAAAAATTTTGGCAGAGTTTCCCTTGTATTATGGACTATCTCATAATTCCTGAAAAGCAGAAAAGCCCAATAGAGGTACGCTACACGATATAATAACATTCATGTATAAAACTATCTATAATCAATCGCCTACTTTCATATATGAAGTATAAGCATTAATAAGGAAAAACAGTTCTAACATACCTCCCATTTGCCTATGCTTGGAATAAGTGGGGATATCTGGCTTTCATGTCTTCCTCGGCTTCCCAGGTCATTTCTTCTCGGTTCCTGTTACGCCACAATACTTTGACAAATGCAATATCTTTAGTTCTCAATCTACGGATCTGTCTGTCTAAGATAGCTACTGGAACCTCTTCGTATGCTAACTCTTCGGTGACCTGGACATCCTGAACTGGAACAACTGTGGAAGGGTCTCCTACAAATTTCCTCAACATAGATACATGGAATACTGGGTGAACAGATGCTAACTCCGGAGGCAAGTTCAATTCGTATGCAACTCGGCCTATTCTCCGCCGAATTTGATATGGCCCAATGAATCTCGGGCTAAGCTTGCCTTTCTTACCAAATCTCATCACCCCTTTCATCGGATACACCTTCAGGTATACCCAGTCATTTACCGCAAATTCTAGATTTCTACGCCGCATATCTGCATACGACTTCTGGCGGCTCTGAGCAGTCAGCAGGCGTTCTCTGATAAGCTTTACCTTCTCCTCTGACTGTTGAATGATGTCTGGCCCAATCAATGCTGATTCTCCCACTTCAAACCAGCCCACCGGCGATCTACATTTTCGCCTGTATAATGCTTCAAAGGGCGCCATCTGGATAGCTGAATGATAACTGTTATTATAGGCAAATTCAATAAACGACAGATGTTCATCCCAGCTACCCCCAAAATCTAGTACACACGCTCGTAGCATATCTTCGAGCGTTTGGATAGTCCGCTTAGCCTGTCCATCTGTCTGAGGGTAGAATGCTGTGCTCAAATTAATCTGCATTCCCAAACCCCTCTGGAATGACTGCCAGAATCTAGCTGTAAACTGTGCTCCCCTATCTGAAATAATGGATACCGGCACTCCATGTAGCCTAACTATTTCTCTGATATATAACTCGGCATAATCCTCGGCTGAGAAGGTAACTTTCACGGGCAGGAAATGAGATGATTTTGTCAGCGTGTCAACTATTACCCAAATGGAATCATTTCTGCGTCTGGTACGGGGTAATCCTGTTACAAAATCCATATTTATCGCTTCCCATTTCCACATAGGCACAACTATATCCTGTGTCAGACCGCCTGGTTTCTGGTGCTCCGCTTTCACCTGCTGGCAGTTAGGACATCTAGATACAAATTCAGCTATTTCAGATTTCATACCTGGCCACCAGTAGATGTCTCTGATATCGTGGTACATTTTCGTTACTCCTGGATGGAGGGAATAACGAGCGTAATGTACCTCATGCATGATCTGCTGGCGAAGCCCTGGTACGTTCGGGACACACAGACGGCCCTTACAACGTAGCACTTCATTTTTGGTCACTTGGAAATCTGACTCCTTGCCTTTCTGAATTCTATCTCTGAGCTGGACTAAGTCAGGGTCCTCGTACTGCCGTTCTTTTACCTCTGTAACTAGTGATGACTCGGCAGAATTCTGAATTACTGCTCTGTTATTTTCTGTCTCCACTACTCGAACGGCTAAACCAGCTAGTTGATGAATTTCCTTGGCTAATTCCCGCTTCTCGGGCCGCAAATACGCTAAACTCCCCATTGACTTACAGCTCAGGGCATCTGCTACTACATTAGCTTTTCCCGGGTGATAGAGAATATTTACATCATAATCTTTCAACAATTCTAACCAGCGACGCTGCCGCAGATTTAACTCCCTCTGTGTAAAAAGGTATTGCAGACTTTTATGATCTGTAAAAATGTCTACATGGACGTCATACAGATAATGCCTCCAAATTTTCAAAGCGTAGATCACTGCAGCCAGTCCCAGGTCATGGGTCGGATAGTTCTTTTCGTGTTTCCTCAGTTGTCTGGAAGCATAAGTAATCACCTTACCATGTTGCATTAACACACAACCCAGTCCCAAACCTGAAGCGTCGCAATACACCACATACCCATCTGTTCCCTCTGGCAATGCTAGTACTGGGGCGGAGGTCAATCTGTCTTTCAATTCTTGAAAACTCTGCTCGCAGGCCTCCGTCCACTGAAATTTCGCTGCTTTCTGTGTTAGCTTAGTCAGAGGTGCTGCTATAGTGGAGAATCCTTCGACAAATCTCCGGTAATATCCTACTAAACCTAAGAAACTGCGAACCTCGGTCGGAGTGGTAGGTCTAGGCCATGTCTTGACCGCCTCTATTTTCTGTGTGTCTACCTGTATACCAGCATCCAACACGATGTGCCCCAAAAAGGCAACTGAGTTCAGCCAGAACTCACACTTAGAAAATTTGGCGTACAACTGACGTTCTCCAAGGATCTGGAGTACTGTTCGTAAATGGTTCCGGTGATCTGTCTCTGAATGAGAATATACCAGAATATCATCGATAAATACTATGACGAACAGATCCAAATACGTTCTGAATATGCTATTCATCAGGTCCATAAACACTGCGGGAGCATTCGTCAGTCCAAAAGACATAACTAGAAATTCAAAGTGACCATACCTGGTCCTGAAAGCAGTCTTTGGAATGTCCCTCTCCCGAACCCGGACCTGGTGATATCCGGACCTCAGATCTATCTTAGAGAAACATTTGGCCCCCTGCAACTGGTCAAACAAATCATCTATTCTCGGGAGCGGGTATTTGTTTTTAACTGTTACCTTATTCAGCTGCCGGTAGTCCACACACATACGGAGTGAGCCATCTTTCTTTCCTACAAACAGAATTGGCGCACCCCACTGGGAAGTACTAGGCCTAATAAAACCTTTGTCGAGCAAATCTTTTAACTGCTCTTTCAACTCTCTAAGCTCAGCTGGTGCCATGCGATACGGGGGAATGGATATAGGTTGAGTCCCTGGCAACAAGTCAATCGCAAAATCTATCTCCCTTTCGGGAGGGATACCAGGCAACTCATCTGGAAATACGTCAGGGAATTCATTGACTACTGGAACAGACTGAAGAGTCGGAGGTTCCACCCGAACGTCCTGGACTCTAAATAGGTGGAAAATACATCCCTTTGCTATTAATTTTCTTGCCTTAAGGTAGGAAATAAACCTACCTTTCAGCGTAGGTGTACTCCCTTTCCACTCTCGCACTGCTTCCCCCGGAAAGTGAAATCGGACCGTCTTGGTCCAGCATTCTAAGTTGGCATAGCATGGCACTAACCAGTCCATACCCATAATGGCATCGAAGTCGACCATCTCAAGTTCTATTAAGTCTACTGTGGTCTGACGATCAGCAACCTCTACCGTACACCCCCGGTAAACTCTTTTAGCTGTAAGCGAGTCACCGGCCAGTGTAAGCACTGAAAAGGGCTGCTAAAGCAATTCTGGTTCGATACCCAACTTTCGGGCCACAAATGGTGTGATATATGACAATGTAGACCCTGGATCAATCAATACATAAATAGGATATGAACAGATAATCAGTGTACTTGTGACCACGTCGGGAGATGCCTCTGAATCCTGCCTCCCCGGTAATGCATAGGTACGGCTGGGGCCTGCACCTGAGCCAGAGGCTCCTGGTCTACCTCGGCCCCTATTCCCTGAACCTGAGGGTCTGCGCGCTGCTGAGGCTGCTGGAACTCGTGGCCCTGCTGACGCTCTATCCAGATCATCCTGACTACCCTGTCCCCTGGCTGGACAATCTCTCATTAAATTCCCTTCCTGTCCGCAGTAATAACACCCTGGGAAGCCTTGCCTGCAGGATCCAGAATGTAGTCGGTGGCATATAGGACAAGGGGTGGATGTAACTCTACTCTGTTCTACCCTCCGCTGCTGAGGTGAGGCTACTGTCCGTGAACTGCTACCGGACTCCGACTGACTCCGGCGAATAAACCTGCCCCTCTGCTGCTGTACCGGTGGTAGAGATCTGGGTGGCCTATCTGAAAATCGTGGTCTCGGCCCCCTAGGAATTTCCCTCTGAATCTCAGCGGGTCTGCTCCTACGGCGCTGCTCTGAAGTCGCCTGTCTGTCACCCCGCTGTCGCTGCCTTAGGCCCTCAATTGTCTGTGCAAAGGCCTATACCCTGGCTATGTCCATGTCCTCTCTCAAAGTAGCTGTCATGCACGTCTCTATGTACTCTGGATTCAGGCCCATAATAAAGCGGTGGACTCTGGACGACATGGTGTCCACAAATGCAGGAGCATAGCGGGCTAAGGAGTCGAATTGTAAGGAATATTCACGGACGCTCCTAGCCGCCTGCTCTAAATGTAAGAACTGGTCCATCCAGGCCTGTCTGACCTCCCGGGGTAAGTAGTGGTCCAGGAAGGCCTCTGAAAAGCTGGACCATGTAGGAGGGGCTGCATCTTTTCCCCGAGACCTCTCCCAACTTTCGTACCACAAAACAGCAATATCCCTTAATCGGAACACTGCTAGCTCAACTGATTCAGCTGGGGTTACGTGCATGACTCTAAAGATCCTCTGCATCTGGTCCAAAAAGTCCTGAGGATCCTCCGCTGAATCCAATCCAGTAAACTGAGGGGGTCCCAACGCTAAGAATTCTCTGACCCTGGAACTACCTTGCCCCCCTGGGGATTCTGCTGCTGTAGGTGGTGCTGGCTGACGCTGAGCAACTAGCATCTTAGTCAACATAACCACCGCACTACGCAGCTCCTGATCAGATGAAGTGGGTGCAGGAGCTGTGGGAGGCGGTGCTGCCTCAAATGGTATCTGGTGAGGCAGAGACTGCAGGGAGGGTCGAGATGACACCTTCGTATTGCTCTCAAACCGAGCGGAATCTGGCTGTAACTGACGCATCCTGCTGGTGCCTTCGCCCGCTGCTGTATCCAATCTCCTACCTGTAGCTGGGTGCCACTGGTATGCCATAATATCTGTGAGCAAAAAGGGTGGTGAGTTTCAAAAGTCAACTCTATACTGTACCGCTCTATAGCACGATTGAATAAGATAGAAGAGTGACAATCCTAACATGCCTCGCAGCCTCCTGCCTATAGTATGTGGTGCACAACACATCCATAGACAAGACTCTACTTAGCACGGCTTGCAGACTCCCTGGGACATGAACTGCTCTGATACCAAGTTTGTCACACCCCACCTTGGGGGGTATGACGGGCACCTGGTGCCTGCTAGACTCTAGACTACTAAATGGTCCAGCCTGAGCACATCTGGTGCTTTGGCTGGCTTTGGCTCTATTTCAAGAAACAAACCGGCTATATAACGGTTGTAAATACAGCCTCCGGCCAACTGGTCTGTTGCCATCGGTACCTATAACAACAGCTAACCAGAAACAGACTTGTAACAAGGAATCTATGCGGGCCGACAAGGCCATCATGCTGTCTAGTTATCTGTAACTTAACACAAGACTGCTGTAAGACTATGTGACCGGCAAGGTCACCACTACTATCAAACTAAGGCCCTACACGACCAACATAAACTGAAATACTAAACAGCTACAACAAACTACAAGGCCCTACACGACCGGCTCAAGTAACCACAGGGAATACATATACAGACTGCAAGCCTCTACGAATACTGTAAGAAATTAATAGAAATGATCGGGACAGGGCCCCGACCTACCCATACTGCACAACAAAAGAAAAGGAGCTACACCTCTGGGAATCAGACTCCGGATGACAGGAGCTGATGACTCACTGGCTGGCTGGAATCATGAGGGATCGGCTCCTTGTCCGTGAGTACCTGTAGGCAAGCAATACAGCGCCCCGCTGGGCGTCAGTACCACAGGTACTGAGCATGTAAAGCAAACTGAAATATGCAACTGAAACGAATAGCGCAATAACATGACATTTAAGCAAGAAGTAGCTGAGTCTATCTAGCTGAGGATAACTGGGGAGAGTTTATACATTCTGTAACTAACTGAGCGTACCTGAAGACGTGTCGTCCTTCTGTCTATAAGTATCTACTAGCACATATCAATATATATAATAATACACACAATACCTGACCGACCCCCATAAGCCGGAAGGTGCCAACCAAGCAAGCAATCTATTTACCCCTACCCGGGTCTAAACCAACCAAAAACAAGTCACTCCACTCATCTGATAACTGTGAGCTCCTCCTACCGGCCCCCTTGGGTACGTAGCTCAGGCCTTGGCCTCTGACAATAAACTGTGTCTGAGTCCGAAGACTCCTGCCTCTGGGCACAGGTGTGCACACAGAGTGGTCTGCCCCTGTAAACAGGGTGTGCTAGCTCTGCGCAGAGTAAACTGAACTACCCCTGCAAGCAGGGTGGTCTGGACCGTATTATCATGGTGGTCGGCCATCATCGTCCTTTAGGCGGACGACATCGCCCAGTTGGTGGCGGTATCTGAATCTGGTATCGACACAGCTATAACCCAGGGGCGGTGGGGATACTAAAAGGGTGTCCACATGCCACAACAAGTCTCAACATACAAAACACATACACAACAAGCATGCTTAATGAAAAATACTAACCATATTCTCTTCTTGTATCTCAAGGCCAGTTTGTATTAAATAACTGATACTATATTCTGTTCCACACTGTTTCTGATTGCTGGACTAACTGCTACCTGGCCTTTATCTGTCTATATAATTATATCTGGATATAGCTCAATAACATAAAATGCACCATCTACTACTGGATACAATCTCAACAGATGTAATACGTATTGCCTGAATATCTATTATTCTGATTATCGCATGATACGTAATTAGTATACTAGCATGCTTGCTGGAAATTGTACTAAAATCGTTCCTGTACGCTGGGTATCTGTTAATAGCATTTATTCTATTTATTTTCTACCTTGTACTTCCTGGCTTGCCGAAGGAATAACTTTACATACCTGGTTTCTGAGTACCCGACTGACCGATGTGATTTCCGTCGGTACTTCTGCTGTTTCTCCCAACTACATTCATATACACATAAATTAGAACTAAATACATTAATATTCAGGAAAAATTATCACTTTTGATATATATATTTATCCCAACTTCAACCTTTCAAAAAACGGTCATAAACTCGTTATTTCTCGATAGTCCAGAAGTGATAAATGCTCACTGCAACGGTAGGAACACATTGGTACTAATTTAAAATAATTCTATTTACTTTACCTCGGTAGCACGACGTTTCGCCGGCCAAATTTCACGAAACTAACTCCGTAGGATTGCTCTCTGTAGCTTTATACACCTGTACCTAAGCCGGAACAAAGTTTAGACCGCGTTTCGTCGCGTAATTGGAAGGAAATTATATATTTTTGTTGTGGGTTTTCATTTTCACTATCCTCCCCTGTTCTTTGCTGTAAATATGCATATTTAGATGAAAGGCCGACTTTTTATTTATCAACTTTTTTTTTGCCTTCTAAATCCCTTAACCAACATGCCCTTAGGCTATTTATCCATTTAAAATTTACGGGGTGTAACAGTGACAACGACTCGTTATATCAACCAACGAGTCGTTGTGTCATCCGTTAGAGAGGGGAGGGTCTAGTGTTATGTTCGAATCCATGCCAGTGGCCACGAGAGGTACCAATGACCCATTGGTTCATCCAATGAGTCGTGGTATCCCTCATTTCCAATTTCCAGTGAGCCAAATTCTAGGCCCAAAACCAAAAACTGGTCCCAATGAGTTGTGGTGTCAGCTAACGACTCATTGTGCGACTCGTTGGTCCATGTCAGGTAGTTTTTCAGATTTTCTTTCAGGGGCATTTTTATAACTTTCAGCTATTTTAGTTCCTAAACAATGTCGGTTTAGGCACGTTTTAGAGGTAATTAAAGGGATAATCGACTAAGTCCCTTCCATTTTTCACTCAATTCTCAATCTTCAAAGCAAGGAAGTTACAGACAAACTTCTCAGGGAAAAGCTAGGAAATTCAATCTTCTTCTTAATTCTCAAGGATTTTCTCAAGAATCTTCCACCAGGTATTTGGGTATTTAAAAAGGGAATTGTTCTTCCATTGTGCCCCAAAACTCTCCTAAAATCTCTTATCAGTTCTAGCCCTGAAGTTCACCGTTAGGGTTCAATTGTCAGTGAATTATGGAATTTCTTCCTATTATATTCTCTTGAGTATTGAGGGTTGTTTTTAATCATAATTTTGGTCATTATCTCCTTACATGAATTATTAAAATTTTAACTCTAGTTCTTGAATGTTGTAAGTTGGTGGGTCTTGCATAGTTGATCAGATATTAATGTTGCTTGACTCTGTTAGTGTTGGAAATTCTATGTTATTACTATTGCATGAATTCTCAGTCAGTTGCATGCTAGTTTAGTCTCAGTCAAAATGTTAGTATTTTTAGTATCTTTCAGTAATGTCAGTTGATCAATTTAATTATAGTCAGTCTTGAGGTATCAATAATGCCTCCTAGTTATCAGTTATCAGTTGGTTCTTTAAACGGTTATGATGCTTCCAGATAAGTAGCTTTGGCCAGTCTTAGAACACCAGTTACAGTTATTCGGTCTGATAAGACTCTCAGGGTACATCCAGAAAAGTATCCCTGACTTAGTCTTGAGCCCCAACTTCGAGCTATCAGCTTAGTAGTCAGACTAGGACTATCCAGTGGGAGTAGGACTTAGTACCGAGAGGACTGGGGTTCCAGCAAACCCACGTTGCCAGAACTATGTTGCGACTGTAGGTTATTTATCCCAAATAGGCCCAGATAGTGATCTCATAGTTCATTCCTCTATATCCTGGCAAGGTATATTGGGTCTTATCGATAGGGCGTATACATCAAACTCCACGTTTAGCTCACGTGGTTATATGTCAATTATCGACTTTCCCACTTTTCAGTACAGTCTCAGTTCAATTAAGATAAGTTTAGTTCAGTTCAGTATCTCAGTTCCAAGACATGTTTATGACCATCAGCCAGGGTCATTATTGACCATATCAGTTATAGTTCAGTTTTACCAGTTTACAGTATTTCAGTTGGTCATTTCATGTTATTACAGTTAAGTTACTTATTCTTTAATGCTTATTATATCTCTCACTTACTCAGTACATTCAAAGTACTGGCGCATACTTTTCATGTTGTATCTTATTATGATATAGGCGCATGTTCTCAGTTCCAACATCATTAGTAGTTCCCTCAGATGACATAAACAACAGTTTTTGGTGAATCCTCATCTTTCGAGGATGAGATTTATTTCCACTTAGACTTTATTTAGACAGATTCTAGAGTTAGGTAGGGGCTTTTTCCAGAAGCTCATCAGTTAGTAGTTGGCTTTTAGACACAGTTATGCAGTATTTTTTCTTTTGATATATTGACTCTTGTCAAAATCAATATTTTCTTGAATGATTGTATTTTTTAAAGCTTCGGCTTATGTTTACTTAGTTTGCGTGTAATAATATACCATGGATTAGCTTGGGGTCACTTATGGTACCAAGTACCGTGTTGCATCAAGGGAATAGACTCGATCATGACAACATAGATGTGGAATGATAATGTGTATGTTGGTCTCTGGACCTGAAGTGTTTTAATCTTCCTTGTTGAATTCCCTGATTGAGTAATCATAATGTGATGTTGTTACCTTTGTAATGTGGAATTGAGTGTATTTGGTTGTTCATTCCTTTTGTACTTTGCTAAGAATGATTTGAATCGTTTAAATGTTTAAGTTAATGGGGGTAAAATGAGACCTCCTAAAAGTCATTACAATGGAATTAATGATAATATATTGACTATGAGAATGAATATGGATAATATGAATATCCTGAGATTGGTGGCTCGTGCCTGAAGGGAGCATCCGAGTGAGCAAGATTGATTGAGTGGCTCCTGTCTGAAGGGAGCATACGAATGAGTATATGAGTGGGAGCGAGTACCATGCTAGTACAGTACATGAATTTCTAGAGTCCCCTGCAGGTCATGACTAGAAGGGCAGAAATAAGCCCCTTTGGTATATGTATACATCGATGTTCACTGATTGAGTGTTCACAATGATGTGACGTAGGCGTATGCCCGACATGTCACCATTTATTATATTATTTGATGTATTATAAGAATGTGAGAATTGGACCGAGTATGTATCAAGATTGAATTAAACATGTGTTCATGTGTTTGTCGTCTGAATTGTTGAGGTGTTGCAATGACTTGATGGATGGAATATTTAAAAGAGAACTAGTGATTGAGTTGTGCAATCTTTGAGACTGATTCATTCTATACGTTATGTGATTATGTAGTAGCTATCGTCTATTGATATCTGTGAAATACTTGGATAATTATAATGATTTATCAGTTATAAAGAGTTGGTGAAATGTTGGATGTGCAACTAAGTGGAGCTATTGCCAAGGCAGTACAGTTGCAGTGGGACCTGTTTCGCCGCAGTGAGATCATGAAAGCAGTCAAGCGATTGCTGCAGCGATGGCCCAATTCAGTGAGCATGCCGGTTAGCACCTGAGTAGATTTAATTTCTAAAATAAGTATTGTTATGTATGGAAAAAACTCTGGGCTAATTGCGTATTGTTGTCTGCATGTGTGTATGTTATTATGTAAGGTCGGCCGATGATGCCTATCAGTATCGTGTTTCATACTGACGCTACTCCTGCACTTCTTTTCTGAGTGCAGAATCTGATCCCGGAAGCTCATCTCGACCTTACCTCTTGAGCAGCAGTAGATTAATGGAAAGGTGAACGATGCAAGATGTGAAGTTCTACTCCTCCATCGAAGATTTCTCTTGTCCAGACATTTATAACTTTTTTTATTTATTCTATCTTGATTCAACCTTAGACAATGTTAGATAGACATCTTAATGTGCAATGGAAATCAGGTTCTGGGAATATTATTGTTGGAGTTGATTTTCGGTTTCTTTATTATATTGATGATCCGTCAATTATTTACAAATGTGTTTTATTTCATCCTGAATATTTATGGTTTTAGGGGTAATAGTTGGGAATAGTTTTTTCACCCACCGAGGGATAACATGGGTGCCAGTCATGGCCATTTTGGTCATGACATAATTCAAATCTAATCGATTAAAACTATTTCTTTCAATGTTTTTCACAGTATTGTTAAATTTTGTTTCATGAATTGATGGATCAATTTTTTTCCTATCAATTTGACGATGATTTAGAAGGCCCACAATTGGTATATTTTGGCCCTCTACTCTTTCATCAGTATGATACGATCATCATTTGTTTTAGCCCTTTGTGTGTTGGTTCCATTAGTTTGCACTAGGTCATTGGTCCTTGTAAATCATCTGATTCCATTAGCATATCTGAATTTTGGATAGTTTTTTTATTCAACAGGCTTTGTGGCTTATGTGAGTATGGGGTCATCAATATATTCCTGAAGGATACCTTGTGAACTTCATTTGTTGTGTTGTTGCTAAACACATTATTAATCAGCTCTATATCATTGGGATTTTTACTAGGATCCGGTAGTTTTTTTGGCTGAGGTATTTGTTTTGAAGTTGACATGGTTTTAGGTCTTTGATTTTAGAAAGATAAACTTTGTCTTCTCTCTAAAACATAGTGTAAATATATAAAAGATATACATACACTTCAACTTAACTAAACATTCAATAATACTAAATATTTCTAAAGAATATCAAAATGCATATGTCATATCCTAACTAAAAATAAGTCGTGGTTTCCGATCTACATATTCACATCATCATATGAAGAGGCTTGATCATCTGGGTCAAGGAGAGTAGATCGGGGCACCCCATGCCTCCCTATAGCAATTAGGGTTCGCTTGTCCCTTGATTGTTTTTATGGTTTGGCACATAGTTATTTACTTAGCAACTCATATTACTTCCGTCGCGTCAAGGCCGCTAGTAAGTATGAAGATCTTTTGCCTTTTGGTCGCCATCTGGATTCTATCAAGTGCCTCACTCTGGATCGAAATCCCTATACTTTGTAATTCGAACTGAATGTAGTGAAAGAACTTTTTCGAGCCTAAACCATATGATCTTCCCTTGTTTTTATCCCCAACAACTCCAAACCTCATATTAACCATTTCATCATCTTGAGGTTGGATTAGCTCGCACTGGTAATTGAATGACTGAGTTTGGTTGTACTCCTTCAAATTCTTTCTAAATTGAGTCTATATATTTAAAATAAATTTTTGTACATACGAATAATATCATAAACACATGTTATTACTTTAATGAAAATTTATATTACTTACACTGGAGTCTCAACCCTCTCTTTGACCGATTGACCTAAATCCAACACATTTTTATTCTTTGTTATGTTGGTCTCTTGGAAGAGCTCATCATGAATTAGTTAATGAGCATATTTTATTTGTTGCAAATAAAATAAAATCAATTACTTAATTACATTAATAGAATATAAATATGAAGAATAATATTACTTACCAATCTCCTCTTATCTATCCCTAAGTTGATTACACCCCTATGTGCAATGAGTCACCCTTCTCAGATCTTCAGTCTTTCCTTGTCTGCTCAGCCTTTTGTTTAAACACATCATATGCCTAGTATTATTTAAGCCCTAACCACAAATTATCTAGAAGTCATTTTTTCACGTCTCGAACATAGGCTCGGATCGATACCCCAGAAAAGAAACCCCGAGAGGCTCCAAGTCGACCCATGACATGAACATACCTCTAACTCAATCATAGATAAGCGGATGATATCATAAATAACATAGCGGAAATCTAAACAAAACTTAATATCTGAATACATACATAAGTTCAATGTTGAATACACACTATGTCTGAGAAAGCCTATAATACAGATGAGATGATGGGACAAGACCCCAACTAACTCTCTATAGTCTGAAAACTGAAAATACAACATACAACTGATAAGAAGGGTCCTCGCAAAATGATGACTCACCAACTGATACTGAGAATAGCTAACTTCGGAAGTCTGACTAGCGGCGGGATAGAGTCTGGATAACGGAGCCTGTATCATAAAATGATACAACATAGAGTATGTAGTCAATATGTGGAATGTACCGAGTATGCAAGGTTAGTAAAACCGCTAAATAAGTAAAATCATTGAACTGCATAATATAAAACATAATCAAGATAAGAGTCTAAGAGTAGGGCTTGCATGCTATTTTATGAAATCATGATCTGAACATAATTGGACATCATAACTTAATCGAATGACCCAAAGATGAATCTGATAATCATAAGTAAAACTGAACATTGGGTCAAACCTACTGAAAACATAATATCATGACTGATGTACATGCATAACTGAAATCATGAGGAACAATGGGAGACTCATCATATAATCGACATTACCACGATAGAGCTTACTTGGTCCCGACTATCACACTTAAGTGGGCAGAGCCATTCAAAGCTTTGCCAGGGCTAAGGACGTTATCATGATATCGATATCAAGCTCAAGGCCCCTCACGGGCAGGATAAGCACTAAGGGAGGTTTGAAAATATAAAATTAAACCTACATTGGCGTGTAGTTCTGAGGCACAGGGTTGACTGACCCTTAGCCTACTCTGTAATGCCGCAGAAACTCAAAGACTAGACCCCGGACTTAAAATAGAGAAAATTGAAAAATCTGCACCAAGTCACAAAACAAGTCATTCAGTGACCCGGGAGGTGACCACGATTCGTTAAGTGACTCGTGGTGGGGACTTTGGACTTAGTTGAAAATTTTAGAAGGGGGTGACCACGGGTGCGACCACGACTCGTGTTCTACACCATGAGTCGTAGGTGACTTGTGGTCAGGAGTTGACTATCAATCTGTTTTCCGCTGCGAGGTTTTCAAGGGTCTTTCAGTAATTTCTAACCCTCCTAGGCTCTAAACTACGTCGTTTTAAGCATATTTTTAGACTATTAGAGGGATTAAACAATTTCCTTCCTCATTTTACCCATTCAGACTTTTAGAAAACAACGTAAGATTTCTCTGAAAGCATTTTAGAGCAAGAACTAGGGCAATCCTTTTCTCCTCGATTTCTCAAGGAAATTCTTCGAGCTTCTTCACAAGGTATGTGTGAATTCAACAAGGGAATAGTTCTTCCCTTGTGTCCTCAAAATCCTTCTTTGTTTTCTGTATCAATTCTAGCCCTGAGATTTTCGAATGTGATGAAATTATCTGTCAGACCTCGCTTAAATCATGTGAAATACCATTTATGTTAATTGTTGATGTTTTTCCACCAGTTTGTGACTATGTTGTTGCTTATTTCTATAATGTGAAATCTAGCCCTAGTCTTGAATATAGAGAAACTAGAATTTTGCAATAGTGTTTACATATTGAATTGTTGCTTGAATTTACCAGTGTTGGGAACTCCCATGTTGTTGATTGTATTGAAAATCAGTCAGACTATTATCAGTTCAGTTTTTGTCAAAGTTCTAGGATATCCAGTGTTAGTTAGAAATGTCAACTGATCAGTTTGACTACAGAAATTCTTGAGGTGTCAGTAGTACCTCGTAGTTATCAGAATCAGATTCAAAACTCAGTTTTAGTGTTTCACTAGGCGGTCATGAAACTTTTAGATAAGCATCTCTTGGCCAGATTTAGGACCCCGGTTATAGATTACAGCTTGTTCTTTAGTGGTTATGATGTTCCTTGATAACCAACTCTGGCCAGTCTTAGAACGTAGTTCCAAAATTCGATCTGATAAGACTCTCAGGGCGCTTCCAGATAGGTATTTCTGACTATTCTTTGGTCCCAATTTCAAGATGTCATCTTAGTATTCAATCTAGGATTATCTAGTGTATTGGGGTTCCAGCGCACCCAGGTTCTCAAAACTACATCGCCATTGTAGGTTACAGTTTTATTGGTCTCATGGCCCCAGACTCTTGTGATCACTCAGTTCGTGCCTCTATACCCTGACAGGGTATATTGGGTCCTACCGATGGGGTGTATACATAAGACTCCATGTCTATCTCACGTGGTTATATGTTGGTTATAGACTCTCCCACTAGTCAGCTCATTTTAGTTTTAGATTAGACAATTCAGATTAGTTCAGTTTAGTATCTCAGATTTAGGGCATGTCCTCGACCATCAGATAGGATCTTTTTGACCACCACAGTTATTACAGTTATTTAGTTCATTAGCTCCAATTGGTCATTGCAAGTCTTTTTAGTTTAGTACTTCTATTTCTTTTGTATGTTTTATCTTGCTTACTCAATACATTCAAAGTACCGACGCATACTTTTATGATGTATCATTTTATGAAACAGCTGTAGGATCTCAGTCTCAGCCTCACTAGCCGATCTCTCTCAGAAGACTTCAGCGGTTCTAAATGTGGGTCCTCATATTTTGAGGATGAAGATTATTTACTCAGTTTTTATTTCTTCTATTTAGATTAGGGGTTAGCTGGGGGCTTATCCCAACAACTCATCTGTTGTAGTGGCTTTCAGACGCAGATTGGTTTTTCAGACTTGTAGTTTTGTTCAAATGTTTTCAAACATTATGAATCAACTTCATTCTCTTAAATTCTTATATTTTTGCTTTAAACTTCCACTGTATATATTTATATGTTACTCAGAATGCCAGTGTATGATAGACCAGGGGTTGACTTGGGGTTACTTGTGACTCCAAGTATCGTGTCCCATCTAGGGTGTAAGCTCGGGGCATGACAAACTTGGTATCAGAGCCCTAGGTTTAGAGTATCCTCAGATGTCTGAAAGTCACATCGAGTAGAGTCCTTTTCATGGGTGTGAAGCGCGCCATACTTTTGTTAAGGAGGCTCCCAATTCACTACCTCAGCTTCTCCAGCAGGCTGACTAGCTCAGCAGGACAATACTTCAGGTGCGGATGGCGCTCAGTGCCAAAACCATTGTTATGCATTATCATCTTGTCTGGATCAGGAGAGCTTACCTGATGTGGTCATGAGTATGTTATGTCTTTTCCACCTAGATGTATATGCCCTACACGATCAAGGGGCTACACTATAATTCGTGACTCCCTACGTAGCAGTCTAGTTCGATATCAGTCCAGAGGTCCTCTCAAAACCATTTTTTATAATTCGTGACTCCCTACGTAGCAGTCCAGTTCGATATCAGCCCAGAGGTCCTCTCAAAACCATTTTTAGTCTCCACCTCAGTTGGCGAGCCAATTAGAGCCATACGGGTGTATAGAAACTGCCCAGTCTCAGTCTTCAATAAGGTCATTCCAGCTAATCTTGTAGAATTAGACATGGTCTATTTTGACCTCATCCTTGGCATGGATTGATTACACACCGGTTATGCCTCAATCGATTGTAAAACTAGAGTTGTCAAATTTTAGCTTCCAAAAGAGCCAGTAATAGAGTGGACAAGCAGTAGTTTAGCACCTAAGGGTCGGTTTATTTCCTACCTTAAGGACCAGAAGCTTATTTCCAAGGGATGTATTTATCATTTAGTTTGGGTTAAAGATTCCGACTCTGAGATCCCAACTATCCATTCAGTCCCTGTTGTCAGTGAATTTCCTGATGTGTTCTCTGAAGAACTCCCCGAAGCTCCTCCCTGAACGGGAAATTGACTTCGGTATAGACCTTCTCCCAGATACTCAGCCCATCTCCATCCTTCCTTACAGAATGGCTCCAACTGAGCTTAAGGAGTTGAAGGAGCAACTAAAAGACCTTCTTTATAAGGGTTTTATTAGACCAAATATTTCTCCTTGAGGTGCTCCAATACTATTCGTGCGAAAGAAAGACGGTACCCTCAGAATGTGCAGCGATTACCGTAAGTTGAACAGGGTCACAATCAAGAAAAGGTATCCCCTACCCAGAATTGATGACCTATTTGACCAACTTCAAGGAGCCAGCTATTTCTCCAAAATAAATCTCAGGTCGGGGTATCATCAACTAAGAGTCAGAGAATGTGTCATATCGAAAATAACTTTCAGGACTCGATATGGTCACTACGAGTTTGTGATTATTTCTTTTGGACTAACAAATTTCCCTACAACCTTTATATACCTGATAAACAGAGTCTTCAAGCAGTATCTAGATATGTTCGTCATTGTATTCATCGACGACATTTTAGTATACTCCAAAAATGAGGAAAGAGCATGCTAATCATCTGAGGATAGTGCTTCAGACACTCAGAGACCACTAGATGTTTGCCAAGTTCAGCAAATGCAAATTCTGGTTTAAGTTCGTGAGTTTCCTAGGTCACGTGGTCTCGGGTGAGGGTATTCAGGTTGATCTTCGAAAGATAGAAGTGGTAAAAGACTGGCCCAGACCTACCTCCCCAACCGAAATCAGAAGATTCTTGGGTCTAGCTGGGCAGCCCCTCTTACTAGGCTGACTCAGAAGAAGGTGGAAATCCAGTGATTAGATGCGTGTGAGAAGAGTTTACAGGAGTTAAAGCTTGACTCACTACTGCTCCAGTGCTGACCCTACCGGAAGGATCAGATGGGTTTGTAGTGTGTTACGACGCTTCCAGAGTTGGACTCGATTGCGTTCTGATGCAGTGGAGTCAGGTGATAGCCTACGCCTCAAGACAGCTCAAGGTTCATGAAAAGAATTATTCAACTTATGACCTGGAGTTGGCAGCGGTGGTGTTTGCATGTAAAATATGGAGACACTACCAGTATGGGCCTCGTGTGGATATTTTCACCGATTACAAGAGCCTCCAGTATGTATTCAGTCAGAAAGATTTGAATCTTCGTCAAAGAAGGTGGTTAGAGCTACTGAAGGACTATGACATGAGCATGTTGCATCACCCAAGAAAGGCCAATGTGGTGCTGATGCCCAGAGATGAGTGTTTATGGGGAGCGTGAATCATGTTGAGGAAGATAAAAAGGAACTGGCAAAGGATATTTGTTGACTAGCTCGGTTGGGGGTGCAATTGGTTGACTCAACTGAGGGTGGAGTGGTAATGCAAAGTGGATCAGATTCCTCGTTGGTTATTGAAGTTAGGTCCATACAGGATGAAGATCCCATCCTACTTAAACTTAAGGAGACGGTACTTAGAAAAGAAGTCGAGGCTTTCTCCAAAGGGGGAGATGATGTGCTCCGTTACTAGGGCAGATTGTGTGTACCGGACATCGGTGATTTGAGATAGAAGATACTGGCCGATCACACAGCTCGAGATAATCCATCCACCTTGGTTCTATTAAAATGTTCTGCAATTTGCGGGATATTTACTAGTGGAACGACATGAAGAGAGACATCATTGAATTTGTAGATAAGTGCCCGAACTGCCAGCAAGTCAAAGTAGAGCACCAGAGACTAGGAGGTATGACTCAGGATATCAACATACCCACCTGAAAGTGGGAAGAAGTGAATATGGATTTTATTATGGGTCTACCTCGGTCTCATCGACAACATGATTCTATCTGGATAGTAGTAGACCGGATGACTAAGTCAGCACACTTCCTCCCAGTTAAAACTATAGATTCAACTGAGGACTATGCTAGAATTTATATTTGGGAGTTGGTTAGACTTCATGGGGTTCCATTATCCAATTTCTCAAAAAGAGGTACCTAGTTCACCTCGCATTTCTAGAAGTCTTTTCAGAAGGGACTTGGTACCTAGGTCAAGCTCAACACAACTTTTCATCCGCAGACAGTGGGCAAGATGAACAGACTATTCAGACCCTAGAAGATATGTTGAGAGAGTGTGTGATCGATTTCAAGGGTAGTTGGGATGACCACTTGCCTCTTATCGAGTTTGCGTACAACAACTACCACTACAATATCCAGATGGCCCCATTTGAGGCATTGTATGGTAGGAGGTGCAGATCTCCTATTGGGTGGTTTGAGGTTGGTGAAGCTACTTTAATCAGGCCAAACTCAGTTCATGAAGCTATGCAGAAGGTACAACTCATTAGAGAAAGATTGAAAACAACTCAGAGCCGTCAGAAATCTTATGCTGATGTGAGGAAAAGAGAATTGGAGTTTTTTGTGGATGATTGGGTTTATCTAAAAATTTCATCCATGAAAGGGGTGATGAGATTTGGGAAGAAGGGAAAGCTTAGTCTGAGATATGTGGGACCCTACAGAATTCTAAAACGAATTGGCAAGGTAGCTTATGAGCTAGAATTACTTTCAGAGTTGGCATCTGTGCACCCAGTATTTCATGTGTCACTATTGAAGAAGTGAATCGGTGATCCAACTTCAATTGTGCCATTGGACAGTATGGGAATGAAAGATAGTCTCTTATATGAAGAGGTCCAAGTCCAGATCCTTGACCGTCAGGTTCGTAAGCTGAGGAACAATGAAGTAGCTTCGGTCAAAGTCTTGTGGAGAAATCAGCAGGTTAAGGGAGCTATATGGGGAGGCTGAAGCGGAAATGATGGCTAGATAACCCCATTTGTTCCCTTCCGACTCAGTTTCAGTGTAAGGTATCAATTTCCTCCCCAAAACTATTTTTAGTTCGTGTGTTTTAGCTTCTTTCATGTAAATGAATATGTGTATGATTAGTGAGTTCAGTTCAGACTTGTGATTCAGTATGGAGGTAGTCATTCCGCTAGTTTTCAACTTTCATGATTAGTATTTGTGTATAAAGATTTTCCATTCTCCGCTTTCTTGTGTGTTATCCAACATTCGAGGATGAATGTTATCAAGGGGGAGATATTGTAATGCCCTAGAAACTCAAAGACTAGACCCTGGACTTAAAATAGAGAAAACTGAAAAATATGCATCACGTCACAGAATGAGTCTTTCGATGACCCGTGGGAGGTAACCACTAGTCGGTAAGTGACTCGTGGTGGGGACTTTGGACTTAGTTGGAAATTTTGGAAGGGGGTGACCACGGGTGTGACCACGAGTCTTGGCCAACAAGAGTCGTGGGGTGACCCGTGGTCAGGAATTGACTGAGGAGTTGGGTAGTCAGGCAGTGTACCTGACGGGTTCTCACCACGACTCGTTTGGGACACCACGAGTCATGGTGTCGCCCGTGGTGACTAGTGTGAGAGAGTATGTAGTTCACTCGACGACTAGGACCACGAGTCGTGGTTACTGGCCACGACCTGTTAGGTCCCTCGTGGGCACTGTCGATCAGTTTTCCCCTGCTAGTTTTTAAGGGTATTTCAGTAATTTTCTACACTCCTAGACTCTAAACTATGTCATTTTAAGAATATTTTCAGACTATTAAAGGGATTAATAGTTTCCTACCTCATTTTCCCCATTTAGACTTTTAGAAAATAATGTAAGATTTCTCTAAGTGCATTTCAGAGCGAGAACTAGGGCAGTCCTTTTCTCCTCAGTTTCTCAAGGGAATTCTTTGGGCTTCTTCACCAGGTATGTGGGAATTCAACAAGAGAATAGTTCATCCCTTGTGTCCCTAAAATCCTTCTTTGTTTTCTCCATCAAGTTTAGCCCTGAGATTTTCAAATGTGATGAAATTATTTGTCAAACCTCGCTTAAATCATGTGAAATACCATTTATGTAAATTGTTGATGTTTTCCACCAGTTTGTGACTATGTTGTTGCTTATTCCAGTAATGTGAAATCTAGCCCTAGTCTTGAATACAGAGAACTAGAATTTTGCAATAGTGTTTACATATTGAATTGTTGCTTGATTTTACCAGTTTTGGAAACTACCATGTTGTTGATTGTATTTAAAATCAGTCAGACTGTTGTCAGTAGAACTTCCTAGTTATCAAAATCAGATTCAAAACTCAGTTTTAGTGGTTCACTAGGCGGTAATGGCACTTTTAGATAAGCAGCTCTGACCAGCCTTAGGACTCTAATTATAGATTACAACTTGTTCTTTAGAAGGTTATGATGCTTCTAGATAAGCAACTCTGACTTGTCTTAGAACCCACTTCCAGAATCCGATCCGATAAGACTCTCAGGGTGCTTTCAGATTGGTATTCTTGACTAGTATAGGGCCCCAATTTTGAGCTATCAGCTTAGTATTCAGTCTAGTACTATCTAGTGGGAGTAGGACTTAGCACCGAGCAGACCGGGGTTCCAGTGCACCCAGATTTCCAGAACTATGTTGCCACCATAGGTTACAATTTTATTGGCCTCATGGCCCACACTCTTGTGATCACCCAGTTCATGCCTCTATACCCTGGAAAGGTATATTGGGTCCTACCGATGGGGTGTATATATCGGACTCCACGTCTAGATCACGTGGTTATATGTCAGTTATAGACTCTCCCACTAGTCAACTCATTTTAGTTTCAGATTAGTTAGTTCTTATCAATACAGTTTAGTATCTCAGATTTAGGGCATGTCCTCGACTATCAAATAGGGTCTTTTAGACCATCTCCGTTATTACAGTTATTCAGTTCAGTAGCTCCAATTGGTCACTGCATGTCTTTTCAGTTCAGTACTTTTATTTTTTGTGTATGGTTTCTATCACTTACTCAGTAAATTCAAAGTACTGACATATAACTTTTATGCTGTATCATTTGATGATACAGCTGCAGGATCGCTCTTAGAAGACTTCAGCGATTCTAAGTGTGAGTCCTTATCTTTCGAGGATGAAGATTATTTTACTCACTTTTGCTTTATTCTATTTAGATTAAGAGTTAGCTGGGGTTTTGTCCTAGCAACTCATCAATTTTAGTGGCTTTTAGACACAGATTTGGTTTTATAGACTTGTAATTTTGTTCAAATGTTTTCAAACATTATGAATCTGTTTCAATCTCTTAAATGCTTATATTGTTGCTTTAAACTTCTGCTGTATGTATTTATATGTTACTCAGAATGCCAGTATATGATAGACCAGGGGTTGACTTGGGGTTACTTGTGACTCCAAGTACCATGTCCCGTCTAGGGTGTAAGCTCGGGGTGTGACATACTCGATGCTAGACACTACTCCCAAAAACATGCATATGCTCTCCATCATTTTCAAAGAAGCTGACCATCGTCAAATGATGAAGCTGAACAATAACATACATGCATAATATGGAATTATAACATGAGGAGCCTTGGCTCAAACTATACCACAAACTGAAAATAATGGGAGTCTTGAATCCAAAACCATGTGGTAAGCTAATTCACGGAAAAATAAAACATACTTGATCATATGGGCTTGTCCAATGCTTTAACATACTTGAAATCAACTTGATTCACTTTGAAAACATGAACATAAACATGGGTATTTCTAAATCATACTTTCTTCATAAACATCACATCATACTTGAACATATATCTCATAGATCTCAACTTTCATGAACATTCATGGATGGGCATCATAATTTAGAAAAGTTGAACTCATAATTTATAGTTTAAAACATTTTAAAATCTTCCAATTAATAATAATTCATCATTTAAAACATTCTTAGATCATACCCATGATAGAAACTTAGGAATTCATGCATTGGGTAAAAATCCCATGGAATCATCAACTAGAACATCATGAATTTAAGAGGGAATCGGGCATGGGTGTGGACAATTTCACCCATTCATAGCCTTACATACCTGAAGGGATCTGATTTTCATACTTTCTTGATAGCCTAAAGAGAATTTGGGGAAGAACCTTGATGAACTAGGCTTGATCACCACTTTAGACCTTTAAACTTGCATACATGAATGTGAATGAGTCTAGAATGAACTTACCCCTCTTAAAACTCACTATTCAGAACTTAAAATAACGTAGTTTAGACCTTAGAAAAATAGGAATTATGGAAAAGCCCTTAATAAACTCACAGGGGAAAACAGACTGCTAGTCCCAACGAGGGACTTGACGGGTCGTTACCAGTGACCACGACTCGTGGTCACCAGTCGTCATGAACACTGCCTATCTTCCTCAAAAGGGTCCCCACGAGGGACTTAACGATCCGTTACCGATGACCATGACTCATAATCACCCCCCGTCTCTGCAGTGCCAAGAAATAACCTAGGATCACCACAGGGAACCCCACAACTCGTGGTTCACCCGATGAGTCGTAGTGACCAATCCGTTAGGTCCACTGCCCATATTTTCAGCTTTCATCCAGCTCTTGACCACTTCTCACATGATGGCCCGTGGTGTTGACCATGACTCGCGGTCACACCCGTGGTCACTTCAAAATTCCAAATTTCAATCTAAGTCCTACTCTCTCACGAGTCACTTAATGACTCGTGGGGTTCCTGACAGGTCACTGGACGACTCGTCCTGTGACCTGGTGCTGAAATTCCTATTTTCTCCTTTTTAACTCTCGGGTATGATCTTAGAGCTTCTAGGGTATAACAATATCTCTCCCTTAGGAATATTCATCCTCGAATGTTGAAAATCATACTGAAAAGTAGAGAAATGCAATCATCATACTCAAATACTGAACATGCATGCTTAAAACTGATGGAGTGACTAACTCTGATTTGAACTACAAGACTGAACTGAATTCCTGAACCACACATACATCCATTTACATGAAAGAAATGGAGGTACATAAGCTGAAGATGAAACTGAATAGAGTATTGAGGAAAAAACTGATGCCTCAAGCTGAAACTGAGCTGGAAGGTAATAGATGTGGGTATCTAGCCATCATATCTACTTTGGCTTCCCACATATATCCCTCAACATGTTGATTCCTCCATAAAACCTTAACTGAAGCTACTTCTTTGTTTATTAGCTTACGAACCTGATGATCCAGTATCTCCATCGAAACCTCTTCATAACTAAGGATGTCTTTCACACCAACACTGTCCACCGAAACAACTAGAGATGGATCACCCAAACATTTCTTTAAGAGCGATACATGGAAAACTAGATGGACTGAAGATGATTCTGAGGGCAACTCCAACTCATGCTACCTTGCCAACCCGTTTCACAATCTGGTATGGGCCAACATAATGGGGACTACGTTTCCCTTTCTTTCCAAATCTCATCACTCTCTTCATGGGAGATACCTTCAGAAACACCCGATCACCGACTTCAAACTAAAGTTCTGTCCTCCTCACATTCGCATAGGACTTTTGGCGACTCTAAGCTGTTTTCAACCTGTTCCTTATAAGATGAACTTTCTCCATAGCTTCATGGACTGAATCTAGGCCTATCATAGTAACTTTACCGACTTCAAACCATCCAATAGGCGATCTACATCTCCGCACATAAAGAGCCTCAAACGAAGTCGTCTAAATGCTGGAATGGTAGTTGTTGTTATATGCAAACTCAATGAGAGGCAAATGATCATCCCAACTACCCTTGAAGTCAATCATACATGCTCTCAACATTTCCTTGAGTGTCTGAATAGTTTTCTCTTCCTGACTATCTGTTTGTAGATGAAACGCTGTGTTAAGCTTGACCTAAGTACCAAGTCCCTTTTGAAATGATCTCCAAAACTGGGAGGTATACTGAGTACGTCTATCTGATATGATGGAAAATGGAACTCAATGCAACTGAACTAACTCCCAAATATACAACTTATCATAATCCTCTGCTGAATCGGTAGTTTGACCGGTAGGAAATGAGCTGCTTTGGCCAACCTGTCCACAACCACCCAAATGGAGTCATACTGCCGACGAGTGCGAGGCAACCCTTTGATGAAGTCCACATTAATTTCCTCCCATTTCCAAGTAGGAATATTGATTTCCTAAAGCACACCTCTTGATCATTGATGCTCCAATTTCACCTGTTGACAATTCAGACATTTAGCCACGAATTTTGCTATGTTCTTCTTCATGCTATTCCACCAATAGACTTCTCGTAGTTCACGGTAAATTTTGGTGGAACCTGGATATATAGAGTATCTAGAATGATGAGCCTCATACAACATCTGATCTCTCAAATCATCAATATCCGGTACACACAATCGACCTTGATATTGGAGCACACCATCTCCCCCTTTGGAGAAGACCTCTACCTTCTGATTCTGAACTGCTTCCTTTAATTTCACCAAAATAGGATCCTCGTCTTGTCTAGCTTTTATATAAGTCACCAAGGATGATTCTGATCCGTTTGAACAATAACACCACCATCAGTCGAGTCAACCAAACGAACTCCCAACCGTGCAAGCCAATGCACATCCTTCACTAGCTCCTTTCTCCCCTCATCTACATGGGACACATTCTCCATAGAAAGCCTACTAAGAGCGTCTGCCACCACATTAGCGTTGCCCGAATGGTAAAGGACACTCATATCATAATCCTTGAGTAACTCAAATGTTGCTCCCCAGCGCACGCGCAAGCGTACGCGGTTGTACAGGAAATACAATGGCCCTTTTTAAGAGCCGGATGTCTAACCCACAGGGACTGGACTAATTCAGCGAATTATCAAGTTCAAGTTTTAAATTAACCTTTACAAGTGTTGCTTGTATAAATTTTGGAAATTTCTAATTATATCTATGGGTGATCACAAAATAATCGAGAAACAATACAAGAAGCAACTAGAGTTAAGGGCTAATAATCATGCAATGCTGCAATTCACAATGGTTCAAGTATGAAAACATCAATTGTTGTCTTAAATAGTTAAAATGCAATATTCATGGTCTTTCGAGCCTCTAAACACGACAAAATAGCCTCACACCTACATTATTGAGCGGGGATGTGATGTCCTAATTTGTGAGCAATTTAACTACGTGGATGTGGTTTACGGGTTTGTGCCCTTGATTATGGAATTTCGTACCTCTAATCATTTTACCTGACTTAGCTTCACAACTACTTACAAGAATGATATGACAGAATGAAAAAGTAATGAACCCTAGGTAGAGTTCTTCCTTTCTCCCTTCGTCCTCTCTGTTGTTCTCACAATATTTCTTGATAATGAAATTAGAAGCTAAGGGTTCAATTTATAATAAGTTGGAAAAAAAGCAAAATTTGGCCTGTGTCAAACAGCTCCGTGTCACGCTGGCTATCGCGGATATTTGCCTCCATGACATGTTACCTATCACAGAGATTTGCCTCCATGACATTCTGCTATCACGGATGCTCACTGTTTTGCAGCCCCTGCTCATATAAATAATTCTTTGCTCCATGGCACATTATTGAATGCCCCAATGCTTCTCCGTGGCACGGAGTTGACTCCAAATGTCCTTTTTATCTTGTCCCACCATCCATAATCCGTCCCTTAACATTTATCTTCAAGATTAGGACCATTATCTTCACATTAAGCTCCATACATTGGCACTTACAACCTACAAAGAGAGCTAATCATATTTGTTAGTCCATGGCCACAAATTACACAAAATACATGAGATTATTCTTAAATTAAGGTACAACATGGGTAAAACATGGGTATAAAATAGTATGTGGGCATGTAAGTATACCTAAGATCACTACCCACACTTAAAGCCTTGTTCGGCCTCGAACAAATCCTTTACATCTCATGTACAAGGAAGACTCAAAAATTACCAATTGACGCAAGATGGCTCAAATTAAGGCTACAATGGCTGATTTAGATGGCAAGTTCAAATAAAGCATGCTATATATATATATAATATATAACACAATTCAAATCCAATACAACCTAGTTAAATCCTCCTAGCCTCAAATCAACTCTACAACCACAACAAACTCATTCCCATTAGCCAATCAAGAAGTCCAACATGAATTGTATCTTTCCTCAAACATGTTCCCTTACAACAAGAGAGATACCCATTTTTCACTCGCAAGTTTTCCAATTATAACATTTATTCTTTTCACTCATAAATTTCCTCTTTTGTTTCCCCATTTCTTTATGCACACTTAGCTTATTAGTAAGGAGTACTTAGGCAACTTTTTCATTCTTTTGTTCTCTAACTCCCTACCAATACTCAAGCATTTTCAAACAAGTGCACCTCTAATCTTTTCCTCAACTCCCAAAACCGTTATTTTTCCTTCTTTTTCACAATTCTCACTCCTCTACTCTTTTGGATTTTTCACTTAAGTGCTTAGGGATTTTGGATCAACTACAAGGCTATTGAAAGAAAAGGATTAAGCTTATGTTGTAGCTATCAAAGTATAGGCTTAAGGCTCAATGGGGCTAACTAGGATCAGACATTCAAGGTAGGTAAAGCGAGGGATAAAAATTAGGATCATTCAAAGAAATGCCTAAATCATCTCCTACAATCAACATCCCTGATTTCATTTTGTATACACACCAGGCAAGTTCTAGACACTATACAATAGCATGGAATATTCAAAAACCTTACACTCACAGCACATGCTCAATTCTTAACTCAGCTAATAACAAGAATTTAAAATTAAGCTTTAAGCACATAGAGAGTCACATTCAAGAGCATAGGTGTCTCAACTAAAGTTATACAACTGGTTAACATGCTTCCCAATTAAAACCACTTGCATCTTACAATCATGTACAACACATAATAAGAACATCAAACTATCAATCAGCTCAGGGTTCAAACACGACACCTATTGACAAATTTTCCCTCAAGATGGTTATCATGCATCCATCATCAGGAAAAGTCCCTAACTATGACTGGAAAATTATGTACAAACAAATGAAAATTTTTATTTCTCGGTTCAAAGTTCCCCTCTTCAGTAAAAAACCGAAAAAAACCAAAAGGTGGGTGAACTATGCTCAATTCAAATTTTTTCAACAAAAACATTATACCCAGCACCACATTCACCCGAAATAACTTAGCACAAAATTCTAAAATTTCCCTCACCCCACACTTAATTTATGCTATGTCCCCAAAGCATAATTTAGAAGCAAGACTAAAGGTGAGAGATACTTCCTGAGGCCTCTAGGCCTAGCTAGCAGCATGAGTTGTCCATTTTTCATCTTGGGGATCCTCAACCCCACACCTGCGCTTTGACATGCTCCTTAGCTTCCTCTTCTAAGGGCACTCAGACTTCCCCTCAATCTGTGCTTAAGTCACACCAATGAAAACAAAAACAAAAATTGAGGATAAACAAAATACAAATAGAGAAAGAGAAATTGTACCTGTGGTACTCTTGGGTTGCCTCCTAAGCAGTGCCTTATTTTACGTCACAGCACGATGCATCAAGTTTCACCACTTTTTCCTCCACTTTGAGGATATGAATCGCACCCCTAATTTGTTCTCTAGTTTCATCTCATGCTCCAGGGGTCGTAGTGAAAAAATGAAAGGACCAAGCAGTAGATGTAGCCTTTGGCACTTATTGTCCCTTATGTAAGTGAAGTCATTTTGTCTCTCGGAATCAGCAAATTTCAGAATATACGGGGTTTGTTCCTCCTATAGACCCTTCTCTACAATCTTGGAAGACTCTATTTCTAGGTTGTCAGCCAAACTTAATGTCGAGAAATGCTTCGAGTTGGGTACAATACACCTCAACTCTGAAACTGCATTGTGCTTGACCTCCTTACTTGTGTACACCTTCTCCACATCAACGACTCCACATGAATGTCAAATGGTTGGAACTCTATCTGTCCTTTCATGAATGGATTGGCCATATGTGTGAGACCATCACAGAGACTCTCAGGAGCTTCTAACTGTTGAGATTGTTCTAAGAACTCACCCTTTTCTTCTCCTTATAGTCCCTCTTGGGTATTGCCTAAGACCGTCACTTGCAAATCAGAGCAAGCTTCAGCCTCAACCTTCATCTCCGTGAACTTGGCGCTTATCATTTCTAAGGCCTCTCCATTTTCCTTGGTCTGAACTCCCAATAGTTCCATCTGCTCTCTCACCGCTTCTGAGGACCTGTTTTAACATACTTTCTATCTGAACTTAGTGTTCTAAGTCCTCTTTTACATCATTCTTGTACTCATCAAAAACAGCAGAAGGATCATAGTAGGGGCTTGGGGTAGGGGAATATGAATTTAGACAACCATTCCAATGGCCATCCTGACCACCGTATATACTGCAAGTCGCACAATGTTGCCATAAGTGGGGTCCTCCACAATTCAAACAAGAATCATTGATATCGGAGTATCAACCATTCAACCCATTTGTACTCCATGATGTCATGTCAAGAAGGGTATCAAGCTAAAAATTAAAAATAATAGAATCTACAAAATAATTTTTTTTCAACACTTAGAAAATTCTACATCAATATAAAAAATAAGAAATTCACCAATTTCAACAGTCTCCGGCAACGGCACCAAAACTTGTTGTGCCCCAGCGCACGTGCAAGCATACGCGGTCGTACAAGTAATACAGTGGCCCTTTTTCAGAGCTGAATGTCGAACCCACAGGGACTAGACTAATTCAACGAATTATCAAGTTCAAGTGTTAGATTAACCTTAACGAGTGTTGATTGTATAAATTTCAAAAAATTCTAATTAAATATATGGGTGATCACAAAATAATCGAGAAACAATACAAGAAGCAACTAGAGTTAAGGCCTAATAATCATGAAATGCTGCAATTCACAATGATTCGAGTATGAAAACTTCAGTTGTTGTCTTAAATAATTAAAATGTGATGTTCATGGTCTTTCGAACCTCTAAACACGACAAACTAGTATCACACCTACATCGTTGAGCGGGGATGTGACGTCCTAATTCGTGAGCAATTTAACTATGTGGATGTGGTTTACGGAGTTTGTGCCCTTGATTATGGACTTTCGTTCCTCTAATCATTTAACCTGACTTATCTTCACAACTACTTTTACGAGCGGTGATGTGTCAATTCTATTTCGGTGTCTAGCTCATCCCGTTTTAATAACCAAGCAAGGCAATTTAGGTATAATTTCTATCCTAACCGCTAATCCTATCGTAAAGATAAGAACTTGCTCCCTACATTCTTGTGTTCTAGCCTAGGGTTACTCTTCGAGCTTTTACCTAAGCTTAACGAGTATGTTTTCATGGTGATCAAGCAAAAAACAATAATAATAATAATAATAAAGAATGTAACTCAAAACAACAACTAAAAACTCAAACCAATGAAGAATTCATGCATTTACAATCATATCTTATGCCTCAACCCTTGAGGAAGGGTTTTAGCCACTCATGTTCGTACAAATACTTAAAAACATGATTAAAGTAAAGTACTTACAAAAATGATTAAAAGAACATGAAAATATAATGAACCCTAGGTAGAGTTCTTCCTTTCTCCCTTCGCCTCTCTCCATTGTTCTCAAAATATTTCGTTATAATGAAATTAGAAGCTAAGGGTTCAATTTATAATTAGTTGGAAAAATGCAAAATTTCTCTTGTGGTGAAATAGTTCCGTGTCACACTGGCTATCGCAGATATTTGCCTATGTGATACGCTGCCTATTGCGGAGATTTTCCTCCGTGACACTCTGCTGTCACGGATGCTCACTCTTTTGTAGCCCCTGCTCATATAAATTAATTCTTTGCTCCGTGGCTCGTTGTTGAATGCCCAATGCTTCTCCGTGGCACGAAGTTGACTCCAAATGTCCTTTTTAGCTTGTCCCACCATCCATAATTCGTCCCTTAACATTTATCTTCAAAATTAGGACCATTATCTTCACATTGAGCTCCATACATTGGAACTTAACAACCTACAAAGAGAGCTAATCATATTTGTTAGTCCATGGCCACAAATTACACAAAATACATGAGATTATTCTTAAATTAAGGTACAACATGGGTTAAACATGGGTATAAACTAGTATTTGGGCATGTAAATATGCCCAAGATCATCCAACCACCTCCTTTGGCACAGTTTTAGATCCTTTTGCGTAAACAAATATAACTACAAACTCGTAATGACCATACTGAGTCGTGAAGGCTGTCTTCGAAATATCGCTCTCCCGAACCCTAAGCTGATGGTATCCGGATCTAAGGTTTATCTTTGAAAAGCACTTAGCACATTGAAGCTGGTCAAACAAATCATCATTCCTGGGGAGAGGATACCTGTTCTTGATGGTAACCTTGTTCAATTGCCAAAAATCAATGCATATACGAAGAGAACCATCCTTCTTTCGGACAAATAGAACTGGTGCACCCCATGGAGATTTGCTAGGTCTGATGAAACCCTTGTCTAGAAGGTCCTTCAATTGTTCCATCAATTGCTTTAGCTCAGCTGGAGCTATTCTGTAAGGAGGAATAGATATAGGCTGCATATCGGGAAGAAGGTCAATACCAAAATCAATCTCCTGCTCAGGAGGGATTCCCGGTAAATCATCTGGGAAGAGTTCTGGATACTCACATACTACTGGAACTGATAGGATAGTCGGGATCTCGGACGTAGCCTCCTTAACCCTAACTAGATGGTACACGCAGCACTTAGAAATCATATTTCTGGCCTTAAGGTAGGAAAAGAAACGACCTATAGGCATAACTAAACTACCCTTCCGTTCTAGGACTGGCTCGCCCAAAAATCTGAACTCTACGGTACGGTTTCTACAATTCACTAAGGCATAACATGCAAATAGCCAATCCATGCCGAGGATAACATTGAAACTAGTCATGGCTAACTTTACTAAATAAGCTGAGGTGACTTTCTAAAGGACTGAGACAGGGCAATTTCTATGCACCCATCTAGCTATAACTGAATCACCAACTGGAGTAGAGACTGAGAAGGGTTCTGATAAGATCTTGGGACTAACTTTGAAACTACTAGCAACATAGGTCATCACAAAAGACAAAGTATCCCCTGGATCTAACAATGCATATACATCAAGATGGAATACTCGTAACATACCAGTGACCACATCAAAGGAGACCTCTTGCTCCTGGAGGGATGCTAGGGCATAGAATTTGTTTTGGCGCTATCCGCCACCTGTACTAGTAGATGCCCTTGCTGAGCTGGACGTGCTGGTGGAGTTGCTGAACTAGAAGCTGGGCCTTGACCCCTATCATGACCCTATCTGGCTACTGGACAATCCCTAAGCATGTGTCCGGGCTTCCCGCACGTGAAGCAAGAACCTATACCCGCCAAACACTAGCCTGTGTGTCTCCAACCACATCTGCCACACTCTAGGGATAGTCTTTACGGGTCTGCTACTCTAACCCTGATGCTCGTCCCCTATAATCATGCCTGGACCTAGATGGCACACTCATAGCCGAAGGCGCTGAGGCTGAAGATCTCTAGTGGGACTGTTGATGATGCCCACTAGGTCTTTGCTGGGAATCCGATGCTATTAGTCCTGGCCCTCTTGGCCTCTCTCTCCTGCTCACTCCCCTGCACTGCATCCATTTGCAGGGCGTACAGGACTATCCAAGCAAAGTCAATATCCTAAAGAAGCATCGTGGTCCTGCAATCCCTGAACAAATAGTCTACTATCCCGTGTACAAACCTTCTCACACGGGCTCTCTGATCCGCCACCACCTCAAGTGCATACTTGGACAATATGTGAACTCCAAGGCATACTCCTGAATCATCATCTTTCCTTGCTTTATATTCACAAATTCGGTCGCTTTCAGCTCCCTCATCTCATTAGGGAAGAATCGATCTAGAAATGCAGTATGAAACTCCTCCCAATCGATGGGACCTGCCACCACTGTCCGACTATCTTTCCACTGCTTGAATAAGAAGTGAGCGACCCCCTTCAACTGATATGAGGCTAAATCATTGCACTTCTCCCCAATCACCCCATAATCTGGGTGATCTTCAAAATCTCCTCAATGAACTCATATGGATCCTCGTCCACCTTCGACCCAAGGAACTCGGGAGGGTTCATCCTCAAAAAGCCTCTAACTCTTGCCGCCGCCACATTCCCATTTTGAGGGGCATGCGCTTCCATCTTCTGGTTGACCTAGGTAGCATCTGAATGTTTTCCCTAAACTCAGTGTGGAAAAATGGCTCGGGTATATGCTCCGCATGCGCTGGTGGGGCCTGCTGATGCCCGTCTCCATTACCATCCTCGTGGCCATTTCTGTTTCTGTTTCTCCTTCCATTAACTCTTCAAGGAGGCATGATTCTGCAAATGCATATAGCAAGAGTTAGAAGGATAGAGAGACATTTCATCGCACGACTTAGATCATGAAAGAAGGAAGCATTTCCTAAACGTCTCATAGCGTCTTCGTCATAAGTGTGGCGCACTTCACACTCATGAAGAAGATTCTACTTAACATGACTTTCAGACACCCTATGACACTTCAAAACCTAATGTCTGATACCAAGTTTGTCATGACCCAAACATAGGCCCGGATCGAGACACAGGACAAGAAACCTCGAGAGGCTCTAAGTCGACCCATGGCATGAACATACCTTTAACTCAATAATAGATAAGCGGAATATCATTATAAATAACATAGTAAAAGTCTAAACAAAACTTAATATTTGAATACATACACCAGTTCAACGCTGAATACACACTATGTCTGAGAAAGCCTCTAATATCGATGAGTTGATGGGACAAGACGCCAACTAACTCTCTATAGTCTAAAAACTAAAAATACAACATATAACTAATAAGAAGGGCCTTCGCAAGATGAGGACTCACCAACTGATACTGAGAATAGCTAACTTTGGAAGTCCTACTAGCAGCGGAATGGTGTCTGGATAATGGAGCCCGTATAATAAAATGCTACAACATAGAGTATGCGATCAGTACGTGGAATGTACCAAGTATGCAGGTTAAGTAAAATCGCTAAATAAGTAAAATCATAGGACATGCATAATATACAACATAATCAAGATAAGAGTATGAGAGTAGGGATTTCATGCTATTTTCTAAAATCATGATCGGAACATCATAACTAAATCGAATGACCCAAAGCTGAAATATCAAATCATAAGTAAAACTGAACATTGGGTAAAACCAGCTGAAAACATAATATCATGACTGATGTACATGCATAACTAAAATCATGAGGATAAACGGACGACTCGTCATATAACCGACATTACCACGATAGAGCTTACGTGGTTCCAACTATCACACTCAAGTAGGCATAGCCGTCCAAAGCCTTGCCAGGGCTAAGGACGCTACCATGATACTGATTAAGCTCAAGGCCCCTTGGGGGTAGGGGAAGCTCCACGGGAAGTCCCAAAATATAAAAGTAAATCTATGTTGGCTTTTAATTCTGAGGCACAGGGTTGACTGACCCTTAGCCTACTTGGTGCTAGACACTACTCTCAAAAATATGCATATGATTTCCATCATTTTTCAACAAAGTTGACCATACGATGTCACCCAAATTACACCTCGTAAATGAGATATAAAACGGTCGATGTCAAATATAGAACCCAACTAGGGTTAGGGTCAAATCCCTCGAGGAATATGACGAGAACTTGAGTTAATGCGTTTAGCTAATACAATTGGCTTACTTATTTCCTATGGGGGAAAGATCCGAAACACAAAATAATAAACAAGAGTAAAGACTAGTATATGTTTAAATCAATTTTGATTGTATTCAATCAATATTGACTAGGGTTGCGTTCCCTATGACTTCATAACCACAAGACTTTTATACTAGTGATCTATTCCGATGTTTAGAATGCAATATTGGTAATTTAAATTCACCTAAATGGTTAGTCCCCTATCTAGATGATTATCACCATGCAACTTGGTCCGTATACGGGTGTATGCTTAATTAACCCTTACCTTTAATATCGGATTAGCTATTCCCGGACAAGGTCAAGCTATTAAATGAGGGTTGATAACCTAAAATCTCCGTTGTTTATCCCTTTTTCCATTCATCACCCCTTGATCCGGTAAGTAAGAATTCAGCAAATTCCGACGCTTGCAACCGTTAAGAAACAACTAGAATGAAGAGATAAATAATACATGCATAAACCCCGTTCAAGAATCACTAAGTATTTTTACCTATGTGTGTTAATTCATCATGGTTCTCACAACCCTAGTTATGGGTTTAGTTACTCCTATTTGAATGATCACAATCACAAAATAAAGAAGAAATCATAATTGTAACTTACAAAGATTCGTAGAAGAAAACCACGTGAATTGAATAAAACACCAAAATATATGAACAAAACTCCAATGTTGTTTAATTCTCAAAATCAAGAAGAAAATTACAAACTTTGTTTCTTGAACCAAGAATGATCATTAACAACCCTAAAATTTACGTGAAAAGTGGTAAAATAAACTGTACACAAAAAAATAAACCTAAATAATGTATTTATAGTTCCAAACAAAACTTTTCCTAATAAAAAATGGACTCTAGGTCGGTAGTGGTAATGGGCCAAGTAATGACTCGTTGGGTCTCCCAACGAGTCGTGGCCAGTGAATTTGAATTGTCCTCGGCAATTTGTCCAGTCCTGGTTACGGGTTACCTAACGACTCGTTAGGAAAGGGCACGAATCATTAGGTCCCTTGTGTCCATGGATAACCAAATCTTCCAGTGCTCTTGACGGATGCTCACAGTATCTGATGACGAGTCGTCACTTCACCTGACGACTAATTATGTCTCTTATTATCTTCCCTAAGAAATTTTTTAGAAATCTTCCTCCTAGTCTCCACGACTGGCATAACAACTCGTTAGCAGATGTAATGAGCCATGCCTTCAAATCATTAGGTGCACTGGTTCTTCTTCATAAAACTCCGACTCTTCTCCACGACTCCAGGAATGAGTCGTCCATTGGTATGATGACTCGTTACCTGTCTAGAATCCTACAATTTGTTCCAATTTTACCCTACTTTACCCATTTCACATTCCAGACCTATTTTCCTACAATACTTAACACAAACACATCATATCTACATAAACATACCCGGAATGTGCATATTTTCTTGATTTTAAGAATCGAGAGTGCGGTAAGATCATGGAACATCAACACCCTCAACTTAGAATTTTTACATGTCCTCAGGCAAAAATAAAATAAAATAAAACTACCACGACGCTTCAATCAAAAGATCTTTTGGAAACTTAAGGCAATCACAACTCTTCATCTAATTAAATTTTCGAACCCCTCCTTTATCATACAAAATCAAATCATAATGCATATTTAAAATTTTCAACCATGAAACAGAGGAATTGAAACATGACAATACATTGTCACTTGCAACCATGCACATAATTCTATAACACTGACCCAGACAGTTTGCAGATGATTTTGTTAACCGAATACTCTCACCACAAAGAAGTTCCACACTCACACATGTGTATATGATCATATCAAAATATTTCTACTGGGACTAGGTAGAAGCACACTCGCTCTCATAAAGGAATTCTAACTGTGCGTATGCAATACCATAAGCTTGCCTTTACTTTCAATACCTCAATTTTTAGATGGGTAACCAGGATCACTATAGGACTTTTTAAGCTTGTAATGTAGGCTTGGGTTTGGGTATGATACATATGGGACTAGTAGCTTAACCCTCCTTGGCACTACACACACTTTAGCTCCACTCTTAATCTTCTTTTCATATTTTCTCCCTTTTTCCTTTTCTTTCTTCTTTGTTCACTTTCTTTTGCAACTACAAGTGCGGTGCATGGCTGTCATCAGCTCGTGCCGTAAGGTGTTGGGTTAAGTCCCACAACGAGCGCAACCTTCATGTTTAGTTGCTATCATTGAGTTTGAACCCTAAACAGACTGCCGGTGATAAGCCGGAGAAAGGTGAGGATGACGTCAAGTCATCATGCCCATTCATTACTTTCATTTTTTTTCTTTTTTCTCTTTTTCTTTTTAACAATTTTTTTCTTTCAATATACACACCGCACCCGCTCTTTCATTTTCATTCCACCCTACTCTTCTTTATCACCCCTATGATAGCCACCCTCAACTTTGGCATTTTGCCTGAGTTGAGGTTCATAGTGTCCAAGGAGGGACCAGGGCCAAAATAGGTTCATTTTAATTAAAGCAAGAAGGTGCATTATTGTTAACAAAAAGAAAGGTCAATTTAAGCTCAAAATTTGGATCAAGGGATATTTATTTCCATTTGGTAGGTCTTTTAAGACTAAAGTGGAATCATGCATCAAAAATGGCCTATGATCGTTTCCTAGTTTCCCATCCTCTACCTCGGTACGATAGATCAGGCAAGTTCTAGGTTGACACACACAATAGAATTTAGCTAATAAACCTTACTCACACAATGCACAGGCCAGCATCATCACTTCTACTAACTGCTAATTCAGGTACAGTCATACAATGGTAAACATGTTCACAGTATTAATGCCATGTAAAGATTCACAAAGGTCATGCTTGTTGATTTCAAGACACACACATAAAAATTTTAGGAGGGGTATCACATTATCAGTTCAAACAATTTCAAAAATCCATGATATTGACTGCCTTAAGTTCACCTAATTTTCTTTCAACTGACACAACAAACACAAAAACATAAAAACCTAAACGTTCTGGTTCTACTAGATAAGGAACACTCGAGGGAAAAGATATCTGGTAATAAAAACCCGCAGGTTATGTTCAACAAAAATACACACGTATCCCTCCCCACCCCCACTAAGAAAACCATGTGTCATCCTCGACGCATTTATAAAAATAAAACATGGAAATAGAGAACATAGTTGTGCGACCTAGGCATCTGCAACCTGGTCAGTGGAGGGTGCAGATACACCTACAATGTCATCTCCTGTACCACTGTCTTGACTCGGTGCATTTTCTGAACCTACTGAGTTCGTACCTTATCCACGAGCTCTCGCTGCCTCAACTGTGGCCATCTGTCGAGCCTCACCTCTAGATAATTGCAGAGCTGCCTCCATCTCTCTTCGTTCTCTCTTCTGCTCGTGGAGCAAAGAATCATCTTCATTATAACTTGCCTCCTCACGAGGCCTCTTTCCCTTATACTATGCTACAAGCTCCTTAATGATGAAGTCAACTATTGGTGGTAGCTCTTCCTCTCTCTCATCATCAATCACTGGAAGCGCGGGTGGAGGGATCGCAGCTACCTGTCGTGTGTACAACTCCCGCACCTCAACTCAGAGTGCTGCTACTTCCGCATACCATCTAGACAACTTGGGTGCCTATAAATGTGCAAGGAGCTCATTTATACGCCTCCCAAAGGCGTCCAACCGGCCATGCAATGAACTAGAGAGCGCCTCCAACTCCTTTGTAACCCATGGCTTTACTTGCTCCATTAATACCTTAAGTTGAAGAATTGTGTGTGTATGCTATTTTTTGGATTTTTCCAGTCGCCTAACCATGTCAGTCAGAGATTCTTGAGAAATTGTAACTAGGCTGGCTGGAGAAGCATGTGAGGGTGCAACAGGTGCTCGAGGTGCTGCTGCTGTGGATGAGGACTCTAGAACCTCAACAGGTGCTCAACAGGTGCGGGAATGTCGGCTGCATCTGTAGCCTCAGGCTGGCTACCAATCTCTCTGGCCTATGTGGGCTCTTCCGCAAACTCAGAAAATAATGAATCCTTAGTCTGCATACCGTTGCTCAATGCCTCTATCGAAAAAGTCGCTCCAATAGATGCGGAAGACTGACTCCTCACTCTTAATACCAGGTTTGTCTCATCTTTTATCAACCCGATATCAGTGATCTTATGGACCACCACTCACTGATCAACCAATGGTAATTCTGGCACCTTTGACTCCTAATAGAGTTGATCAATGAGGTATGGAAAGGGAATGGTAGTGTTGTCTACTATTGCTCGCTCTCGAATCTCTTCAGCAATATACCAGGGGAAATTTATGGTATACCCCTCTATGATGCTAGCTACCAGTGTAGCTCTGTCATGTGAAAGCACATTATTATTGGTTGGTACCAACCTGTGCCGAACCAATGACCACCAGAATTTAGCTTGAAAGTTCATTATAGCCTTTTCTTATCTGTGACTCGATGCCATGCAACCACTCAACTAGCGGACCCCGTATGGCAATGACGCATGATAGCCAAGTGTACTGCTTGATACATTCTTCACTCTTCAATTTCTTGATTTTTACTTTCTTGAGCTCAGACAGTCTGGATCAAACTAGAATGTGTTCATCGGGGAATGATAATCTGGTCCATAGAGAAGCCTATAAATAGTCCTCTCAGATATGTCTACACGTGTCTCTCGAAGCAACACTTGAGTCAATGCGGGCTTCTTCTTCCAGTCTTGCCCTCCCAAAGCCAGACATTATAACATGACTGTGTAGGCGGCATAAAACTCTCTGACTAGGCAAGGGTTGTAGCTCCCCGAAGTCTTAGTTAACCATCAGAACCTATATCTCTCAAACAAGGATTACAGCTCAGAGAGGTCCTTGAGCCCTGTGGTGACCAATATGGGATCCTCACAAATGCTCCTCTTCGGATGGCCTTTTTCATTTGGAGCGATGTCCCTGTTATAAATGGCTCGCATGCCTTGGACACACCATCGCATCACCGACTGTGCTTGATCACTGGATGTATGCGAGGTCTCTGCCAGCTTATCATATGTTTTCCCATGTTGGGCACGAGATCCGTCTGCAACTTCTGCATTTACCGCAGTTGTGGTGCCCTTGGGGGAAATCGGGATTATCACCCCAACATTCTCTTCTTCTCGGCTCGGTGGGTCTCTTGCAAGTGGAATAGGAGAATCAACCAGGGTTGTCGGATTTGTAGGGCGTTGTTTCCTAGCCCTGGTGGATCTTTGCTCAAGCTGTTTTTCTGAAACTTCATATTCCTCCACCAAGCCACTCGACTCTTCGAAGGAGGAGGGCTCGTCCCTAAGTCTGCGATATGATGGCTGACTTCTCTCCAAAACCTGTTTCTTGGCCGGACCCTTCTTTGGTATACCTTTCAGTGCCATTGTACCTATGGAATAACTATTACTATGAAAAAATAAGATAAAACAAAAATCAGCTTTTAATTGTGTCCCAGCAGACAGGACGAGGGACTTAATGAGTCATTTCCACTGGCCACGACTCGTGAGGTCACTCATTGTCTGCAGGTCAGTGTTTTTTCTTTTTTTGAACCAGTGGACTTAACAACTGGTCACAATGAGTCATTACTTATGGCAACAACTCGCTAGACCATTCATGAGGTAAACTAGTCTGCATCTCCCATTTCCTACTCAGGGCGAGCTACACAACCAGTCATGGGGTGATACCACGACTCGCTATGTGGCTCGTGCTCAAGAATTTAATTATTGGGTTTACAGTGATGGTGACGGGTCATGTAACAACTTGTTGGGCTTTCCCACGAGTCGTTATAGGAGGCGTCATCACTGGTCTATGAAAAATAACAACACCCATGTTCATCTCAACTAAATTACAATCTCACAAGAACAGATCCCATTTTTCCTAAGATGACAGTGATTGATTTCAACTAGAAATTCATGGGAACTAGGGTTTATAGGGTATTCCATCACAAATCAAACAATCCTATGTTCATTATCAATTATTCTTTTCAATCCAACCAGCACAAAGATAAGATTCTTTATAGCATTGTATATACTTGTTGATCATGATTTTAAAAAAGCATTCTAGGGTTTTCGTCTGATATCAAACATAAATCATCAAGGCATTACAATGTTACAGGGATATGTCAGTTAAAACATTTGAAAAAGGAGGAAATTACAACTCACAGTGATCAAAATTAGAGGAAGAGTTTTTAGTAGTAGGTGATTTCAATGCACCGTCGCAATTTGATCTTGTCACCTGGGTAGATTTGAGTACGATCAAGTGTGTGTGCGCGCTTTGCAAGTGAGAAGTGATATTGGGAGGATGAAAAAAAAAGCGGGAATTTTGAGTTGGATTATCAGTTTAAGTTCAGGTGAAAATTAGAGGGTAAAATCGGGTGTATTATATACTTTAAAAATCAAATCACCCTAATTGGTACGTGGGTCGGGTCAGGTGGAATGTTTACTTAAAAACACACCACGATCCACGTAACGGGTCGTTAAATAGAGCAACAACTCATTTGGTTATTCGTTCGAATTACTGGGTTTAGGATCTTATCTGGGACCTAATGACTTATACAACGACTCGTGGTGCTACCCAACGAGTCGTGGCATGAGATGTAGGCCCTGAACTGCAGTAGCTTCATGACGGGTCACATGACGAATCGTTGGGTCTCCAACGATTCGTTAAGTCATTCATTGTCACCTTTTTCAGCTTTGTTCTGTCTTTAATCCAGGAGACTTCACGGAAGACCCCACGATTCATTTTCACTGACAGCGACTCATTTGGTCAATCGTTGTCTACACTATTTTCTGCGGCAGTGACCATGATCCACTTAACAAGTTGTTAGGTCAGATGACAACTCACTCTATGCTTTTTGGCACCAGCAACTCAAGTTCAGATTTTCTTTGTTTCAGCTTTAGATTTCTCATCTTAATCACCTGTACACATCGACACACGTAAACACTATATTTATCTTACAATTACAACTTGGGTTGCCTCCCAAGAAGTTCCTGATTAAAGTTGCGGAACGACACTGGTATTTTCACTACTCAGACTTCTCCAAAACACCTCCTTGGGTTACCTCCCATGCAGTGCCTGATTTAATGTCACGGCATGATGCAAGTCCCCAGGTTACTCAGATTTCACCCAGAGCCCAGAGATCCACCAGCTATGCTTTCGCCATTGACTATTGACTTTAAATCGCTTTCCTTCGTGGTTTTCTAGTTCAATTGCCCCATGGGAGAATACTTGAACAACCCGAAAAGGCCCCAACCATTTGGACTTCAACTTTCCAGGAAAGAAATGAAGCCTAGAATTGAATAGTTACACCATATCACCCAGGTTGAACTCTCTCTTCTCAGTCTTCCGGTCATGCTAAATTTTCATCCTTAGTTTATAAATTTCAGAACTTTCATAGGCTTTCAAAACGAAATCCATCTAGCATCATTCAACTAACCAATCCTCAAGTTCACAGCTTTGCTCTAGTTCGACTTCAGCTTCTGGAGCGCCCACATAACTTTGTGCTCAAGTTCAACCGGAAGATGACATGCTTTCCCATATACAAGCTGATATGGAGACATACCTATAGGAGTCTTGAATGCGGTCTGATAAGCCCATAAAGCATCATCTGACTTCCTAGACCAATATATACGGTTAGCATTTATAGTCTTCGCTAAGATGGTCTTTATTTCCCAGTTGGAGACTTCAACTTGCCCACTAGACTGTGGATAATAGGGTGTTGCTACCCTATGTTTCACCCCATATTTTTCCAATAAAGTACGAAACAACCGATTGCAGGAGTGCGAACCCCTATCACTAATGATGGCTCTGGGAGTCCCAAATCTGGCAAAAGTATTCCGCTTCAAGAATGCTGTGACACTCTTCCCTTCATTATTTGGAAGCGCAACTGCCTCTACCCATTTCGAAACATAGTCCACAACAACTAGTATGTAGTTCATACCATTTGAATTTACAAATGGGTCTATGAAATCAATGCCCCATACATCAAACAACTCAATGACAAGGATGGGAGTAAGAGGAAGCTCATGCCTCCTCGCCTTTGGCATGCATCACATGTCTTTGCAAAATCATGCGCATCCTGGTGAATGGTTGGCCAATAGTACCCACATTGTAGAATCTTATGGGCTGTGCGAATCCTGTTGTGGTGACCCCCAGTAGGGGATGAGTGGCAGGCCTCCAATATGCTCAACATCTCTACCTCGGGCACGCATCACCAAATCACCCTATCAGCATATATGCGGAATAAGTGAGGCTCATCCCATTAAAACTTCTGCACATCAGACATGAACTTCTTCCGCTAGTGAAAAGATAAGTTCTTCGGTACAACATCACTCACCAGATAATTAGCGAAGTTTGTAAACCATGGGATGAGATCCTGTGAGGCAGCTAAAACCTGCTCTTCGATGAATGCATCATCTATGTCAAGCTCATCACAAAGTGCTGCATAAGCTTCCAATATTGATAAATGATCTGCCACCTAGTTTTCGGTCCCCTTCCGGTCCTTTACCTCAAACTCGAACTCTTAAGCAGTAGAACCCATCGAATCAACCATGGCTTGGCATCTTTCTTTGCCATCAGATATCTCAAAGCTGCATGGTCTGTATGGACTATCATTTTGGTTCCAAGAAAGTACGCCTGAAACTTCTCGAATGAAAATACTACGACCAACAACTCCTATTCTGTCATGGTGTAATTTTTATAAGCTGCATTAAGAGACTCGCTAGCATAATAAATAGAATGGAAAATCTTTTCACGCCTCTGACCTGACATAGCTCTTAGGGCCACTCCACTATAAAGACCAGTCAAGTGCCGCTATAATGGGGATAGTGGTCAATCTCTCTTTTAGGCATTCAAATGCCTTCAAACATACCTCATCAAAAACAAACTTCACCTCTTTCTCAAGCATTTTACATAAAGGATGTGCAATCTTTGAGAAGTCCATAATGAATCTCCTGTAAAACCCTGCATGACCCAAAAAGCTTCGAACACCTTTCATAAAAATTAGGGGCGGTAGACCAGCAATTACTTCGATCTTAGCTCTGTCCACCTCAATACCCTTACCAGAAATCTTGTGCCCTAACACTATACCTTCTTTGACCATGAAATGGCACTTTCCCAGTTAAGTACCAAGTTGGTCTCTTCACATCTCTACAGCACCTTGCTCAAATGAGCCAGACAATCCTTGAATAAATCACCCACCACCGAAAAGTCATTCATAAAGACTTCAATGGTGTCCTCCACCATGTCAGAAAATATGGACATCATGCAACGCTGAAAAGTGGCGGGTGCATTACATAACCTAAATGACATCCTCTTAAAAGCAAAAGTACCATAAGGACAGGTGAAAGTGGTCTTCTCTTGGTCTCGGGGGGCTATAGATATCTGATTATATCCCGAATAACCATCAAGAAAATAGTACCATTCTCTGCCTGTTCTAGCATCTGATCCATGAACGGCATAGGAAAATGATCTTTCTAAGTCTAATGGTTCAACTTCCATAGTCCATGTTTACTCTCCAACCAGTGACTGGCCTTAGTGGAATGAGCTCATTGTTAGCATTTGGGACCACCGTGATTCCTCCCTTATTCGGTACACACTGAACTGGGTTCACCCATTTGCTATCAGCAATAGAGTAAACCACACCCGCATCTAACCCCTTGATGATTTCCTTCTTGACCACCTCTTGCATAGGTGGATTCAACCTACGCTGATGCTCAATGCTTGGAATACAATCTGGCTCTAGCTGGATCTTATGAGTGCAAATGCCGGCTGGGATTCTAATAATTTCTGCAATGGTCCACTCGATGGCTTTTTTATATCTCTTTAGAATGGAGAACAAATCCTGCAATTTCCATTCCTCTAAGTCAGCTGCAACAATGACCGGTAAAGTGTTACCGGTTCCCAAAAATACATACCGCAAGTGACACAGGAGTGCTTTGAGCTCCAATACCGAAGGCTCCTCAATAGGTGGCTTGGTCGGTGGGGTCACCTGATTCTTTAGGTCAAGATCAATCTTCTTTGGAGCATAGATGTATGACCCCATACCTGCAAGTGCATTCACAATCTCCTCACCCTCATGGATCTCTTCAGCACCAACATTCATCAACATTATTGCTAAGTCATCAAGAGTCACTAACTCCTCAATGGGCATAATTGGAAACTCAGGTTCCACAACATCAATTACTGAGACCACTTAATGTCATTTGGCTGCTTCATGGGCCGGCATACATTGAATGTCACCTCCTCATTGTTCAACCAAAATTTCAGCTGTCCGGTTTCATATCTACGAGAGTGTGTCTGATGGAAAGGAATGGTTGCCCCAAAATAATGGGGACCTCAAATTCGACCTCGCACTCCAAAATGACAAAATCGGCTGGAAATATAAAGGTCTCTACCTTCACTAGAACATTATAGAGAATTCCCACCAGATTTTTCACCGTATGATCTTCCATCAAAAGCCGCATTGCAGTCGGTTTGGGGGCTCCCAAGCCCAACTATCTGAACACTGCTAACAATATCAAGTTAATACTAGCACCCATATCACATAGTGCCTTAGAAAAATTAAAGGCTCCAATAGTGCACGGTATAGTGGAAGCTCCAGGGTCTTCCTTTTTCTGAACAAGAGAATGAGATGCTATTGCATTACAATGGTGCAAATTATCCACATGTTCGAAGCTCACGGTCATCTTTCTAGTGACAAGGTCCTTCATGAATTTAGCATAGTCGGGCATCTGCTCAAGTTCCTCGACTAATGGGATGTTCACAGATAATTGTTCAACATGGAAATGAATTTGTCATACTTCCCATCTTCGACCTTTATCTTCAACCTTTGTGGAAAAGGGGACGGAGGTCTAGGAATAGGTGTGGTATTTTGCGGTACCTCCTTCTCCTTCTGTTTCCCAGATCCATGCTCCTTTGCATTACTAGGAGCGGTCTTCTCTACTGAATTATCAACCAAAGTCTGATCCTCGGATTCTGCCATCCTATCATCATTAATCACTAAGGGCTCTACTGTCTCATCAATCACAACCGGCCTCGGAGGATCAAGTGTCACCTTCTCGCTCCTAGTAGTGATCGCCATGCAATGACTGTCATTTTTTGGATTTTGAATTGTGTTTCTGGGAAATGTGCCCTTCTGGCTTTGGTTCATAGAAATAGACACTGACTAAACTGCTGTTCAATCTGCTTAATGGCCACAGCATGTGATTCCATCTTTTGGTTCTTTCCAGAAATATCAGTGCGGAGCTCTTTGAAATGGCCATCTATAACCTCCATCTGCTTAAGTACCTTAGACAACATGTCTTCAACCCTTGAACCACTAGAATCTGGCTCACAGTTCCTTGAGGAACATATAGACCACTTCTCTTTCTTCTACTCCTCACGCTTTTTCTAGTCTTCATTGTATCTATATTGGCCTCGGTTGTAGTTGTTATCCCTATAATAGTTCCGATCTTGGTTCCCCTGACCTTGACGCCAAGAGACTTAGTTAGACCCTTGGGTGTTAATCCAGAAACCCGCTCCTTGATCATTCAAATAATTTGCTACCTCCTTAGATTCTGATTCGCCTCTTTATCATTTCTCAGGGCTTTGCTGTGAGAACCCACAACATTCACCTTTTCAGTCCCGGCTCCCATCAAATGCTTAGCAAGTAGCCCCATAGTGGTCTTTATCTCAGCAATATCATGATCTCTCTCTTCATCCTTCCTTCTCTATTCCGTAGACATACCTACCACATAAGTACCAGCCGGAGCCTTCGACTCTCTTGTGTGCCATGCATGATTGGTTTTAGTGATTCTGTCAAGTACTTCAGCCACTTCAGCATAAGTGTAACTCATGAATGTTCCGCCAGACACTGTATCCGCCACCACCTTGGTGTTAGCATTTAGAGACCTATAGAAGATCTCCAACAATGTATCATCTGGAATCTTGTGGTTGGGAACCTTTTTTGGTTCTTATTGAACCGCAACCATGTCTTGTGGAGTGACTCAGAATTTAATTTCCTGAAGTTGTATATCTTTTCTTTCAGCTGCAAAGCTCTGGAAGGTAGGAAGAACCTTTTAACAAAAGCTCTTTTCAACTCCCTCCATGTAGTGATAGAATCATTGGGAAGTTCAGCTAATCAGATCGTTGCCTCACTCCCTAATGAAAAGGGAAATAACCTCAGCCGTATCGCATCTTGACTCACTGTCGGTTATTTGTATTCTTTGCAGATACCCACAAAATTAGTCAAGTGAGTATGTGCATCATCAGTTACATGACCTGCAAATATCCCCTTTGTATTGAGCAGTTGGATCATAACACTGTTAATGTCAAACTTTTCCCGAACATGCAAAGGGGGAGGTACAATAGATCTAGTGGCACCGACTTCATCAATATCAATATCGTCATCATCAAGGAATTACCGGTGCCTATACTAGTCTAGACCTCTGTTCCTTCTAGCTCGCTCGGCTTCAGCAGCTAGGCACTACTCTTCAGCAACCCTTTCTAACTCTCTATCTCTTGCCCGAGCTTGTTCCTCAGCCTACATCCTGGCTGTTTCCTGTTCCACTGTCTCTTGCTCCTGTATGTTGGCCATTCTCCTCAAATTTCATAGTGTTTGTTCAAGTTCGTTATCAATTTGAACCAAGGATTTTCCTTGGCTCCTAGTATTGCGCATGCACAAACCTAAGACCTATTAAGAACAAATACAACAAAAGAAAAATAAAAAGGAAATAGTAAAGCAAACAAAATTAACAAAATCCTAAGTTGTATTTCCCAGCAACGACACCAAAATTTGATGTCGCCCAAATTACACCTCATAAATGAGATATAAAGTGGTCGATGTCAAATATAGAAATCAACCAGGGTTGGGGTCAAATACCCCGAGGAATATGACGAGAACTTGAGTTAATGCGTTTAGCTAATACTATTGGTTTACTTATTTCCTGGGGGGAAGATTTGAAACACAAAATAATAAACAAGAGTAAAGACTAGTAAATGTTTAAATCAATTTCGATGGCATTCAATCAATAAATTAACTACGATTGTGTTCCCCATGACTTCATAACCACAAGGGCTTTTATACTAGTGATCTATTCCGATGTTTAGCATGCAATATTGATAAATCAAATTCACCTAAATGGTTTGTCCCAGGTGCATTCCAACACCTCTACCCCCCTTATATATGCTTTAAAAAAAAGCCAAGGTGGCAGGAGTAGACATGTTTTAGCCAGAGAATCATACTAGACATGTACAACTCAAATGTGCACATTCTAATGTACAACCAAGCTAAAGCACAGACAAATGGCTTATAAATGTTGTAAATAATAGTTTTTATAAAAAATAATATTTGTAAATTATTTTTTTTAATTTTAAATGCGAAAATTCAAAAAAATAGTGGAAAAAATATATATAAATTAGGAAAAATTTAATAAAAATGTAAAAACTCTAGGGAAAGAGCCTATAGTACATGTTTACAATTTGAATCTACGCCAAAAGAGGTGGCTGGATTTACTCAAGGATTATGATATGAGTTTCCTTTACCATCCAGGCAAGGCTAATATGGTAGCAACCGCTCTCAGTAGGCTCTCAATGGGAAGTTTGTCCAATGTAGATAAGGGGAGGGAGGAGCTAGTGAAGGATGTGCATCGTCTTGCACAGTTGGGAGTTCGTTTGGTTGACTCAACTGATGGGGGTGTTATTGTTCAAAACAGATCAAAATCACCCTTGGTGATAGATGTAAAATCTAGAAAAGACGAGGATCCTATCTTGGTGAAGTTGAAGGAATACGTTCATAATCACAAGGTAGAAGTCTTCTCCAAGGGGGGAGATGGTGTGCTCCAATATCAGGGTCAATTATGTGTACCGGATGTTATTGATATGAGAGATCGAATGCTGCATGAGGCTCATGGTTCCAGCTATTCCATATATCCAGGTGCCACCAAGATGTACTATAACTTACATAAAGTCTATTGGTGGAATGGCATTAAGAAGGACATTGCAGAATTTGTGGCTAAATGTCCGAATTGTCAGCAAGTAAAGGTTGAGTACCACAGACCAGGAGGTGTACTTAAGGACATCAGCATTCCTACTATGAAGTGGGATGAGATTAATATGGACTTCATCACAAGGTTGCCTCACACTCATCGACAGTATGACTCCATTTAGTTGGTTGTAGATAGGTTGATAAAAGCTTCTCACTTCCTACCGATCCAAACTATCAATTCAATGGAGGATTATGCTAAATTATACATTCGGGAGCTAGTTCGATTGCATGGATTGCCCTTTTCCATCATATCAGATAGAGGTACTCAGTTTACCTCCCAGTTTTGGAGATCGTTTCAAAAGGGACTTGGTACTTAGGTCAAGCTGAGCACAACATTTCACCCCACAAATGGATGGTTAGGTAGAGTGGACTATTCAGACTCTCGAGGACATGTTGAGAGCATGTGTGATTGACTTCAAGGGTAGTTGGGATGACCATTTTCCTCTCATTGAGTATGCATCTAACAACAACTACCATTCCAGCATTCAGATGACTCTGTTTGAGGCTCTCTATGGGCAGAGATGTAGATCGCCTATTGGTTAGTTTGAAATCGGTGAAGCTGCGATGACAGGACCAGATTTAGTCCATGAGGCCATAGAGAGATTCAGCTTATAAGGGACAAGTTCAAAACAACTCAAAGTTTCCAAAAGTCCTATGCAGATGTGAGGAGGAGGGATCTTGAGTTTGAAGTTGATGATTGAGTGTTTTTGAAGGTATCCCCCATGAAAGGAGTGATGAGATTCGGGAAGAAAGGGAAACTCAATAGCCGTTATGTTGGCTGATACCAGATTTTAAAATAGGTTGGTAAGATAGCACATGAGTTGGAGTGCCCTCAGAATTTGCATCAGTCCATCCAGTTTTCCATGTATCGCTCTTAAAGAAGTGTTTGGATGATCCAGCTCTAGTTGTTTCGGTGGAGAGTGTCAGTGTGAAAGATAGTCGTAGTTATGAAGAGGTTCTGATAGAGATACTGGATCATCAGGTTCGTAATCCAAGAAATAAAAACGTAGCTTCAGTTAAAGTTTTATGGAGGAATCAGCATGTTGAGGGAACTACGTGGGAAGTTGAAGCAAATATGATGGATAAATACCCACATGTATTCCCTTCCGGCTCAGTTTCGACTTAAGGTATCAGTTTCCTCCTTGATACTCTATTCAGTTTCATGTTCAGCTCACGTACCTCAGTTTCTTTCATGTAAATGGTTGTATGTGTGGTTCAAGAATTCAGTTCAGTCATGTAGTTCAAATCAAAGCTAGTCATGTAGTTTAAATCGAAGTCAGTCACTCTATCAATATTCAGCATGTTTGTTCAGTATTTGAGTATGATGATTGCATTTCTCTGCTTTTCTATATCATTTTCAACATTTAAGGATGAATGTTCCCAAGGGGGAGATATTGTTATACCCCAGGAGCCCTAAGATCTGACCCGGGTGTTGAAACAGAGAAAACTGAATTTTCTGCACCAGGTCACAGGACGAGTCGTGCCGTGACCCGTGGATAAGCTACGAGTCGTGGGGTGAAGATTGGTCGTGGTTTGGAAGCTTGACTTCGGGGTGATCATGGATATGACCACGAGTCGTGATCAACACCACGACTTGTTAAGTCAGTCGTGGTCAAGGATGATTTGAAGGAAGAAGAAGATGGGCAGTGTACCTAACGGATTGGTCACCACGACTCGTTGGGTACACCACGAGTCGTGGTGTCCCCCATGGTGACTCTCATAGGAATTTTGGCAGTGTTCTTGATGAAGGCAGGCCACGAGTCTTGGTCAGGGATGACGATTCATCCAGTCCCTCATTGGGACCGGCAGTCTGTTCTTCCCTGCGAGTTTATTAAGGGATTTTTCGTAATTCCCCTAAACTACGTTGTTTTAAGGTCAGAATGGAGTGTTTTAAGAAAGGTTAATTCATTCTAAGCCTATCCTAATTCATGCATACAAGTTTAGAACTTTGAGAGGTGATCAAGGCTAGTTCTTAAAAGTTCTTCCTCAATTCTCTTTGAGCGATTAAGGAAGTGTGAAAAATTAGACCTCCTTAGGTATGTAAGTCTATGAATGGGTGAAATTGTCCATACCCATGCCCAATTTCCTCTCAATTCATGATGTTCTAATTGATAATTAATTCTATGGGATTTCTACCCAATGCATGAATTCCTAAGTTTCAATTATGGGTATGATCTAAGCATGTTTTAAATGATGAATTATGATTAATGGGCATATTTTACAATGTTTTAAATAAATTAAGCTTCCAAGTTTTCTAAATTATGATGCACATCTATGAGTGTTCATGAAAGTTGAGATCTATGAATTTTATGAGTTCAAGTATGAGGAGATGTTTATGAAGAAAGTATGATTTTGATATACCCATGTTTATGTTCATGTTTTCAAAGTGAATCAAGTTGATTTCAAGCATGTTGAAGTATTGAGCATGCCCATATGATCAAGTATGTCTTATGATTTCATGAATTAGCTTACCACATGATTTTGGAGTCAAGACTCCCATCATTTTCTGTTACGCCCCGAGCTTACACCCTAAACGAAACACGGTCCTTGGAGTCAAACGTAACCCCCAGTCAACCCCTGGTCTATCATACACTGGTTCTGAGTAAAGATAAAATATAGCAGAAGCTTAAAGTAACTATAAAACATTTATGAAATAGAGTTGGGTCATAAAGTTTAAAAACATCTGAGCAAAACTACAAGTCTGAAAAAAAACAAGTTTGTGTCTAAAAGCCACTATAGTTGGTGAGTTGCTGGGATAAGCCCCCAGCTAACTCCAAGTCTAAGTAGAAGAAAACATAACTAAATAAAATAATCTATGTCCTCGAATAATGAGGACTCACTAAATAGAACAGCTGGAGTCTTCCGAGAGCAATCGACTAGCGGAGCTAAGACTGAGATCCTGCAGCTATATCATAAAACGATATAGCATAAAATTATGCGCCAGTACTTTAAATGTACGAAGTAATTCAGAGAAAACATAACACCTTGGAATAAGTAACTGTACTGACAGACATGCAATGACCAACTAAAACTGATGAAGCTGAGATAACCGTAATAAATTGAGATGGTCTAAATGACCCTATATAATGGTCAAAGACATGGTCTGAATTTGAGATACTAGTTTGAAAGATTGTACTGAACTTATAATTGTATAGTTTCAGGGCTAGACCGACTACTCCAAGAGCACTCATCCATAAACCGGTTACTGGTACAAATAACATAAAGAAATGTAACCAACGTTTATTGCTGAGTTGTCTGAAATTGCTCTGAACTAAGCTAAGCTGAGATTGAGCTGAACTGAGCTAAATTGAGACTAAACTGACTAGTGGGAGAGTCTATAACCGACATATAACCACGTGAACTATACGTGGAGTCCGATGTATACACCCCATCAGTAGGACCCAATATACCTTGCCAGGGTATAAAGGCATGAAACTGGGTGATCACAAATATGGGGCCATGAGGCCAATAAAATTGTAACCTATGGGGGCAACGTAGTTGTGGGAGCCTAGGTGCGCTGGAACCCCGGTCCACTCGGTGTTAAGTCCTACTCCCACTGGATATTTCTAGACTGACTGCTCTGCTGATAGCTCGAAACTGGGGCCCAAGACTAGTCAGGATTACCTATCTAGAAGCACCCTGAGAGTCTTATCCGATCAGATTCTGTAACTGGGTTCTAAGACTGGTCAGAGCTGCTTATCTGAAAATGTCGTAACTGTCTAAAGAAAAAACTTTAATTCTGAAGCTGGGTTCCTAACGCTAGTCATAGCTTCCTATCTAAAGGTGTCATGACCTCCTAATGAACCACTAAAACTGGTATTGAGTCTGATTCTGATAATTAGGAGGCACTACTAACACCTCAAGAATTTTTGTAGTCGAACTGATCAGTTGATATTTTTGACTGACATGGAGTATTCTAACATTTTAACTGAACTGCACTGACATCAATCTAACTAAATTTTCAGTACCAACTAACAATATGGGAATCCTCAACATTGAAGGAATCAAGAAAACTTCACTGTTTAATCACTATTGCAAGATCCTAGATTTTTTACGCTCAAGGACTAGGGCTAAATTTCACTTCACAAGAACAAACATCATTTTAGTCACAAGTTGGTGGAAAACATCTATAGTTAACATAAAATAATATTCCACATGAATTAAACAAAGTATGACTGACAATTACTTAACATTCGGTAATCTGCAGGGCTAGAACTGATAAAGAAAATAGGGAGGATTTTGGAGACACAAGGGAAGAACTATTCCCTTGTTGAATTCCCACATACCTGATAAAGAAATCCCTTGAGAATCTGAGGAGTTTTTGATTGCCCTAGCTTCTGCCCTGAGTCTTTCTGAGAGAGATTCTATGTTCTAAATTTTGAGGGGATACAGGAAAAATGAAATAAACTGTGGGTTACCCCTTATAAAACCCCTGACTAAAACCCAAAATGACGTAGTTTAGTGTCTAGGAGGTTAGGAAATTACTTAATCTCCCTTAGGAACTTCGCAGGAAAAATGACTGCCAGGCCCCCTCGAGGGACCTATCGGGTCGTGCCTAGTGACCACGACTCATGGTCACAATCGTGAGGTACTGCCAAAATCCCATACTGGTCACCATAGGGGACACCACGACTCGTGGTGCACTAAGGACTTGTGTTGACCCACCCATCTCCAACACTTCCTAAAACTCCCTAGACTCACTACGGGCGACACTATGACTTGGGATGCCCCAAACGAGTTGTGGTGAGGATCCATTGAGTACACTGCCTGACTTCTCCAACTTCCAACCAAACAATGACCATGGATCACCACACGACTCATGGTGTTGACCACAAATCGTGGTCACCCCCTTTTTTCTGAATTTTTCATTAAGTTAAAAGTTCTCACCACGAGTCACTTAACGACTCTTGGTCACCCTCACGAGTCACAAAATGACACGTTCTGTGACCTGGTGCAGATTTTTGTGTTTTCTCCATTTTGCTCCCGGGTCTAGTCTTTGAGTTTCTTGGGCATTACAATTATCTCCCCTTTGATAACATACATCCTTGAATATTGGAAAACACACAGGAAAGTAGAGAATGGAAATCTTTATATTCAAATACTGATCATGAAAACTGAAAACTAACAAAATGACTACCTCCGAACTGAAACACAAGACTTAACTAAATTCACCAGTCATACACATATTTATTTACATGAAAGAAACTGAAACATACGAACTAAAAGCAATTTTTTTTGGGATAAAATTGATACCTTAAACTGAGACTGAGCCGAAAGGGAACAATTGGGGGTATCTAGCCATCATATCCGCCTCAGCCTCCCACATAGCTCCTTCAATCTACTGATTCCTCCACAAGACTTTGACCAAGGCTACCTCCTTGTTCCTCAGCTTACGAGCCTGACGTTCAAGGATTTGGACTGGGACCTCTTCATATGAGAACTATCTTTCACTCCCACACTGTCCAATGGCAAAATTGAAGTTGGATCACTGACGCACTTCTTCAATAGTGACACATGGAATACAGGGGCACAGATGCCAACTATGAAGGTAATTCCAGCTCATAAGCTACCTTTCCAATTCGCCTCAGAATTTTGTAGGGTCCCACATATCTCGGACTAAGCTTTTCTTTCTTCCCAAATCTCATTACCCCTTTCATGGGTGAAATTTTCAGATAAACCCAGTCATCCACAACAAACTCTAATTCTCTTTTCCTAACATCAGCATAAGATTTATGACGACTCTGAGCTGTTTTCAATCTCTCTCGGATGAGCTGTACTTTCTGGATAGCTTCATGAACTGAGTCTGACCCGATCAACGTAGCTTCACCCACTTCAAACCACTCAATAGGAGATCTACACCTCCTGTCATATCATGCCTCAAATAGGGCCATATGTACACTGGAGTGGTAGCAGTAGTTGTAAGCAAACCTGATGAGATGCAAGTGATCAAACCAACTACCCTTGAAATCGATCGCGCATGCTCTCAACATATCTTCTAGGGACTGAATAGTCCACTTAGCTTGTCCATCTATCTCTGGGTGAAAAGTTGTGCTGAGCTTGACCTGGGTACTGAGTCCCTTCTGAATGGACTTCTAGAAATGCGAGGTAAACTAGGTACCTCTGTCTGAGATAATGGATAATGGCACCCCATGAAGTCTGACCAACTCCCGGATATAAAACATAGGATAGCCCTCAACTGAATATTTAGTTTTAACTTGGAGGAAATGTGCTAACTTAATCATCCGATCTACTATTACCCAGACAGAATCATGCTGCCGGCGAGTCCAAGGTAGACCCGTAATAAAATCCATATTTACTTCTTCCCATATCCATGTGGGTATGCTGATATCCTGATTCATACCTCCCGGTCTCTGGTGTTCTACTTTGACCTGCTGGCAGTGCAGACACTTAGCTACAAATTTAGCAATGTCTCTCTTGGATGGAATACCTCGAGCTGTGTGCTTCAGCCAGTATCTGTTGTCTCAAATCACCCACATCCGGTACTCACAATGTACCCTGGTAACAGAGTACACCATCTCCCCCTTGGGGGAAAGCCTACACTTCTTTTCTGAGAACCGTTTCCTTAAACTTAAGTAAGATGGGATCTTCATCCTGTCTGGACTTAACTTCAACAACCAAAGAAGAATCTGACCCACTTTACGTTACCACCCCACCCTCAGCTTAATCAACCAACTGTACCCCTAACCAAGCTAGTCGGTGAATAACCTTCGACAGTTCCTTCCTTTCCTCTTCAACATGGGCCACTCTCCCTATAGACACTCTGCTCAGGGCATCCGCCACCACATTGTCTTTGCCCAGGTAATACAACACGCTCATGTCATAGTCCTTAAGGATCTCTAACCACCTTCTCTTATGAAGATTTAGATCTTTCTGACTGAATACATACTAAAGGCTCTTGTGATCGGTGAAAACATCCATGTGAGCCCCGTACAGGTAGTGTCTCCATATTTTCAATGCAAACACCACCGCTGCCAACTCCAAGTCATGAGTCGAATAATTCTTTTTATGAACTTTGAGTTGTCTAGAGGTGTAGGCTATCACCTTGCCCCACTGCATCAGAACACAACCGAGTCCAACTCTGGAAGCGTCGCAATATACTACAAACCCATCTGATCCTTCTGGTTGGGTCAACACTAGAGTGGTAGTGTCACGCCCCGCCTGGGGAAGCATCTGGTGCCCTACTAAGACCTAGACTATTGGATTAACTGAGCCTAAGAACTTCTGGTGCCAGGCTGGCTCTAATTATGGATTCAAGAAAATGACGAGCTATATAACAGCTGTAAATACAGCCTCCGGCCGACAAGTCCTATAGACACCTATAGGAAAACAATAGCTAACCAGAACAACTGAACATACGGGAACCTATGTGGGCCGACAAGGCCACCATGCTTACTAGTTCATCTGAGAAATGAAAACAAGTACCAAGCTACTATGTGACTGACAAGGTCATCACTACCAACTGAATAAGGCCCCACACAGCCGCTGCATACAAGTGAAACACACAAATGGCCCCACACGACCTACACAGCTAACCACAGGGAATATATACAATCTGAAAGCCTCTAAGAATAGCAAGATGATCGGGACAAGGTCCCGGCCTACCCATACTGTACAAATAAAAGGGAAGTCAACCTTAGTCTTTTGAGCTCCGGATAAAAGGAGCTGAAGGCGTTGTACGCTGGCTGGAACTACGAGGGAGCTTCTCTTCGTCTATGAGTACCTGCAAGCAAGTAATGCAGCGCCCCAAAATGGGCGTCAGTACCACTGGTACTGAGTATGCAAAACAATAACTGAAAATAACTAAAAGTAAACAATAACACTGATAGATACTGAAGTAATAGGAGACGGGCTGAGACTGACTGAAAAGAGCGTAACTTTACTGAAAAGAGTAAGAGTCATACCTGATAACATGGCGGTCTACTTTCTATCTATTAATAACTAACACAACATAGCATACAAGAACCTTACCAGCCCCCATAAGCCGTAAGGTACCAATCAACACACAATCTATATACCCCTACCCAGGTCATACCATCCACCTAGTAACTATGAGCATCCAGCCGGCCACCTGGGTATGCAACTTGGGCTTGCTGGGCCCCTGAGTATAGTTGTATCTGAGTCCGGAGGACTCCTGAAATCTAAAATCTGAAATCTGTAATCTAAAAATTGTAATCTGCACCCCTGGCGCAAGAGCTCGACTGGGGGTGTGGTATAGTACTGATCAGCCTGCTATGGGGAATCTGCATCCCATCTTCGTCTGCTGGTGGATGGCATGCCACTCCGTAGAGTGACATATCCTCACCCTCTGGTGGGCGAGTCGACATAGCTATTAACCCTGGGGCAGTCAAGGAAGCTCTAAGGGTGCCCAACACAGTACAATCATGTCTCCACAGAGAGCAATAGGCACATGTAATATATATACTGGATCTGATAACAATATTTATGTTCTGGTATTCTGTTCTGAATCTAATATTGAAATGTACTAAACTTGATACTGAAATATACTGAATCTGTAATAATATTTCTCGAATATTCTACTGGGACTTATACTGTTTTACTGAATTTCATGCTGAACACTATATTATATTTCTAACATGCTTACTAAAGTTTATACTGAACATAATATACGACTTCTGAAACACTCTACTGAAATTCGTACTATTTTGCTATACTAGAACTACTAGCTTGCTGAGCTATTTCCCCAACTGTATTCGTCGGCTTCCTGATTAACTGGCGTAGCTCAGCTAATATTTAGCTATTTCCCCAACTGTATTCATATTCACGAAGGAATAGAATTAATTCTACTATTATTTTGGAGAGAAACCATACTTACGAAGAGTCTAAAAGGGAGAAATACTTACTTTAATGCCGGGAGTGTATTAACACTAGTTTGGAGCAATTCCACTTACCTTGGCTCGTTGAGACGACGATTCGTTGGTTGAATTTCATGAAACTAACTCTGTAGGAATGCTCCATGCAGCTTTATACTTCACTAGCCGAAGTTAATTTGAGTTTGGACTGAGTTTGACAACGTAAACGGAAGGAAATTTATGTAAACCCTTCATCCCTTACTGTTTCTGTTCATTCTCTGGAATAAAATGAAGAGGAAATGATTTAAGACAAGGTGGGAGGCCTTATATACTTGGGGCCTTTAAGTCACATTTGTCGAATGCGATTTATAAGTCGCATTTGTTGAATGCGATTTATAAGTCGCATTTGCCTTGTGACGCTCCAACTTGGTGCTTGTTTGGTCTCTCCCCGGGCCCTTTTTTCGCACGTATGGCATTCTAAAACTCTTAACCAACATGCGAATAGGCCAACTAAGTGTCAAGAACTTACGGGGTGTAACAGGTAGTGAGTAGAGTTTTTAATTCCTGAAAACTCTTCTCACATGCATCTGACCACTGAAATTTCACCTTCTTCTGAGTCAGCCTAGTTAGAGGGGATGCTATAGAAGAAAAACCTTCACAAAGCATTGGTAATTCCCAGCCAGACCCAAGAAACTTCTCATTTTGGTTGGGGAGGTAGGTCTAGGCCAGTCTTTCACCGCTGCTATCTTTTGAGGATCAACCTGAATACCCTCACCCGAGACCATGTGACCCAGGAAAGTCACGGGTTTCAATCGTAATTTTTATTGGCTGAACTTACGAACAACTGGTGGTCCCTGAGTGTCTGAAGCACTATCCTCAGGTGATTATCATGCTCTTCCTCATTTCTAGAGTATACCAGAATGTCGTCGATAAATACAATGATGAACATATCCAAATACTGCTTGAATACTTTGTTCATCATGTCCATAAAGGCTGTTGGGGAATTTGTTAGTCCGAAGGACATAACCAAAATTTCATAGTGACCATACCTAGTCCTAAAAGTTGTTTTCAGTATGTCACAATCTTTGACTCATAGCTGATGATACTATTTTGGAAAAACAGTTGGCTCCTTAAAGTTGGTCGAACAAGTTGTCAATTCTAGGTAGGGGATACCTGTTCTTGACTGTGACCTTTTTCAACTAATGGTAATTGATGCATATTCTAAGTGTACCGTCTTTCTTTCGCATGAATAATACTGTAGCACCCTAGAGAGAAATGTTGGGTCTGATAAAATCCTTATCAAGAAGGTCTTTCAGCTGCTCCTTCAACTCCTTGAGCTCTGCTGGAGCATTCTGTAAGGAGGAATGGAGATGGGCTGAGTATCTGGGAAAAGTTCTATACCAAAGACGATTTCTCGTTTACGAGGAACTCCAGGAAAATCTTCGAGCAACACATCAGGAAATTCATTGACAACAGGGACTGATCGGATAGTTGGGGTCTCAGAGTTGGAATCTTTGACCCGATAGATGATAAATACACCCTTTAGAAATAAGCTTTTGGGCCTTAAGGTAGGAAATAAACCGACCCTTAGGCACTGAACTACTGCACGTCCACTCTAACACTGGCTCATTGTGGAACTGGAATTTGACAACTCTAGTTGTACAATCGATTGAGGCATAACCAGAGTGTAACCAATCCATGCCAAGGATGAGGTCAAAATCGACCATGTCTAATTCTACGAGATAAGTTTGAATGACCTTATTGAAGACTAACTGGGTAGTTTTTATACACCCGACTGGCTCTAACTGTCTCGCCAATTGGGGTAGATACTGAAAACGGTTCTGAGAGGACCTCTAGACTGATATTAAACTGAACAGCTATATATGGATTCATGAACGACAGTGTCGCTCTTGGATCTAGTAGGGCATATACATCTAGGTGGAAACGACGTAGCATACTCGTGACTACATCAGGTGAGGTCTCTTGATCCTGACAAGATGGTAATACATAAAAATGATGTTGGCGCTGACCACCATCTGTACCTGAAGTATTGGTCTGCTGAGCTGGTCGGCCTGCTGGAGCTGCTGAGGTAGTGGATAGTGACCTTCCCCGTCCTATTGACGAGCACTCTTTAAGCCGATGACCAAGCTGTCCACAATCGAATAACCCTTTCAACACTGAAGGCACTCTCCTTGGTGGTTCTTGCCACACTTAGGGCAAGCTGGATATCTATTGTTGGCACTGTAGCTCTGGGACTGAGAGCCAGATGCTCCACCCCTCCGGTCCTGGTGGGACTGAAAGGTAGGGGCACTGGCTGAGATGGTTTTTGGAGCCCTCCGTTGCTGCTGTGGGTGGATACTACCGCCAGACCTCTGGTGTCCAAAATCTGATTGGCTAGTCCTTGCCCGTTTGTTCTTCTACTCCATGTCCTTCAGTTTTTCTACATCAATCTGCTGGGCATGAACAATAAGGCTGGAGAGGTCAATATCCTTAATCAGCATTGTTGTCCTGCACACTTTGAGGACCAGGTTCAACACCTTATTAACAAACTTCATCATGCGAGCCCTTGTCTTGGCCACCATCTCTGGAGCATATTTAGACAACCTGGTGAACTCTAGAGCATATTCTTCTATTGTCCTATTTTCCTATCTCAGATTCATGAAGTCTGCTACTTTTGCCTCCCTGAGCTTTCGAAGGAACAATCTATCTAGGAAGGTTATAGTGAACTCCTCCCATTCCACTGGTCCTACTCCCACTATTCTCCCCTCCTTCCATTGCTCGTACCAGATCTATGCTACCCCTTTTAAATGGTAAGCATCCAAGTAGGCACTCTCCGGGGAGCTGACACCCATAATTCGGGTGATCTTTCTAATCTCGTCCACAAACTCCTGTGGGTCCTCTCCCATCTTAGATCCCTAAAAATCTGGAGGGTTCATCCAAGTGAAATCCTGAACTCGGGCAGCAGCTACGGACCCATTGTTGTTGATTGGAACCACCTGCTAGTTCACCTGGTTGGTAACTATTTGAGGGAGCAGTTGGATAGCTACCCTAAATTTTGTTGTGGACACTAAGTCATCCTGAGGGGCTACTGGAGCTGGTGGGGAAGGTCGGTTAGCATTACCGGCCCTTCTTCCATTACCACGTCGCGGAGGCATAATTCACGGAAATGAAATAGAGCACGAATTAGGAGAACAATTCTGGTGTTTAATTTCAATGCACGATAAAGAGTATGAATAAAAGGGAATTTTTTTCTAATAACATATCGTAGCCTCCCCATCATAAGTGTGGCTCGCTTCACACCCATGAAAGGGACTCTACTCGATGTGACTTTCAAACATCCGAGGATACTCTAAACCTTATGCTCTGATACCAAGTTTTTCATGCCCCGAGCTTATACCCTGGACGGAACATGATACTTGGAGTCACACGTAACCCCCAAGTCAACCCTTAGTCTATCATACACTGGCATTCTAGGTAAACACAAAATATAGCGAAAGCTTAAAGCAACTGTAAGACATTTTTGAAATAGAGTTGGGTTATAAAGTTTAAAAATATCTGAGAGAAACTACAAGTTTGAAAAAAAAAACCAAGTCTGTGTCTGAAAGAAACTATAACTGATGAGTTATTGGGATAAGCCCCCAGCTAACTCCAAGTCTAAATAGAAGAAAACAGAACTAAATAAAATAATCATCCTCCTCAAATGATGAGGATTCACTAAATAGAACAGTTGGAATCTTCCGAGAGTGATCAGCTAGCAAGGCTGAGACTGAGTGTCACGACCCGAACGGAGGCCCGGATTGCGACACGGAACAAGGAGCTCCAAGAGACCCTAAGTCGACCCCATGGCATAAGCATACATCTAACTCAATCGAGAACTGAATAACCATCAATACAATCACAGCGAAAGTCTAACTTAAATATAACATCTGAATATAAAATCTAAAGCTGAATACATACATATGTCTGAATAGCCTCTAAACATGACAAGTTGATAGGACAAGATCCCAACTGACTCAACAAGCTTAAAACTGAAATACATAAAGAAAAGATAGATAGTCCGGTCCTCGAAAGATGAGGACTCACCAATAAGTAGACGCTAACTCCGATAAGCTGTCTAAGAGCATGGCTGAAGCTGAGAACCGGGTCCTGTATCATGAAATGATACAGCATAGAAGTATGCGGTCAATACGTGAAATGTACCGAGTATGCAAGGTAAGTAAGACTGTTAAGTAAGTAAATTTCATTTAAAGACAATGAATTAATTAGTCATAAACATAGGTAAACTGAGAGTAGGGCTTGCATGCATTCTTTCTAAAATCCTAATCTTTTCATAACATACAATACATAGCTTTATAACATCAACTAACTCGAATGACTCAAAGCTGAAATATGACATTTATAAAAAAGTTGAATGTTGAGTCAAACCTTGGTTTTAGAACATGCATGAGTATATAAGAATCATGAGTAATGAATATGCATATCTGAATCATGTAAAACAATGGGAGACTCGTCACTTAACTGACAGACCACGATAGAGCTTATGTGGTCCGGACTATCACACTCAAGTGGGCAGAGCCGTCCAAAGCCTTGCTGGGGCTAAGGACGCTACCATGATCAATATCAAGCTCATGATCCATTAGGGTCAGGGATAACTCACAAGGGAGGTCCTAATAATATAATAGTATCAACCTACGTTGGCGCGTAGTTCTAGGTATAGGGTGATCGACCCTTAGCCCGCTCGGTGCTAGACTCTTCTCCCGAAAACATGCATATGCTCTACATTGTATATAACGAATCTCAACATCATCTGTTGACAAAGATCAATGATCAAATACATCTCAAATATGGAATAATGCATATGAGAAGCTTTAGTTCAAAACATACCACTAGCTAAAAAGATACTTGAGAGCCTTTGCTCCAAAACCATGTGGTAAGCTATTGATAGGAAGACTTAATTTAAAACATACCACAAGCTAGAATATAAAATTTGGGAGTCTTCTCTCCAAAACAATGTGGTAAGCTTAGTTCGGGAAAATCATCATTTAAACTTAACATATGGGCATTTCCCAAAGCTTTATCATACTTAAAAATACTCAATTCTCATCGAAAACATAGTTATGGACATGGGTAGCTTCAAATCATGATTTTTATCATAATATCTCATCATTATCACATCCACTTCACAAATTTCACTTTCCATGATCATATCATCAATGGGCTTCCACATTCCTAAGGCTAGAAATATAATTTTTTTGTAGAAATCATTATAAAATCAGCCCATTCTTCACAATTTGATAATAAAGTCATAATCAATTCATACCCATGTAAAGAAATTGAAGATTCATGCATTTGGACAGAAACCCCATACTTGATCATAGGAAATTCTCATATTTAGATAGAAATTGGGCATGGGTGTGGAAGAAAACACCCACTCATAACCCTACATAACTGGAAGAGATTGATTCTACCACTTCTCTGATTTCCCAAGAAGTATTTGAACGAAAACCTTGAAGACTTGCTCTAGGTGACCTCCTCAACCTCTCAAGTTTTCATGCATGGAAGGAAATAACTTCGAATAGGTTTTTCCCTCTTAAAACCCATTAGAACAAGCCTCAAACGACATAGTATAGGCTTTAGGAACTTAGTAGTTACGAAAAGGCCCTTACTAAGTTCGCAAGAAATTATTGCTAGGTGGTCCTAATGGACGACCTGACGCTCGTGGTCCGGGGCAACGACTCATCACCCTGCTCATTAAGTACACTGCCTCATTCTCCGGGATTTCTTATTTGGCTGACAATGAGGGACCACACGATTCATGGTGGCTGAACACGACTTGTGGTCACCACCCGTGAAGTACACTACTTTTCTTCCTTCTCTTTCTTTCTCCCTCACCCTACGGCTGACCTACCGACTCGTGGTGTTTGACCACGAGTCGTTTCCACGCCTGTAGGGACCCTTTTCTCCAAACTTCCCAACTCCTCACTGGCCTCACCCACGAGTCACCTAATGACTTGTGGGCTATCCTCACGAGTTTTCCCACGACTCATCCTGAGTCTGCAACATCACTTTTACATTTTCCCCGTTTCAACTCCCGGGTCCGATCTTTGGGCTTCCGGGGTATAACACTGAGATCCTGCAGCTGTATCATAAAATGATACAATATAAAAGTATTTGAATATATTGAGTAAGTGATAAAAATAACATAACACAATGGAATAATTAAATGTACTAACAGACATGCAATGACCAATTGAAACTGCTGAAGCTGAGATAACCGTAACAAACTGAGATGGTTTAAATAACCCTATATAATGGTCAAAGATATGCTCTGAATCTGAGATACTAGTCTGAAAGACTATACTAAACTCATAACTGTACTGAGTAGTCTGAAACTGCTCTTAACTGAGCTAAGCTGAACTGAGTTTAACTGAGACTGAACTAACTAGAGGGAGTCTATAACAAACATATAACCATGTAAGCTAGATGTAGAGTCCGATGTATACGTCTCATAGGTAGTACCCAATATACCTTGCTAGGGTATAAAGGCATGAAACTGGGTGATCACAAATCTGGGGCCATGAGGCTAATAAAATTGTAACTTATGGTGGCAACGTAGTTCTAGGATCCTGGGTGTATTGCCACCCCGGTCCACTCTGTGCTAATTCCTACACCCACTAGATAGTTCTAGACTAACTTCTATGCTGATAGCTCAAAAATTGGGCCCAAGACTAGTCAATAATACCTATCTAGAAGCACTCTGAGAGTCTTATCGAGCCGAATTTTGTAACTGAGTTCTAAGACAGGTCAGTGCTACTTATTTGGAAATGTCGTAACTGTCTAAAGAATAAACTGTAATTCTGAATCTGGGGTCCTAAGGCTGGCCAGAGCTTCCAATCTAAAGGTGTCATGACATCCTAACGAACCACTAAAACTAGTATTGAGTCTTATTTTGATAATTGGGAGGCACTACAAACCCCTCGAGAATTTCTGTAGTCAAACTGATTAGCTGACATTTCTGACTGACACGGAGTATTCTATCATTTTAACTGAACTGCACTGACATCAATCTTACTAAATTTTAAGTACTAACTAACAATATGGGAATCTTCAACATTGAAGGAAACAAGAAACTTTCACTGTTTAATCACTATTGCAAGATCCTAGATTTTCTACGTTCAAGGACTAGGGCTAAATTTCACATCACAAGAACAAACATCATTTCAGTCACAAGTCGGTGAAAAACAACTATAGTTAACATAAAATAATATTCCACATGAAATAAACGAAGTATGACTAACAATTTCTTAACATTCGATAATCTGCAGGGCTAGAACTGATAAAGAAAATAGGGAGGATTTTAGGGACACAAGGTAAGAACTATTCCCTTGTTGAATTTTCACATACCTGATAAAGAAATCCGAAGAAATCCTTTGAGAATCTGAGGAGAGTTTGATTTCCCTAGCTTCTTCCCTGAGTATTTCTGAGAGAGATTCTACATTCTAAATTTTGAGGGGATACATGAAAAATGAAATAAATTATTGGTTACCCCCTCTAAAACCTCTGACTAAAGCCCAAAACGACATAGTTTAGTGTCTAGAAGGTTTTCCTGAAATTACTAAATCACCCTTAGGAACTTCACAGGAAAAATGACTACCAGGCCCTCACGAGGGACCTAATGATTCATGCCCAGTGATCACGACTCATTTTCACAATCGTGAGGTACATTGCCAAAATTCCATACTGGTCACCACAGGGGACACCACGTCTCATGGTGCACCCAATTACTCGTGGTGACCCACCCGTCGCCAACACTTCCTAAAACTCCCTGGACTCACCACGGGCGACACCACGACTTGTGATGCCCAAAATGAGTCGTGGTGAGGACCCATTGAGTACACTTCCTAACTTCTCCAACTTCCAACCAAACACTGACCATGGATCACCACACAACTCGTGGTGTTGACCATGAATCGTGGTCACACCCGTGGTCACCCCCCCCTTTTCCAAAATTTTCATCAAGTTAAAAGTCCTCACCGTGAGTCACTTAACAACTCATGCTCACCCCCACTATCAAAGAACGACTTGTTCTGTGACCTGGTGCAGATTTTCCAATTTACATTGTTTTACTCCCGGGTCTAGTCTTTGAGTTTCAGGGGCATTACATTTTAGCTTGTGGTATGGTTTGAGCCAAGGCTCCTCATGTTATGATTTCAGATTATGCATGTATGTTATTATTTCAGCTTCATCATTAGATGATGGTCAACTATATTGAAAAATGATGGAGAGCATATGCATGTATTTGGGAGTAGTGTTTAGCACTGAGTAGGCTAAGTGGCAATCAACCCTATGCCTCAAAACTATGTACCAACATAGGTATGATCAGATTATTTGGGACCTCCTTTGAAGCTTTCCCCTGCCCCAAGGGGCCTTAAGCTTGATATAGATATCATGGTAGTGCTCTTAGCCTTGACAAGGCTTTGGACATCTCTACCCACTTGAGTGTGATAGTCCAGACCACATAAGCTCTATCGTGAAATGTCGGTCATATGACGAGTCTCCCATTGTTCCTCATGATTTCAGTTATGCATGTACATCAATCATGATTTATGTTTTCATCAGGTTTGACCCAATGTTCATTTTTACTTATGATTATTAGTTTTCAGCTTTGGGTCATTCGATCCAATTATGTTCAGATCATGATTTCAGAAAGTAGCATGCAAGCCCTACTCTCATAATCTTATCTTGATTATGTTTTATATTTTATGTTCAATGATTTAACTTACTTAGTAGTTTTACTTACCTTGCATACTCAGTACGTTTCGCGTACTGACTGCATACTCTATGCTGTATCATTTCATGATACAAGCTCTGATGTCCAAACTCCATCACGCCGCTAGTCAGACTTCCGGAGTTAGCTATTCTCAGTATCAGTTGGTGAGTCCTTACCTTGTGAGGGCCCTTCTTATCAGTTGTATGTCATATATTTAGTTTTCAGACTATCGAGAGTTAGTAGGGATCTTTTCCCATCAATTCATCAGTATTAGAGGGTTTTTCAAACATAGTTTTTATTAAAGCTTTGGATTCATGTATGTATTCAGAGGTTGAGATTTTTTAGACTTCTTTTATGCTATCTATGATGATCTTCCCCTTATCTTTGTTGAGTTATATGTATGTTCATGACATGGGTCGACTTGGAGCCTCTCGGGGTTCTTGTCCCGTGTCTCAATCCGGGCCTATGTTCAGGCCATGACAACCCTTAACCTCTAAATTTTGGGATACATACCATCACCCCACACTTAAAACCATGCTCCGTCCTCAGAGCATCTAAAATTTAAGATCAAACAAGAGCGAGAAATTACTCCATGAGGCCCTCTAGGGCCTAGCTAGCAGCATGTCTCTTAGATTTACAGGGCGCACGACCCCACACTTAAGATTAGACCATTCTCCTTAGCTTTGATCTCCGGTACTCAGACTTCCCCTTCTCTAAAAAAGAAAAAAAAAATTACACTATACAAAAATAAGAAAAACTAGATTATTACAAATTAGGCTGCCTGTCAACAAGCGCCTAATTTAACATCGAAGCATGACGCAAATCAAATTTCACCACTTTTACTTCCACTTTGAGCTTATAAACATGAAGGGAGCAAGTACGATATGTTGTATCTTTCCCTTCTTGGCCCTTAAGTGAGGGATGTCATTGTGTGTCTTTGGCATAATGAATTTTAGAATATAGGGGAATTATTCCTCATCTACACCTCTCTACATAGGTTTGGGAGAATCTATTTCTAGGTTGCTCCCAAAACACAATGTCGAGAAGTGTTTAGAATGAGGACCAATACCCCCTAACTCCAAGATTGCATTATTCTTGACATCTCATCTTTTATCCACCTCCTCAACATCGACATCTACCAACAGAAAATGGTCTAATAGTTGGGATTATTTTTCTTGTTCCATGAATTGGCTACTATCCAAAAAACTCTGTAGTTGGGCCTCATATGCTTCAACTTTTTCAATCAAAAGACCATGCAGGTCAAGGATACTTGAGAAAAATTAATCCATCTCTTGTCTGAGCTCTATTCTCCCTTCCACTTGAGGTTCCTCTTGAGTATTGGCTAAGACTTTTACTTGCAAGTCATTACAAGTTATAGTATCAGCCATTATCTTTGTGAGTTGGGCAATCAACCTTTTTAAGGCTCCTCCTTGTTTCGTAAGCTGCTCCCTCATTACTTCCATATGCTCCAGGATCATTTTTTCCATATTGCTTGTGTGAGCATCAGGTTCCTCCTCTTCATTATTTCTATAAGAATCAAAAACAACAGGAGGATCGTAATAGGGGCTTAGGGAAGGGGAATAAGAATATGGGAAACTACTCCAATAGTGTCATGACTCGAACATAGGCCCGAATTGAGACACGGGACAATAAACCCCGAGAGGCTCCAAGTCGACCCATGGCAAGATCATGACATCTAAACTCAATAATATAAATGCGGAAATCTGATATACATAACATAGCAAAAGTCTGAAAATTTGATAACATGAATTACTGAATACATCCACAAGTCTGAAGCTGAAATAATACTATATCTGATAAGCCTCTACTACTAATGAGTTGATGGGACAAGACCCTAACTAACTCACTATAGTTTGAAACTGAAAATATCAAATACAACTGATAAGGGCCCTCAGAAGATGAGGACTCACCAACTGAGACTGGGAGATGCTAATACTGAGGATCTGGCTAACGGTGAGGATGAGTCTGAATATCTAGGTCTGTATCATGAAACGATATAGAATAGAGTATCCGGTCAATATGTGGAATGTACCGAGTATGCTAGGTAAGTAAAATTTCTAAATAAGTTAAATCAGTAATCATGCATAACATAAAAAATTTCATCATAAGCATCTGAGAGCAGGGCTTGCATGCTATTATCTGAATATCGTAACTGAATCAATTGACCTAAACCAAAACTTATTATTCATATGTAAAACTGAACATTGGATAAAACCTGTTGAAAACATAATATCATGATTGTTGAACATACATAACTGAAATCATGAAGAACAATGGGAGACTCGTCTTTTAACCGACATCACCACAATAGAGCTTATTTGGTCCCAACTATTATACTCAAGTGGGCAGAGCTGTCCAAAGATTTTTCAGGGCTAAGGACGCTACCATGATATCAAAATCAAGTTGAAGGCCCCTTGGGGGAAGGGGAATCTCACAAGTGAAGTCCAAATAATCTGAACATACCTACGTTGGCACGTAGTTCTGAGGCATAGGGTTGGCTGACCCTTAGCGTACTAGGTGCTAGACACTACTCCCAAAAATATGCATATGCTCTATATCATTTTTCAAAAAAGTTGAACCATCGTCTAGTGACGAAGCTGACTCATGTCATACGTGCATAAATCTGAAATCATAACATGAGGAGCCTTGAGCTCAAACCATACCACAAGCTGAAAATAGTGGGAGTCTAGACTCTAAATCTATGTGGTAAGCTAATAACATGAAATTTATAAATCATGACACATACTTGATCATATGGGCTTCCCTAATGCTAAAACATGCTTGACATAGACTTGAACATTTGAAAACATCGATGTGGACATAGGTAATTCGAAATCATACTTCCATCATATACATCTCATCATGCTTGAATACATATATCATAATCTTATCTTTCATGAACTTCAATAGATGGGCATCATAATTTATAAAAGCTTGAAAACATAATTTGTAATTGAAAATATTGTAAAATATGCCCATTAATCATAATTCAACATTAGAAACACGCATAGATCATACCCATGATTGATACTTAGAAAATTCACATATTGGGTTAAAACCCCATAGATTCATCAACTAAAATTTTCATGAAATTGAAGAGGGATTGGTCATGGGTGTGGATGAATACACCCATTCATAACCCTACATACTTGTAAGAACCTGATTATACAATCCTCTTAAATGCCCAATGAAAAATTGAGGAAGAACTTGATGAATCTAAGCTTGATCACCCTTAGGAGCTTCTAGACTTGCATGAATGGAAAATAATAGGCTTAGAATGAACTTAGTCCCCTCTTAAAACACGCCTTTATGAGCTTAAAATGATGTAGATAGGTCTTAGAAACTTAGGAATTACAAAAAGCCCTTAATAAATTTGCAGGAAAGTGCACACTGCCTGTCCCCATGAGGAACTGGACGACCCGTGTCTGACACCACGACTCGTGGTCCCAAGTCATTATCTGCACTGAAATCTTGCCTTCTGAGGGTCACCAGGACTCGTGGTGACCAAATCGTGACAAACACTATCCAGCTTCTTCAACCTTTAATCAACTCTTGACTACAGCTAGCACAATGAATCCTGGTGCTAACCACGACTTGCGATCACCCCCAAAATCCCAAAACTCAACCAAGTCTTCCCTCCTTCCCACGAGTCACTTAAAGACTCGTGGTGCACCTCACAGGTCACTGGATGACTCTTTCTGTGACCTGGTGCAAAAAATCTTATTTTTCTCCATTTCAACCCTCGGGTTTAAACTTAGGGCTTTCAGGGTATTACAATATCTCCCCCTTAGGAACATTTATCCTCGAATGTGGGAAATCATACTAAAAAGCTGAGAAATGCAATCATCATACTCAAATACTGAACATTTAAGCTGAAAAATGACGGAGTGACTAACTCCGAGCGGAACTACATGACTAAACTGAATTCATGAATCATATATACATACATTGACATAAAAGAAACTGGGGGACATGACCTCCAAATGTAACTAAATAGAGTACTAGGGAGGAAACTGATACCTCAAGATGAAACTGAGCTGGGAGGGAATAGATGCGTGTATTTATCCATCATATCTGCTTCGGCTTCCCACGTGGCTCCCTCAACATGCTGGTTCCTCCACAAAACCTTAATTGAGGCTACTTCTTTGTTCCTTAGCTTTAGAACCTGACGATCAAGTATTTCTACCGGAACCTCCTCATAGCTAAGACTATCCTTCACACCCACGCTCTCCACTGGGACAACAAAAGTTGGATCACCCAAGCACTTCTTTAAGAGCGATACATGGAAAAGTGGATGAATTGAAGCTAATTTAAGGGCAACTCCAACTCATATGCTACCTTGCAACCCCTTTCACAATCCGATACGGACCAGCATAATGGGGACTGAGTTTCCCTTTCTTTCTGAAACTCATCACTCCCTTCATGGGAGATACCTTCAAAAACACCCAATCATCAACTTCAAACTCAAGCTCCCTCCTCCTCACATCTACATAGGACTTTTGGCGACTCTGAGTTGTTTTCAACCTCTCCCTTATGAGATGAACCTTCTCCATCGCCTTATGAACTGAATCTGGTCCTATCATCATAGCTTCACCGAATTCAAATCAACCAATAGGTGATCTACATCTCTACCCATAGAGAGCCTGAAAACGGAGCCATCTGAATGCTAGAATGGTAGTTGTGGTTATATGCAAACTCAATGAGAGGCAAATGATCATCCCAACTACCCTTGAAATCAATCACACACGCTCTCAACATATCCTCAAGAGTCTAAATGGTCTGCTCCGCCTGACCATCTATTTCTGGGTGAAATGTTGTGCCAAGTTTGACATGAGTACCAAGTCCCTTCTGAAATAGTCTCCAAAACTAGGAGGTAAACTGAGTACCTCTATTTAATATGATGGACAAGTGAACTCCATTCAACTGAAATAACTCCCGAATGTAGAATTTGGCATAATCCTCCGCTGAGTCCATAGTTTTCACCGGTAGAAAATAAGTTGCTTTAGTCAACTTGTCCATAGCCACCGAAATAGAGTCATACTGTCGACGAGTGCGAGGCAAACCTGTAATGAATTCCATATTGATTTCCTCCCACTTCCAAGTAGGGATACTAATGTCATGAAGCACACCTCCAGGTCTTTGATGCTCAACCTTTACCTGTTGACAATTCGGACACTTAGCCACAAAGTTTGTTATGTCCTTCTTCATGCCATTCCACCAATAGTTCCCGTGGGTCACAATAATCTTGGTGGTACCTGGTTGTATAGAATATCTAGAACCATGAGCCTCATGCAACATCTTATCCCTCAGGTCATCAACACCCCGTACACACAACGACCCTGATATCATAGCACACTATCTCCCCCTTGGAAGAAGACCACCACTTTCTGATTCTAAACGGCTTCCTTCAACTTTACCAAAATCAGATCCTCATCTTGTATAGCTTTGACCATGGTCACCAAGGAAGATTTTGATCCATTCTGAACAATGAAACTTCCATCTGTCGAATCAAACAAGATAGACTCCTAGCCGTGCAAGCCGATGTACATCCTTCACTAATTCTTTCCTTTCCTCATCTACATGGGACACACTCTCCATAGAAAGCCTACTAACAACATTTGCCACCACATTAGCTTTTCCCAGATAGTAAAGGACACTCATATCATAATCCTTCAAAAGCTCCAACAACCTCCTCTAACGTAGATTCAGATCCTTCTGGGTGAACACGCACTGTAGGCATTTGTGGTCCATAAACACATCTACATAGACCCCGTACAGATAGTGTCTCCAACTCTTCAAGCCAAATACTACCGCCGCCAACTCGAGATTATGAGTTGGATAGTTCTTTTCATAGACTTTCAACTTCCTGGAAGCATAAGCTATAACTTTACCCTGCTGCATTAGTACACAACCAAGGTCGATCGTCAAGGCGTTGCAATATACCACAAATCCATCGGTACCCTCAGGTAGAGTCAACACCGGTGCTGAGGTGAGCCGAGTTTTCAACTATTGAAAGATTTTATAATAGGCCAACGGCCATTGAAACTTCACTTTCTTATGGGTCAACTTAGTCAACAGTGCTGCAATGGATGAAAACCCTTCAACAAACCTCTGGTAGTAACCAGCTAAACCCAAGAAACTAATGATATCCAATTCTTTACCGCTTCTATCTTTTGAGAGTCCACCTGTAAACCCTCACTTGTCACCACATGACCCAAAAATTCTATTGAGTTCAACCAAAACTCACATTTGCTGAACTTAGCATACAACTGGCAATCCTTCAAGGTATGTAGCACCACCCTTAAATGAGCGGCATGCTCCTCCTAGCTCCGAGAGTATATAAGGTTGTCATTTATGAACACAGTCATGAACATATCCAAGTATGGATTGAACACCTTGTTCATCAAATCTACCAAATTAAAGCTACAGGAGCATTTGTTAGTCCAAAAGACATAACTATAAACTTATAATGATCATACCAAGTCCTGAAGGGTGTATTTGGAATGTCACTCTCCCGAACCCTGAGATGATGATACCCTGATCTAAAGTATATCTTCGAAAAGTACTAGCACCGTGAAGCTAGTCAAACAAATCATCAATCCTGGGGAGGGGATACCTTTTCTTGATTGTAACCTTGTTTAGTTGCCGATAGTCAATACACATTTGAAGGGAACCATCCTTCATTCGAACAAAGAGAACTGGTGCACCTCACGGGGATTTGCTTAGTCTGATGAAAACCTTGTCTAAGAGATCCTTCAGCTGCTCCTTCAACTCCTTTAGCTCAGCTGGAGCCATTCTGTAAGGAGGAATAGATATAGACTGCGTACCGGGAAGGAGGTCAATACCAAAATCGATCTCCAGTTTGGAAGAAACTCCTGGGAAGTCATCTGGAAACACTTTTGGATATTCGCACACTATAGGAATTGACTGAATGATCGGTGTCTCAGACGTAGAATCCTTAACCCTTACAAGATGGTACATACAATCCTTAGAGATCATCCTTCTGGCCTTAAGTTAGGAAATGAAGTGACCTACAGGCACAGCTGAACTACCCTTCCACTCTTAGACTGGCTGACTTGAAAATCAAAACTCTACCACACGGGTTCTATAATTTACTGAGGCATAACATGCATGTAACCAATCCATACCAAAGATAACATCAAAATCGGTCATGGCTAGCTCTACTAAATCTACTGAGGCAACTTTTTGAAGGACTATGACAGGGTAATTTCTATATACCCATCGAGCTATAACTGATTCACTGACTACAATAGAGATTGAGAAGGTTTCTGATAGGATTTTGGGACTAACTCCAAAACTGCTAGCGACATAGGGGTTCTGATAGGATTTTGGGACTAACTCAAAAACTACTAGAGACATAGGGCATCACAAAAGATAAAGTAGCCCTTGGATCTAACAATGCATATACATCAAGGTGGAATACTCGTAACATAGCATTGACTACATCTAGGGATACCTCCTTCTCCTGACGAGGTGCTAGGGCGTAGAATCTATTTTGGCGCTAACCACCACCCACACTAGTAGATGCCCCCTGCTGAGCTGGGCATGCCGGCGGAGCTGCTGGACTGGAGGCCGGGCCTTGGCCCCTATCATGGCCCTGTCTGATTGTTGGACAATCTCTAAACATATGTTTGGGCTTCCCACACCCGAAACAAGCACCTGAACCTACTAAGTACTGACCCATGTGTCTCCAGCCACACTTGTCACACTCTAGAATACTAGACTCTATGGGTCTTCTACCCTGACCTCTAGAGCCTAATGCTCATTGATCTTGGGCAAATTTATATGCCCAAGTGATACTCAAAAGTACCATTTTAGCCTTGTTTATCTATCAATGTGTATACATTCTCATTTAATTGGTAATAAAATGTGAATTTATACTAACCAACATGATTAGCATTGTTTTGCAGGTAAAGTGTAATTTCGGGAAGCTAAAATGCATGTTGGAGGATATCGGGGTTGGACTTGGATGCGAGCAAGGGACAAGACATTGGACAGCATAAAATAAAGGGGCTCCGCGATGGATCCGTGTCATGTTGCCATCGCGGAGGCCTTCTGCCTGGATGGGAATTTTCAACCCAATTCCAGTGTGGGTTCGCGATGGGTCCGTGGCACGGTGGCTTGGCTCCGCGTTGCACGCCGTGCCACATTGGGATTTAATTCCTAGACCCCCAGTTCAAGTGAAGGTCCGTGTCGGTAGCGTGTCACGAAGGCAGTGCTCCGCGATGCACTCCGTGACACGTTGCTTGTTATTCTGCGAAAAATTCCCACCAGTATAAATAGAACACTTAGGTTCATTTTTCTATATTCTGACTTGGTGGAGCAAGAACGTGGGTTATAGGTGATCACGAGCAAAAATAGCATGCCCGAGATACGCTTTATGACTTAAATTAGTCTTGTTTATCTAAGTAATTGTATACATTTTCATGTAATTTTATATGAAGTGAAGATATGTGCTAACCAACATGATTAGCCTTTGTTTTGTAGGTTTTGATGACTTTTGAGTAACTAATCCATGAGTTGGTGAAGTAGAGGCTTGGAAACGGAATTAACACGCGAACGTCAAAAAAGAGGAGGCACAAAACAGCCCACCTGCGCGTCGGCAACGTGCCACGGCAGGCAGGCTGATCACAACAGCCCACCTGCACATTGGCAACGTGCCACGGCAGGTTGGCTGTGCGACCAAGAGGTACTAACGCGCTGCCCAAGCAGCGTGACATGCTGCCAACGCGGCAGGGTGCTGCCGGGGCCAAGTTCGGGTGATTTCCAGAGGGCTTCCGCGTCCGTAGCATGTCACGGAGGCAGTGCTCCACGATGCACTCCGTGACACGTTGCTTGTTATTCCGGGAAAAAGTCCCATTACTATAAATAGCACACTTAGGTTCATTTTTCATATTCTGACTTGGTGGAGAAGGACGTAGGTTACAGACAGTTGAGGGACAAAAATATCAGGTTTTTTTCTCTCTTTCTTTCTTCTTTAATTCAATTTCTTGTATGATTAACACTCATTTTAAGATGTTTAATCCACAAATGAGTGGCTAATTCCTCTCCTTGCTGAGGTTATGAACAATTATGATGAAATTTGATCATTGATTCTTTGGTTTTCCATCTTTTCTTCCATGTTGTTCTATTAATTCTTGTTCTTACTGCATTAATGTGTGGCCTACATTAATGTACATCTAAAAAGTCCGGTTTCACTCGAGAGAGCAAGAAATTGGAAAGTTGTGAATTAATAGGATATGTTCTTTACTTGGTTTGGGAAAATTGAGTTTTGATTTGCTTTCAGGATAGAAATATACCTTAAAGTCGTATTAGTCAATTTAGGAACCGGAATTGTATGGCTAGGACATGAATTGCATTTGATCACAGTAATGTAGTCGGATGGTTCATGATTCTTAAGTGAGGTTAAATACGAGAGTTTTAATCTCTTGGCAAATGTTCTTGGCTAGCAACTGGAGGAAAAGATTAACCAAAGTATGATGATAATTAATTTCGTTACATGTTCGTTTAACCTCAGCATGATCTCATTCATAGTTTAGATTCAAAGTAGATAATTGTTTTAGCTTTAGTATAAAAATTATAAAGCAAACTATCAAACCTTTTTGTTACACTGTTGTCTGCATTTTTAGAAGTAAAATATAGTACACTTGAGCAAATTGCACTTCATCCAAGTCTCTGTGGGATCGATACATGGCTTACTAAAGCCACTTACTATTTGTTCGACCACGTGCACTTGCGTGTCATTTTATACCCCACAAATCACGCGAACAACAGGCAGTTGAGGGGACAAAATTAACAGGGTTTTTCTCTCTTTCCTTCTCCTTGTATTCAATTGCTTGTATCTTTAACACTCATTTAACGATGTTTAATCCACAAATGAGTGGCTAATTCATCTTCTTGCTGAGGTTATGATCAATTGTAATGAAATGTGATCATTGATTCTTTGGTTTTTCATCTTTTCTTCCATGGTTGTTCTATTAATTCTTGTTCTTACTGCATTAATGTATGGCCTACGTTAATGTATATCTAAAAAGTCCGGTTTCACTCGAGAGAGCAAGAAATTGGAAAGTTGTGAATTAATAGGATATGATCTTTTCTTGGTTTGGGAAAATTGGGAATTGATTTACTTTCAGGATAGAAATATACCTGAAAGTCGTATTAGTCAATTTAGGAACCGGGTTTGTATGGCTAGAACATGAATTGCATTTAATCACAGAAATGTAGGTGGATGGTTCATGATTCTTAAGTGAGGTTAAATATGAGAGTTTTAATCTCTTGGCAAATGTTCTTGGCTAGCAACCGGAGAAAAAGACTAACCAAATTACATCGATAACTAATTTCATTACATGTTCGTTTAACCTCAGCATGCTCTCATTCATAGTTCAGACTCAAATTAGATAGTTATTTTAGAGTTAGCATAAAAATTATAAAACAAAATATCAACTTTTTGGTTACACTGTTGTCTGCATTTTTAGAATCGAAATATAGTACACTTGAGCAGATTGCACTTCATCCCAGTCCCTGTGGGATCGATACTTGGCTTACTTAAGCCACTTTACTACTTGTTCGACCACGTGCACTTGCGTGTAGTTATATACCCATATAACAAACAGACCGAACAAGTTTCTGGCGCCGTTGCCGGGGACTGGCAATTGGTGAATTTGTTTTAAGTGTTAATTTACTGTATTTTTATTTTCTTAGTGTTGACAACTTGGTCTTAGCCTGTATTTTGCAGACTTAATTTCTGTTGAACACTGGCAAGAAACAAGGAGCTGGTGGACTCGTATAAAGAGCCAGAAAGAATATTTCATAGTAAGCAGAGAGAAGCTCTACAAAGAAAGCTGCAGTTGCTCAGACAAACGATCATGGAGCAACAACAGAATCCACCGGTAGTCCAGGCAGTGTTAGTGCCCGAAGAAGTAGCAGCTCAGCCGGTTCGCGAGGTGGCAATCCCACATGATAGTAATGTCACATCTAGCATCCGCAAACCTGAGCCAGGAGGGAGGTTTGAACTTAAGCAGAATATGGTGCAATTGCTGCACACTAGCGGGTAGTTTACCGGTCTCCCTCATGAAGATCCACAGCAGCATCTCCAAAATTTTTTGGAGATAAGTGACACTTACATCCCCGCTGGAGTGTCATCAGATTATGTCCGGCTTACATTGTTCCCATTTTCTCTATTGGGAGAAGCCAAGAGGTGGTTGAAATATGATCCACCGAATTCTATTTCTACGTGGGATGATCTTGCAAGGAAATTCTTGATACGATTTTTTCCCTCCGGTAAAACAGCAAGACTTAGAAGTCAAATTCTAAGTTTCAAACAGAGAGAGGGAGAGAATTTATATCAGGCCTGGGAGAGTTTCAAGTCCATGTTGCGGGATTGTCCTCATCATCATCAGTCCAATGATGTGCTGGTGCACACTTTTATAGAGGGTTTAGAACCCCACACAAAAATATTGCTAATACTCGGCAGCTGGAGGACAAGTGCTGGAGAAAACTTATGAGGAGTTGTATACCTTGTTGAACCATATTTTGCAGGGCAATCCGGAATGGAATGCTGATTCATCAAGAGGCGGGACAAGGAAAGCAGCAGGAGTGCTAGAAGTGGATGGGTTTACAGCTATTGCTGCACAGATAGCTGCACTACAAAATCAACTTAACAACCACTTCAGCAACATGACAATGAACCAGCCTCAAGCCCCAGTTAATGCAGTACAGCAAATGTGGTGTGAAGTGTGCGAAAGCAGTGAGCACTCAGCTGAGTGTTGTGGAGCCAATCCTGACTCGGTAAACTTTGTGGGTAATGTACAAAGGAACCACCAACAGTATGGTAATAGCTACAATTCCAATTGGAGGAATCACCCTAATTTCTCCTGGGGTAGCAACAACCATCAGGGCCAAAGTTCGAGTCAGGGTGTGCAAAGGAACCAAGGAGGGCAGCAGAATTATCAAGCACAATTCAGAAACAACAATGCACCTCCTCCGCCACCATCACCCAGCATTGAGGAGATGTTCAAGACCATGATAGCTAACCAAGCTCAATTGCAGGCTGACTATGTGAAATTGGCAGCCGAAGTGAAAAACAACCAGTTAGCTACCACGGCACTTGAATATCAATTTGGGCAATTTGCTGGAGCCCAAAACACAAAGCCTAGAGGAGGACTTCCGAGCGACACAGATCCCAATCCCAAGCAGGTGAATGCAGTGACCACAAGGAGTGGTTTGCAGCTAAAAGAGGTGGAACCAGAAAGACCACCTCAAAAATCGGGAGCAGCAGAAGTTGAGAGGGAGAAAAGTACTGAAAGGGGGAAGACTAAGGAAGCTGAATCAGAAAGACCACCACCCCCGTTCCCTCAACGATTAAAGAAACACAAGGAGGAGGCGTGTTTCAAGAAATTCATGGAGGTGCTGAGACAGGTACATATTAACTTACCTCTTGTTGATGTTTTGCAGGGAGTGCCGAAATATGCTAAGTATATAAAGGACATTGTGGCAAACAAAAGTCGGTTGACTGAGTATGCTACGGTGGCTCTAACGGAGGAGTGCACTTCCCGGATTCAAAATAGACTTCCCACAAAGCTCAAAGACCCTGGGAGCTTTACTATCCAGATTACTATTGGGCAGAGCATCCGAGCTCGTGGATTGTGTGATTTGGGAGCGAGCATAAATTTGATGTCGTCATCGGTATTTAAAAAGTTGGGTCTGGGGAGTCCTAGACCCACAATAGTAATCTTGAAATTGGCGGATCGGTCCTTAGCCAGACCTGATGGCATTGTGGAGGACGTTCTGGTGCAAGTTGGCTCCCTGATTTTCTCGGTAGATTTTGTCATGCTGGATTTTGAACCAGACGCGGAAGTCCCATTTATTTTGGGACGTCCTTTCTTGGCGACCGGGAAAGCACTAATTGACGTAGCTGCGGGGCAGCTAACAATGCGAGCACACGACAAAATAGAGGTATTTGATGTGTTTAAAGCCATGAAGTTGCCAGCTATACATGAGGAGCTTTCAGCAATCAGTGTGGTTGAACATGAAGAAATTCGTCAGATTGTTGAATCTCAAGACCCATTGGAAAGAGTGTTGACGCACTCCGATCATTTTGGAGATAGAGAGGCGTATGGAATGGTCCAAATGTTGAATGAAGCAGAAAATCATCCTAGGAGATAGGAATTTCAATCATTGATGAGGTCTCTAGAACCTTTGCCGAAACCATCCGTTGAGGAGGCACCGAAGCTGGAGCTGAAAGAATTGCCTCCCCATTTAAAATATATCGTTTTGGGGGAGGATGAGACGTTACCAGTCATCATCTTTGTAGACTTGACGGAGGCACAGGAGAAGGAAGCATTGGGTGTCCTCAGAAAGAGGAAGAAAGCAATGGGTTGACAAATGTCAGACATTCAGGGTATCAATCCAACGTTTTGCACACACAGGATATTCATGGAGACAGGAGCCAAACCAACCATTCAGCCGCAACGGAGACTAAATCCAGCAATAAAGGATGTGGTAAGGAAAGAAATAATCAAGTGGCTTAATGCAGGTGTGGTCTACCCGATTTCAGACAGTGAATGGGTCAGCCCCGTACAGTGTGTTCCAAAGAAAGGGGGGATGACTATGGTCACCAATGAGAAAAATGAGTTGATTCCTACCCGAACCGTCACAGGTTGGCGGATTTGCATGGATTACAGGAAGCTTAATGAAGCCACGAGGAAAGATCATTACCCCATCCCGTTTATTGATCAAATATTGGATAGGTTGGCGGGACAGGATTATTATTGTTTCCTTGATGGGTACTCTGGTTATAACCAAATAGCCATAGCTCCGAAGGATCAAGAGAAGACTACTTTTACCTGTCCTTATGGGACATATGCTTTCAGGCGAATGCCGTTTGGGTTATGCAATGCACCCGCCACATTCCAGAGATGCATGATGGCTATTTTCCATGACATGGTGGAGGATTTTGTTGAGGTATTTATGGATGATTTTTCTGTTTTCGGTAATTCGTTTGCTACTTGTTTGCAGAATCTTGACAGGGTGCTGGCTCGCTGTGAGGAATCCAACCTTGTACTAAACTGGGAGAAATGCCACTTCTTAGTGAAGGAGGGTATTGTCCTTGGCCACAAAGTGTCTCGAAAGGGGTTGGAAGTCGATCGTGCTAAGATCGAGGTTATTGAAAAGTTGCCACCACCTGTGTCAGTGAAAGGTGTGCGCGGTTTTCTTGGGCATGCAGGATTCTACAGACGATTCATCAAAAACTTTTCCAGAATTTCTAGACCACTATGCAGATTACTAGAAAAAGAGGTAAAGTTTGAGTTGAATGATGAGTGTATTAAAGCATTCGAAGAGTTGAAGCAGAAATTGATAGAAACACCTATCCTTACTTCTCCGGACTGGGAACAACCATTTGAGCTGATGTCTGAGGCCAGTGATGTGGTTGTGGGAGCCGTATTGGGGCAAAAAAAATACAATCTTTCATTCTATTCATTATGCAAGCAAAACGCTGAATACGGCCCAAAGCAATTACACAGTCACAGAGAAGGAAATGCTAGCCTTGGTGTTTGCATTTGACAAATTCAGGTCCTATTTGGTGGGTTTGAAAGTTGTGGTGTACACCGACCATGCAGCGATTCGATACCTATTCAACAAGAAGGATGCTAAGCCCAGGTTGATCAGATGGATCTTGTTGTTGCAGGAGTTCGACCTTGAGATCAAAGACAGAAAGGAGAGCGAGAATCAGGTAGCAGATCACCTATCACGATTGAAAAGCCGGTCGGATGTGATGGAAAGTGATAACAAAAATGAAGAGTTCCCAGATGAGCAACTCTTGGCAGTTGGGGAAGCTGAAGTTCCCTGGTACGCAGACATAGTCAACTTGCTAGTGAGCGGAGTCTACCCACCTGAGGCAACAGACCAGCAAAGAAGGAAATTGAGGCATGATTGCCGGCACTTTGTGTGGGATGAACCATACCTATTTAAACAAGGACCAAATCAGGTAATGAGAAGATGCATCCCAGAGAGTCAGATTGCAGAGGTGTTGAGGGGCTGTCATTCTTCATTGTATGGGGGTCATCATGGAGGCGAGCGAACAACACACAAGGTTCTACAGTCAGGTTTCTTTTGGCCGACACTGTTCAGAGACTCTATGGCGTATGTCAAAATGTGTGATAGATGTCAGCGTACAGGAGCAATTGGCAAAAGACAAGAGATGCTGCTGCAGAATATACTGGAAGTTGAGCCCTTTGATGTATGGGGCATTGATTTCATAGGCCTATTCCCACCGTCATTTGGTAATCGTTACATCTTGGTGGCCGTAGATTATGTATCAAAATGGGTGGAAGCAATAGCTTGTCCCAGGAATGACAACAAGGTAGTAACGAAGTTTGTGAAAAAACACATCCTCACCAGGTTCGGGACACCCCGAGCCATTATCAGCGATGGAGGGGCTCATTTTGTCAATGCAAGTTTCAACAAATTACTAGCCAAGTATGGGGTGCGCCATAAAGTGGCGACAGCATACCACCCCCAAACTAGTGGGCAAGTAGAGGTGTCAAATAGAGAAGTGAAGCAGATTCTCCAGAAAATGGTAAATACACAACGGAATAATTGGTCAAGCAAACTTGATGATGCGTTGTGGGCGTACAGAACTGCTTACAAGACACCGATTGGAACCTCACCATACCGACTAGTCTATGGTAAAGCGTGTCATCTTCCAGTGGAGTTAGAGCACTGAGCCTTTTGGGCTGTGCCGAAGCTAAATATGGACTTAGAGCTGGCGGGCAAGAAGAGACTAATGCAGCTTAGTGAACTCGAAGAGTTTCGCTGGCATGCCTATGAGAGTGCCAAATACTACAAGGAAAGAACTAAAAGATGGCATGACAAGCATGTGGTGCATCACATTTTCGAGCCAGGACAGAAAGTCTTGCTCTTTAATTCAAGACTGAAGTTGTTTCCGGGAAAGCTGAGGTCTAAATGGTCGGGACCATTTGAAGTGGTAAGAATGACCCCGCACGGGGCAGTAGAGTTGTGGCAAGAAGATTGGAGTGCCACGTTCTTAGTAAATGGCCAGAGGTGTAAGCACTACTGGGGGGAGGACGGTGATCGAGAGAAATCGTCCATCATCCTAGAGGACAACTGAGCCTAATGACGTCGAGCCGCGACGGTAAACCAGGCGCTGCACGGGAGGCAACCCGTGAAAAAATTTTCTTTCTTTTTGTAAAGTGTAAATAGATTTTTCTTTTTCTTTTTCTTGATTTACTACAAAATTTTAGTTTTTGTTTGTGTTTTATTTTTTATTTAGAGTGAAACCTATAATTCTAACAAATTTTGTATAGTGAGATGAATTTCAGGTCAAACGGAGGAAAATATGCACGGAATCGCAAAGGAAAATTCAAGGTATGAAAATTAACAAAAAGTGGCAAAACAGTGAGCTGGGGCGATAGCTCCGTGTCACGGAGGTGGACCTCCGCGTTACCCTCTGTGACACGTTGAGGTATAATCCAGATTTTTTAAAAAATTCTAGAACAGGCTTGCGACGGCTCCGTGTCACGGAGGCAGTGCACCGCGATGCACTCTGTGACACGTTGCCGTGTATATCGCGACGGGTCACACCGGGTCGCTAGGTGACCTGCGCGATTTTCCTACTTTTTAACCCCGAAAACCCCTCCCTTTCCCTTATTTTTCAATCACTCCACGACTAAACTCCCCCAAAACCCATCCCCCTTCAACGTGACACGGAGTAGGCTAAGAAAATCATCAAGTTTGCGTAAATTCTTCAACTTCAAGGTATGTTCTTCGATTCCACCTCAATTCTTGTCGAATTACTTCGATATTGAGCATGTGAGGTAAGCTAAATTTCCCTAAGTAGAAATTAATCATGAATTCAATTTAATTGTTGTTGATGAATGTTCGGAATGTTGTTATGATTGCTTGAACTCGTCAATTGTATAACTGAATCGAATTTTCTTGATAATATCATTTCTAGGGCTTGTTTTTGAATTTGAAGTGAAAAATGTAATGAACTTGTGAATTTCATGTTGGGATGTACATGTTGAATGAGATGAGTCGGTGTGCTAATTGTTAGGATGATAAAAGACCGACGGATTCTCGGGTTAGAGGAATAGTGAAATTTGCAAGAATTGAGTTGGTTGTATAGGTTCGTGTAGATAAAATTTTGTTGTTGTTTTCGTTTCTTTGTTTTTCCTTGCTAAGTGCGATGGGTTAAAAGGTTATCGATGGTAATGATTGTTGTTAGCTGTACGAAGTCTGAGTAGTACATAGAATATATACCGTCGAATTTTTCGTATACACTAAGCATGTCTGTATAAGTTGGTTGTTTATTTGTGTAAATAAAGATAATCTTGCCGGTATGTTGTAACTGTAGCTAAGGACTAAGTGTGGGGTAACATAGCTTAACCCGACCTTAGTCAAAGTTAATATCCATTGGCTTAACATGGATCTTGTCTTCTTGGGTTGATAGGTAAAATGGCAAGCAGGCAAGAAAAAGGGAAAGGCGCATCAACTTTTGGCGCCGGAAGGAAGCAAATCAGACTGGGCACAGCAGTCCCAGCAGCACCAGCAGTTCCACGCGGCCAACGCTGCCAATACGGAACAAGATGGGTGACGGATGAGGGGAAGAAGTCGTATGCAAAGCACAAAGAAAACAAATACTTCCCCAAGGAGCACATAGCACGGGAACCATTGGCACAGGAGTTCCCTAGGATGGTCCACCAGATCGAGGCAGCTGGGCTCAACTTCATCTTTGAAGAGCCCAAGGAATGCAATCTGCACTTGGTTCGGGAATACTATGCCAACTGGAACCGGACTATCAGAAGTCACACCATCAAAATCAGAGGGCAAATAGTCACTTTGGAGCCCCACCACCTCAATGCCATCATAGGAGCGCGGGACACAGACGCCCACGTACTCCGACAGCTGAACATTACCCCACCATATGCGGACATGAGACGCACCTTGTGTGGGACCCGATCAACAGCTAGATGGAGCAGACACAAAGAGAGGGGCTACCACCAGACTTTGCCCTATTCACAGATGAACAGGGAAGCTAGAATATGGCTGAAGATTGTCTGTTCCTGCCTAATCCTGGGGGTACATATGACAGATGTAACCCGGGATAGTGTATGCCTGGTGTACGCCCTGATGAAAGGGCTGGAGATCAATGTGGGGGCGGTGATTATCTCCGCCATGAAGAGATCCCGGTTGCATCAGGGGCACAAGTACGACTTTGGTGGACTACTCACCACCTTCCTCAGGGGCCTAGATGTCGAGGAGAAGGCCCTTGACTATATCCCGCAGATGGAGCAGCGGGCCTTAGATGTTACTAAAACTAAGGCACCCGACACCACCCACGGGCCAGTGCTTACACTTGGTGAGCGACATGCTCGTGATGATCAGTATATGGCTCGAATGTATGGGATACAGATGCTCCAGCTGAGGATAGGTGGGAGGTCGGCGACAGAGGAGGAGCTATGGCAGCTCGAGCTAGACTACCCCTTCGGCGAAAACGCCAGGGCTCTATGCCGAGTGGGGCCAGCATTTGTAGAGCCCATGGATGATGATGTCCCCACAGATGAGGAGACACATCGAGAGGACTCCGATGTGGAGTCCGATGATGACGACGGGGGCGATTCAGACATGGGAGATGAAGCAGCAGCACCCGACGAAGAAGTGGAGTACTTTGATTGATCAGGGAGTTCCACCACCCGATTTTGTGCTATTTTAATTTTTGTGAACACTGGGGACAGTGTTCGAGTTAAGTGTGGGGTGGGAGTAGTTAGGTGTTGGGCTGTGCTGTTATGTACGTATGCTCTAATCTGTTGTCGTGCATGTGAAATTTTGTTGTTCCCTGTGATTTATGAATTGTTAAGTTATTGTTTTGTATTGTAAATTTATGTGAAATTGACGTGTGTTGTTGAATGTTGCTAGCTGATTTTGTACATATTTTTGTTATCGAAATGATCGATATTTTTAAAATATTTTGTACATATTTTTCTATCGAAATGATCAATATTTTTAACATTTTTTTACTTCTTGGGTTTCTCGGCATTTGTTTTCGGTTCTTTTACCGAGAATGGTCCCATTGAACCGAAGTCATAGTAGTGACCGTTCCCTATGATGGATGGATGATGACCGTCTTAAGGGAAATGTAGTCGTTAGAAGTAGTTTTTTTTATTTTTCAGTTTTAATCTTTGGTGGGTTGCATCCCAAAACCTGTAGTTACTGTTGTTCGCGTGATTTGTGGGGTATAAAATGACACGCAAGAGCACGTGGTCGAACAAGTTGTAAGTGGCTTTAGTAAGCCAAGTATCGATCCCATAGAGACTTGGATGAAGTGCAATTTGCTCAAGTGTACTATATTTTACTTCTAAAAATGCAGACAACAGTGTAACCAAAAGTTTGATAGTTTGTTTTACAATTTTTTATACTAAAGCTAAAACAATTATCTACTTTGAATCTGAACTATGAATGAGAGCATGCTGAGGTTAAATGAACATGTAATGAAATTACTTGTCATCATACTTTGGTTAATCTTTTCCTCCAGTTGCTAGCCAAGAACAATTGCCAAGAGATTAAAACTCTCGTATTTAACCTCACTTAAGAATCATGAACCATCCGTCTACATTTCTGTGATCAAATGCAATTCATGTTATAGCCATACAATTCCAGTTCCTAAATTGACTAATACGACTTTCAGGTATATTTCTATCCTGAAAGCAAATCAAGACTCAATTTTCCCAAACCAAGTAAAGAACATATCCTATTAATTCACAACTTTCCAATTTCTTGCTCTCTCGAGTGAAACCGGACTTTTTAGATGTACATTAACGTAGGCCACACATTAACTCATTAAGAACAAGAATTAATAGAACAACATGAAAGAAAAGATGAAAAACCAAAGAATCAATGATCAAATTTTATCACAATTGTTCATAACCTCAGCAAGAAGAGGAATTAGCCACTCATTTATGGATTAAACATCTTAAAATGAGTGTTAATCGTACAAGCAATTGAATTAAAGAAGAAAGAAAGAGAGAAAAAACCCTAATATTTTCGTCCCTCAACTGCCTATAACCCACGTCCTTGCTCCACCAAGTCAGAATATTGAAAAATGAACCTAAGTGTTCTATTTATACTGCTGGGAGTTTTTCCCGGAATAACGAGCAACGTGTCACGGAGTGCATCGCGGAGCACTGCCTCCGTGACACGCTACGGACGCGGACCCTCACTGGAACTGTAGGTCCAGTAATTAAAGCTCAACGTGGCACGGCATGCAACGCGGAGCCATGCCACCGTGCCACGGAGCAAACGCGGACCTCCACTGGAATTTGGGCAAAATTTCCCTATCCAGGCAGAAGGCCTCCGCGATGGCAGCATGACACGGCTCCATCGCGGAGCCCCTTTAATTCATGTTGTCCAATGCTTTATCCCTTGCTCGCATCCAAGTCCAATCCCGATATCATCCAATCATGCATTTTAGCTTCCCGAAATTACCTTTTACCTGCAAAACAATGCTAATCATGTTGGTTAGTATAAATTCACATTTTATTACCAATTACATGAGAATGTGTACACATTGATAGATAAACAAGGCTAAAATGGTACTTTTGAGTATCACTTGGGCATATAAATTTGCCCAAGATCACTTACCCCACACTTAAATCCTTGTTCGTCCTCGACCAACAATCCTACACTTCATGCAATTTACATCCCAACCTCGCTACTTTGGTTCGACAATTTAGGCTACGGTCATACCGATTATTCAATACAGCAAATCATCAAGAAAACATGCATGGTCCTATCAATGCAATGACCTTCAATACATTAAGACCTCCTAGACTTTAAGAATCGACTCTCGATATTGGCAAACTCATGCAAATCAGCTGATCAAGATATCCGACACGAAAATTAATCTTTCATCAAGCATGTGCCCTCACAACACAAGAGAATCTTCCCCTTTTTGCTCATATGACTCACAAGAATTCAAGCAGGGGCATGTAAAAACAATCTCGCTCTCTCTCCCAAAAGAATTCACATGCATCATGTCATGACCCATAAGCTTGCCCATAGTGTATTACTCCACTAATATAAAGAAGTGTGATGTAAGATCACACAGGACTTTAACGGGTTGTAATGGAAGCTACGGAACTAGTAAATATTGGGTTAGCCAATAATAACCACTAGCATCCTTAAACGCCTTTTCAGCACATCCCATCCACTCATGGACATTGTTTCTTTTTTTCATCATCCCATTCTTGATGATTTTCTTTAGTATGACCCATCGTATTAAGCACACTTGACACAACAACAAAGATTATTCATGCACCTTCATTATCGTTTATTTATAGCAAGTGCACCTTCAACCTTTTCTTTTCTTCTATCACTCTGCTTTTCTTTTTCTTTTCATCATTCTCACTCCTTGACACTTTGGGAAACTGATTTTCTCTTCTTAAGCGCTTAAGAGTTTTGTATAGACTTTACGGATAATGAAAAGAAGGAATTAAGCTCGGTTTACACTTTATGACAAAAGAAAAAAATAATCGGCTAAAGGCTCAACGGGCTGACTAGGGTATACAATCAAGGTGGGTACAACAAGGAAAAATAGAAACTCTCGGTTAAAACAAAGAAATGCCTACATCCTTTCCTACATCCTTTTGCACATGCTCAATTTAAGATGTATTCACAGACTCTTCAATCAGCTAATTACAGGAATTCAAACATTAAGCCTCAATCACACTGAATCGAACTCTACGGCCTAGGTATCTCAATATATTTACAAATTTGCATGCTTTCATACGAATCACCTTTGCATTTTAAATATCATGTACAATACGCAACCAGAATTTCGCAACCATCCAGTAACTACAGGTTTTGGGATGCAACCCACCAAAGAAAAAAACTGAAAAATAATTGAAAAAATCTACTCCTAACGACTACATTTCCCTTAAGACGGTTGTCATCCATCCATCATAGGGAACGGTCACTACTATGACTTCGGTTCAATGGGACTAATCTCGGTAAAAGAACCGAAAACAAACGTTGAGAAACCCAAGAAGTAAAAAATGTTGAAAATATCGATCATTTCGATAGAAAAAAATATGTACAAAATATTTTAAAATTTTAAAAATATCGATCATTTCGATAAAAAAAATATGTACCGAATCAGAATCAGCTAGCAACATTCAGCAACACACATCAATTTCACATAAATTTACAACTACAAAACAACTTAACAATTCACACTCACAGGGACAAACAAATTTCACATACACGACAACAAAATAGAGCATACATACAAAATAGCCCAGCCCAGCACCTAACTACTCCCACCCCACACTTAGTTCGAACACTGTCCCCAGTGTTCACAAAAATTAAAATAGCACAAAATCGGGTGGTGGAACTCCCTGATTAGTCAAAGTATTCCACTTCTTCATCGGGTGCTGCTGCTTCATCTCCCATGTCCGAGTCGCCTCCATCGTCATCATCGGACTCCACATCGGAGTCCTCCCGACGTGTCTCCTCGTCTGTGGGGACATCATCATCTGTGGGCTCTACAAATGCTAGCCCCACTCGGCATAGAGCCCTGGCGTTTTCGCCGAAGGGGTAGTCTAGCTCGAGCTGCCATAGCTCCTCCTCTGTCGCTGGCCTCCCACCTATCCTCAGCTGGAGCATCTGCATCCCATACATCCGAGCCATATACTGGTCATCACGATCATGTCGCTCGCCAAGTGTAAGCACTGGCCCGTGGGTGGTGTCGGGAGCCTTAGTTTTAGTAACATCTAACGCCCGCCGCTCCATCTGCGGGATATAGTCAAGGGCCTCTTCCTCGACATCTAGGCCCCTGAAGAAGGTGGTGAGTAGTCCACCAAAGCCATACCTGTGCCCCTGGTGCAACCGGGCTCTCTTCATGGCGGAGATAATTACCGGCCCCACGTTGATCTCCAGCCCTTTCATCAGGGCGTACACCAGGCATACATGATCCCGGGTTACATCTGTCATATGTACCCCCGGTATTAGGCATGAGCAGACTATCTTCAGCCAGATTCGGGCTTCCCTGTTCATTTGTGAATATGGCAGAGTCTGGTGGTAGCCCCTCTCTTTGTGTCTGCTCCATCTAGCTGTCGATCGGGTCCCACACAATGTGCTTCTGATGTCCGCATATGGTGGGGTAATGTTCAGCTGTCGGAGTACGTGGGCGTCTGTGTCCCGCGCTCCTATAATGGCATTGAGGGGGTGGGGCTCAAGTGTGACTATTTGCCCTCTGATCTTGATGGTGTGACTTCTGATCGTCGGGTTCCAATTGGCATAAAACTCCCGAACCAGGTGCAAATTGCATTCCTTGGGCTCCTCAAATATGAAATTGAGCCCAGCTGCCTCGATCCGGTAGACCATTCTAGGGAACTCCTGTGCCAATGGTTCCCGTGTTATATGCTCCTCAGGGAAATATTTGTTTTCTTTGTGCTTTGCGTACCACTTTTTCCCCTCATCAGTCACCCATCTCATTCCGTATTAGCGGCGTTGGCCACGTGGAACAGCTGGTGCTGCTGGGACTGCTGTGCCCAGTCTGATTCGCTTCCTTCCGGCGCCTGAAGTTGATGCGCCTTTTGCTTTCTCTTGCCGGCTTGCCATTTTACCTGTCAACCCAAGTAAACAAGATCAATGTTAAGCTAACGGATATTAACTTCGGCTAAGGTCGGGTTACGCTAGGTTACCCCACAATTAGTCCTTAGCTACAGTTACAACAATATGGCAAGATTATCTTTATCTACACACAATAATCAACTATACAATCATGCTTAGTGCATTCGAAAAATTCGACGGTATATCTTTTGTGTACTACTCAGACTTCGTACAGCTAATCACAATCACTACCATCGCTAACATCTTACCCATCACACTTAGCAAAGAAAATCAAAGAAACAAAAACAACAACAAAAATTTATCTACTCAAACCCATACAACCAACCAAATTCGTACAAATTTCAACATTCCCTTAACCCGAGAATCCGTCGTTCTATTAACATCCTAACAATTTGTACATCAACTCATCTCATTCAACATTTACATCCCGGCATAAAATTCACAATTTCAATACATTTTTAACTTCAAATTCAACATACAAGCCCTAGAATTGATATTATCAATCAAATTCGATTAATTTATGCAATTGACAAGTTCAAGCAATCATAACGACATTACGAACACTCATCAACAACAATTAACTCGAAGTCATGATTAATTACTACGTTGGGCAATTTAGCTCACCTGCCATGCTCACTATCGAAAAAATCGACAAGAATTTGAGAGGAAATCGAAAAACATATCTTGACTTTGAAGAATCGAAGAAACCTTGTTGAATTTCTTGCCTTACTCCGTTTCATGTTGATAGGGGATGGGTTTGGGGGGTTTGGTCGCGGAGAGATTAAAAAATGAGGGAAAGGGGAAGGTTTTCGGGGTTAAAAAGTAAGGAAATTGCATGGGTCACCTGGCAACCCGGTGTGACCCGTCGCGATATACAAGGCAACGTGTCACGGAGTGCATCGCGGTGCACTGCCTCCGTGACACGGAGCCATCACGAGAATGTTCTGGAATTTTTTAAAATTTCCGGATTCTACCTCAACGTGTCATGAAGGTAACGCGGAGGTCCACCTCCGTGACACGGAGCTGTCGCCTCAGCTCACTGTTTCCCACTTTTTATTAATTTTTCATACCTCGACTTTTCCTTCGCGATTCCATGCATATTTTTCTCCGTTTGACCTGAAATTCATCTCACTATACAAAATTGGTTAGAATTATAGGTTTCACTCTAAATTCAAAAAAAACAAAAACTAAAATGAAAAAATTTTGTAGTATAAGAAAAAGAAAAAGAAAAGAAAAATCTATTTACACTTTACAAAATAAAAGAAAAAAATTTTCACGGGTTGCCTCCAGTGCAGCGCCTGGTTTACCGTCACGGCTCGATGTCGTTAAGCTCAATTGTCATCTAGGGTGATGGACGATTTCTCTCGATCACCGTCCTCCCCCAGTAGTGCTTACACCTTTCCGTTGGTTTTCCCATTAACTCCCGTGAATCCTTCATTTGCTTATCATCACCTTGATCAATCACATTGATCACCGAGAGTTCTTCATGCACCATCGAGAGCTTGGGTGCCTTGTACACATCGAACACCTCCACCTTGTCATGTGCTCGCATTGTTAGCTGTCCCGCAGCTACGTCAATTAGTGCTTTCCCGGTTGCCAAGAAAGGACGTCCCAAAATAAATGGGACTTCCGCGTCTGGTTCAAAATCCAGCACGACAAAATCTACTGGGAAAATTGGGGAGCCAACTTGCACCAGAACGTCCTCAACAATGCCATTCGGTCTGGCTAAGGATCGATCCGCGAACTGCAAGATTACCGTTGTGGGTCTAGGACTCCCTAGGCCCAACTTTCTGAATACCGAAGACGGCATCAAATTTATGCTCGCTCCCAAATCACACAATCCACGAGCTCGAATGCTCTGCCCAATAGTAATCTGGATAGTAAAACTCCCAGGGTCTTTTAGCTTTGTGGGCAGTCTATTTTGGATCCGGGAAGTGCACTCCTTCGTTAGAGCCACCGTAGCATACTCAGTCAACCGACTTTTGTTTGCCACGATGTCCATTATATACTTAGCATATTTCGGCACTCCCTGCAAGACATCAACAAGAGGTAAGTTAATATGTACCTGTTTTAGCACCTCCATAAATTTCTTGAAACACGCCTCTTCTTTGTGTTTCTTTAATTGTTGAGGGAACGGGGGTGGAGGTCTTTCTGATTCAGCTTCCTTAGTCTTCCCCCTTTCAGTACTGTGCTCCCTCTCAACTTCAGCTGCTCCCGACTGTTGAGGTGGTCTTTCTGGTTCCACCTCTTTCAGCTGCAAACCACTCCTTGTGGTCACTGCATTTACCTGCTTGGGATTGGGATCCGTGTCGCTCGGCAGTCCTCCTCTAGGCCTTGTGTTTTGGGCACTAGCAAATTGCCCAAATTGATATTCAAGTGCCTTGGTAGCTAACTGGTTGTTTTTCACTTCGGCTGCCAATTTCACCTAGTCAGCCTGCAATTGAGCTTGGTTAGCTATCATGGTCTTGAACATCTCCTCAATGCTGGGTGATGGTGGTGGAGGAGGTGCATTGTTGTTTCTGAATTGTGCTTGATAATTTTGCTGCCCTCCTTGGTTCCTTTGCACACCCTGACCCAAACTTTGGCCCTGATGGTTGTTGCTACTCCATGAGAAATTAGGGTGATTCCTCCAATTGGAGTTGTAGCTACTACCATACTGCTGGTGCTTCCTTTGCGCATTACCCACAAAGTTTACCGAGTCAGTATTGGCTCCACAACACTCAGCTGAGTGCTCACTGCTTCCACACACTTCACACCACATTTGTTGTACTGCATTAACTGGGGCTTGAGGCTGGTTCAATTTCATGTTGCTGAAGTGGGTGTTAAGTTGATTTTGCAATGCAGCTATCTGTGCAGCGATAGCTGTAAACCCATCCACTTCTAACACTCCTGCTGCTTTCCTTCTCCCACCTCTTGATGAATCAGCATTCCATTCTGGATTGCCCTGCGAAATACGGTTCAACAAGGTATACAGCTCCTCATACGTTTTCTCAGGTGCTTGCCCTCCAGCTGCTGAGTCTAGCAATATTTTGGTGTGGGGTTCAAAAACCCTCTATAAATGTGTGCACCAGCACATCATTGGACTGATGATGATGAGGACAATCCCACAACATGGATTTAAATCTCTCCCAGGCCTGATATAAATTTTCTCCCTCTCTCTGTTTGAAACTTAGAATTTGACTTCTAAGTCTTGCTGTTTTACCAGAGGGAAAAAACCGTATCAAAAACTTCCGTGCAAGATCATCCCACGTAGAAATAGAATTCGGTGGCTCAGCTTTCAACCACCTCTTGGCTTCTCCCAATAATGAGAATGGGAACAATGTAAGCCGGACATAATCTGATGACACTCCAGCGGGTATGTAAGTGTCACTTATCTCCAAAAAATTTTGGAGATGCTGCTGTGGATCTTCATGAGGGAGACCGGTAAACTGCCCGCTAGTGTGCAGCAACTGCACCATATTCTGTTTAAGTTCAAATCTCCCTCCTGGCTCAGGTTTGCGGATACTAGATGTAACATTATTGGCATGTGGGATTGCCACCTCGCGAACCGGCCGAGCTGCTGCTTCTTCGGGCACTAACACTGCCCGTTCTACCGATGGATTCTGTTGTTGCTCCATGATCGTCTGTCTGAGCAACTGCAGCTTTCTTTGTAGAGCTTCTCTTCGTTTACTGTGAAATATCCTTTCTGGCTCTATATACGATTCCACCAGCTCCTTGTCTCTTTCCAGCGTTCAACAGCAATTAAGTCTGCAAAATACAGGCTAAGACCAAGTTGTCAACACTAAGAAAATAAAAATACAGTAAATTAACACTTAAAACAAATTCACCAATTGCCAAGTCCCCGACAACGGCGCCAAAAACTTGTTCGCGTGATTTGTGGGGTATAAAATGACACGCAAGTGCACGTGGTCGAACAAGTAGTAAGTGGCTTTAGTAAGCCAAGTATCGATCCCACAGAGACTTGGATGAAGTGCAATTTGCTCATGTGTACTATATTTTACTTCTAAAAATGCAGACAATAGTGTAACCAAAAGTTTGATAGTTTGTTTTATAAATTTTTATACTAAAGCTAAAACAATTATCTACTTTGAATCTGAACTATGAATGAGAGCATGCTGAGGTTAAACGAACATGTAATGAAATTACTTGTCATCATACTTTGGTTAATCTTTTCCTCCAGTTGCTAGCCAAGAACAATTGCCAAGAGATTAAAACTCTCGTATTTAACCTCACTTAAGAATCATGAACCATCCGTCTACATTTCTGTGATCAAATGCAATTCATGTTCTAGCCATACAATTCCAGTTCCTAAATTGACTAATACGACTTTCAGGTATATTTCTATCCTGAAAGCAAATCAAGACTCAATTTTCCCAAACCAAGTAAAGAACATATCCTATTAATTCACAACTTTCCAATTTCTTGCTCTCTCGAGTGAAACTGGACTTTTTAGATGTACATTAACATAGGCCACACATTAACGCAGTAAGAACAAGAATTAATAGAACAACATGAAAGAAAAGATGAAAAACCAAAGAATCAATGATCAAATTTCATCACAATTGTTCATAACCTCAGCAAGAAGAGGAATTAGCCACTCATTTGTGGATTAAACATCTTAAAATGAGTGTTAATCATATAAGCAATTGAATCAAAGAAGAAAGAAAGAGAGAAAAAACCCTGATATTTTCATCCCTCAATTGCCTGTAACCCACGTCCTTGCTCCGCCAAGTCAGAATATTGAAAAATGAACCTAAGTGTTCTATTTATACTGTTAGGAATTTTTCCCGGAATAACGAGCAACGTGTCACGGAGTGCATCGCGGAGCACTGCCTCCGTGACACGCTACGGACGCGGACCTCACTGGAACTGGGGGTCCAGGAATTAAAGCTCAACGTTATCCAGGCAGAAGGCCTCTACGATGGCAGCGTGACACGGCTCCATCGCGGAGCCCCTTTAATTCATGCTGTCCAATGCTTTATCCCTTGCTCGCATCCAAGTCCAATCCCGATATCATCCAATCATGCATTTTAGCTTCCCGAAATTACCTTTTACCTGCAAAACAATGCTAATCATGTTGGTTAGTATAAATACACATTTTATTACCAATTACATGAGAATGTATACACATTGATAGATAAACAAGGCTAAAATGGTACTTTTGAGTATCACTTGGGCATATAAATTTGCCCAAGATCAACTGTATGGTTGCGAGATTCTGGTTGTGTGTTGTACACGATATTTAAAATGCAAAGGTGATTCGTATGAAAGCATGCAACTTTGTAAATATGTTGAGATACCTAGGCCATAGAGTTCGATTCAGTGTGATTGAGGCTTAATGTTTGAATTCCTGTAAATAGCTGATTGAAGAGTCTGTGAATACATCTTAAATTGAGCATGTGCAAAAAGTGTGAAGTGAGGTGTTGTTATTCCATGCTATTTTGAAGTGTCTAGAACTTGCCTGGTGTGTGTGCAAAACGAAATGAAGGAGGTGTATTGTAGGAAAGGATGTAGGCATTTCTTTGTTTTAACCGAGAGTTTCTATTTTTCCTTGTCGTACCCACCTTGATTGTATACCCTAGTCAGCCGGTTGAGCCTTTAGCCTATTATTTTTTTCTTTTGTCAAAAAGTGTAAACCGAGCTTAATCCCTTCTTTTCATTAGCCGTAAAGTCTATACAAAACTCTTAAGCGCTTAAGAAGAGAAAATCATTTTCCCAAAGTGTCAAAGAGTGAGAATGGTGAAAAGAAAAAGAAAAGCAGAGTGATAGAAGAAAAGAAATGGTTGAAGGTGCACTTGCTATAAATAAACTATAATGAAGGTGCATGAATAATCTCTGTTGTTGTGTCAAGTGTGCTTAATAAGAGGGGCCAAACTAAAGAAAAACATCAAGAATGGGATGATGAAAAGAAGAAACAATGTCCATGAGTTGATGGGATGTGTTGAAAAGGCGCTTAAGGATGCTAGTGGCTATTATTGGCTAACCCAATATTTACTAGTTCCGTAGCTTCCATTACAACCAGTTAAAGTCCTACGTGATCTTACATCGCACTTCTTTATATTAGTGGAGTAATACACTAAGGGTAAGCTTATGGGTCATGACATGATGCATGTGAATTCTTTTGGGAGAGAGAGCGAAATTGTGTTTAGATGCACCTGCTTCAAAATTATGTGAGTCATACGAGCAAAAAGGGGAAGACTCTCTTGTGTTGTGAGGGCACATGCTTGATGAGAGATTAATTTTCGTGTCGGATATCTTGATCAGCTGATTTGCATGAGCTTGCCAATATCGAGAGTCGATTCTTAAGTCTAGGAGGTCTTGATGTATTGAAGGTCGTTGCATTGATAGGACCATGCATGTTTTCTTGATGATTTGCCGTATTGAATAATCGGTATGACCGTAGCCTAAATTGTCGAACCAAAGTAGCGAGGTTGGGATGTAAATTGCATGAAGTGTAGGATTGTTGTTCGAGGACGAACAAGGATTTAAGTGTGGGGTAAGTGATCTTGGGAAAATTTATATGCCCAAGTGATACTCAAAAGTGCCATTTTAGCCTTGTTTATCTATCAATGTGTATACATTCTCATGTAATTGGTAATAAAATGTGAATTTATACTAACCCACATGATTAGCATTGTTTTGCAGGTAATATGTAATTTTGGGAAGCTAAAATGCATGTTGGAGGATATCGGGGTTGGACTTGGATGCGAGCAAGGGACAAGACATTGGACAGCATAAAATAAAGGGGCTCCGCGATGGAGCCGTGTCACGTTGCCATCGCGGAGGCCTTCTACCTGGATGGGAATTTTCAACCCAATTCCAGTGTGGGTTCGCGATGGGTCCGTGGCATGGTGGCTTGGCTCCGCGTTGCACGCCGTGCCACGTTGGGATTTAATTTCTGGACCCCCAGTTCTAGTGAAGGTCCGCGTCCGTAGCGTGTCACGGAGGAAGTGCTTCGCGATGCACTCCGTGACACGTTGCTTGTTATTCCGGGAAAAATTTCCACCAGTATAAATAGAACACTTAGGTTCATTTTTCTATATTCTGACTTGGTGGAGCTAGAACGTGGGTTACAGGCAGTTGAGGGGACGAAATTAACAGGGTTTTTCTCTCTTTCCTTCTCCTTGTATTCAATTGCTTGTATCTTTAACACTCATTTAACAATGTTTAATCCACAAATGAGTGGCTAATTCATCTTCTTGCTGAGGTTATGAACAATTGTAATGAAATGTGATCATTGATTCTTTGGTTTTTCATCTTTTCTTCCATGGTTGTTCTATTAATTCTTGTTCTTACTGCATTAATGTGTGGCCTACGTTAATGTATATCTAAAAAGTCCGGTTTCACTTGAGAGAGCAAGAAATTGGAAAGTTGTGAATTAATAGGATATGATCTTTTCTTGGTTTGGGAAAATTGGGAATTGATTTACTTTCAGGATAGAAATATACCTGAAAGTCGTATTAGTCAATTTAGGAACCGGGTTTATATGGCTAGAACATGAATTGCATTTAATCACAGAAATATAGGTGGATGGTTCATGATTCTTAAGTGAGGTTAAATACGAGAGTTTTAATCTCTTGGCAAATGTTCTTGGCTAGCAACTGGAGGAAAAGACTAACCAAATTACATCGATAATTAATTTCATTACATGTTCGTTTAACCTCAGCATGCTCTCATTCATAGTTCAAACTCAAATTAGATAGTTATTTTAGAGTTAGCATAAAAATTATAAAACAAAATATCAACTTTTTGGTTACACTGTTGTCTGCATTTTTAGAATCGAAATATAGTACACTTGAGCAGATTGCACTTCATCCCAGTCCCTTTGTAGCTAACTGTTGGTTTTTCAAGTCTGCCGCTAATTTCACATAATCAGCCTGCATTTGAGCTTGGTTAGCTATCATTGTTTTGAACATTTCCTCAATGTTGTTGGTTGGTGGAGGAGGTGCATTGTTTCCTCTATACTGAGACTGATAATTTTGCTCCCCCCCCTTGATTTCTCTGCATACCCTGATTCGAACTCTGTCCTTGATGGTTGTTACTACCCCAAGAGAAATTTGGATGATTCCTCCAATTTGAGTTGTAATTATTGCCATACTGGTGCTGGTGATTATTTCTCTAGATGTTCCCAACAAAGTTCATTGAATCTGGATTTGCACTACAACACTCAGCTGAGTGTTCATTACTACCGCATACTTCACACCAAACCTGTTGCACTACATTAACTAGGGCTTGTGGTTGATTCAAGCTCATACTGCTGAAGTGGGTGTTGAGTTGATTTTGCAATGCAGTTATCTGTGCAGCGATAGCTGTAAAACCATCCACCTCAAAGACTCCTGCCGTTTTCCTTGTTCCTCATCTTGAAGAGTCCGCATTCCACTCTGGATTTCCCTGTGAAATACAATTTAACAAAGTATATAGCTCCTCATAAGTCTTTTCTAATGCTTGTCCCCTAGCTACTGAGTCTAGCAAAATTTTTGTGTGGGGTTCCAAACCCTCTATGAAAGTATGCACCAACACATCATTGGACTAGTGATGGTGAGGACAATCCCTTAACAGTGATTTGAACCTTTCCCAAGCTTGATACAGATTCTCCCCCTCTCTTTGTTTAAAACTTAGAATCTGACTTCTAAGTCTTGATGTTTTCCCGGATGGAAAGAATCGTATCAAAAATTTTCTTGCAAGATCATCCCAAGTGGTGATATAGTTAGGTGGTTCAGCTTTAAACCACCTCTTTGCTTCCCCCAATAATGAAAATGGGAATAATGTAAGCCTTACGTGGTCGGATGATACTCCAGCGGGAATGTAAGTATCACTTATCTCCAAAAAGTTTTCGAGATGTTGTTGTGGATCTTCATGAGGGAGACCTGTGAATTGCCCGCTGTTGTGCAACAATTGCACCATGTTCTGTTTAAGTTTAAACCTCCCTCCTGGCTCTGGTCTGCGAATACTTGATGTAACATTGTTAGCATGTAGGATTTCCACTTTGCGAACCGGCCTAGCTGCCATTTCCTCGAGAACTAACACTGCTCTCACAAGTGGTGGATTCTGTTGTTGCTCCAGAATTGCCTGTCTGAGAAACTGTAGCTTTTTCTCTAGAGCTTCCCTTCTTTGACGATGAAATTGTCTTTCCGGCTCTATGTATGAATCCACCAACTCCTTGTCTCTTGCCAGTGTTCAGAAGAATTCAATATCTGCAAGAGAAAGGCTAAGATCAAGTTGTTAGCACTTAAATATAATTTGTAAACTAACACTAAGAAAATAATTTTACCAATTCCCAGTCCCCGGCAACGGCGCCAAAAACTTGTTTGGTTATTTGGTGACTACACGCAAGTGCACGTGGTCGAACAAGTAGTAAAGTGACTTATGTAAAGCCAAGTATCGATCCCACAGGGACTGAGCTACGGTACTAACTAACTTAAGTGTTAATGAACTATATCTTTAAGAATGCAGACAACCAAATAAATAATATTTTGAGAGTTTGAGTTTACTAATTAATAAGAATCTAAGGAAATATTATAAAGTGAGTCTGAACAATAGTAATGAGCAAGCTGAGGTTAAAACGAACATGCAGGGAATTAATTTATCAATACAATTCAGTTAATCTTTCCTTCGGTTGCTAGCCAAGAATTATTGTCTATGGATTGGAACTTTCGACTCCTATCCAACTTAAGAATCATGAGCCTTAATCTGCATTTCTGTGATAAAAGGATTTCATGTTCTATCCATACATTCCTGATTCCTTAATTGACTAATAAGACTTTCAGATATATTTCTATTCTGAATGTAAATCAATTCTCAATTTTCCAAACTAAGAAGAGATCATATCCTACCAATTCACATCTTCCCAATTTCTTTCCTTTTCAAAATCAAAATTGCATTTTTCAGATATACATTAACATTGGCCAAACATTAATGCAGTAAGAACAAGAATTGATAGAACAACCATTGAAGAAAAGATGAAAACTGAAATGATTAACAATTTCATTCCACTACAATTGTTCTTAACCTCAGCAAGAAGTGAATTTAGCCACTCATTTGTGGATTAAACATCATCAAATAAGTATAATTCATACAAACAATTGAGATAAAAGAGAAAGAGATAGAGAAGAACCCTAGAATTTTCGTCCCCTCAACTGCCTGTAACCCACGTTCTTTCTCAACCAAGTCAGAATGTTTAAAATAAAACCTAAGTGTGCTATTTATACTATTGAGAATTTTTCTCAGAATAACAAGCAACGTGGCACGGAGTGTATCGCGGAGAACTCCCTCTGTGCCATGGAGGTATCGCGGACCCTCACTGGAAGTCAGCCCCCCAGGCAATTTAACCTCAATGTGCCACGGCCTGCATCACGGAGCCTGGCCAACGTGACACGGTGCTATCGCGCACCTTCACTGAAAATTGCCAAAATTATTTCATCTGAAGCAGAGTGCCTCCGCAATGGCAACGTGATACGGCTCCATCGCGGAGCCCTTGTTTTTTTGATCTTCCATGTCCTTTTCCACTCCTTGTTTCCAAGTCCATTCCCGATTTTTACCAACATGTATCTTAGCTTCCCAAAATATTTTACCTGCAAAATAACACTAATCATGTTGGTTAGTATAAATTCACAATTAACTATAAATCACATGAGAATGCACACAATAATATAGACAAACAAGTCAAAATGAAGCATTTGAGTATCACTTGGGCATGAAATTCTGCCCAAGATTAGTCGTTGTGTCAACTCGTTGTCACCATCGCTTTCATCCCAATTTTTTTTCTTCAAGGTTCTCTTATCCTAACAGCTCAAGGAACGAGTCCTCATGTGATACAATGACTTGTTACCTCATTGGCAGTCCAGTCCAGCCCATTTTGGCTTATTTTTCCCATTTCACTTTCCGAACCTATTTCCTTGTAACACTTGGAACAAACACATTATATCTATATAAACATACCTAGGATTAGCATATTTTCTTAGTTTTAAGCATCAAAAGTGTCATAAAACCACGGCACATCAACACCCTTAACTTAGAACTTTTTCATTTCCTCAGGAAAAAACAAAAACAAAACTAACCCGACGCTTCAACTAAAAGAAACCTAAGGAACCTATGGTAGTCACAAACTCATAGCATAATTAAATCAAACTTTCTAACCCCTCCTATATCATCAAATAAAATCACAGTTCCTATGCAAAGCTTTCTACCATGACACGAAGGAATCAAGGTGTTACACCCCATAAAACGTCATCAATTAGTAGGTGTACGCGTTATTTGTGATGAATAAAGAGAGGTTGACGCTTGTAGGAATATCCACAGAAGTCGAGTCGAGAGAGGCCAGGCCGCAAGGGCCAGCACGACCCGCCAGCACACTAGCGCCCTGGGAAGCGCCGCGCGTCAGCCTTGTTGGCGCCTTCAGAGGCGTGGCGTCAGCGAAAAGGGCGCAATACGCAACGCGGGGTGCCACCCCTTCCACCGCCCATGGGATATAAATATACTCGCTTGATTCACTTTAACCATTTGTGACATATTCCCTCGGCCATAGACAAGTATAAACACAATTTTCATTTAGTTTTCGGCTGATTACGCTACTAAAAGCCGTCCAACACAAATTAACTTCCGGTAACGAGTTCTAGGCCTACGGAAAGCATTACTATGGAGTTATTTCTCAAAACCTTTCCTGGAAAATTGGAACCCCATTGAGTAAAAGTTGTCAGAATTGTTTCAAATTCATTCCTAAATGGCCACGGGCTTTAGGTGAGTTTTTCTTCCTTTTGAGATCTCGAGAAATTGCATTTTTTGCTGAATTATTCAAAGTTGAATTGTAGTTACTATTTTTATTAAAAGTTATTGTTGTTTATGAGTTTAGTATTAAAATTAGCCCTATTATCCTTGTATTAGGGATGCAATTGGATAGAACCACTGATCGCCAGTTAAACGAAAGTCGGCACTCTAGGTATGTAAGGCTATCCTTTCGGAAAGTCACATTCATCATAAAGTTAGTATGACTTGTGTGTCTATAGCATTTTAGAGTAAACCTATTGGAGTCAATTGTTATGAATTGAATAGGGATGATAACGATGATCTAGAAACCCTTGTCAAAGTTAACCCTAGGCAGCTCGATTGTCGTATATGATATTGGGGGTTGAAATGTTGTTGCCTATAAGAATTATGTTTACCATAGTAATATAGTGTCCGAAGGGACCAGAGTGAGGTCGTGAGGGCCATAGTTAGTTCTATCATGTTGAGGCCGTGAGGGCCATATTGAGTTCTACCAGATTGAGGATGCGAGGACCATGTTGAGTTCTATCGAATTGAGGTCACGAGGGCCATATTGAGTCCTATCAGATTGAGGCCATGAGGGCCATAGTGATTTCTATCTGATTGAGGTCGTGAGGGTCGTCTTGAGCTACCCCGAATAGAGGTCATGAGGGTCGTACCTAGCTATAATAATTACATTATGACCCACAGTCGAGCCAAGGCTCGGGGTCCAGATGTATAGTCAAGACAGTCCAGACACAGACACAGCTATAGGAGCCTATCAGGCTCAGGTTCAGTTTCAAAGAACGAGTATTCCAGAGTTACAGTATGCTTACAGCCATTAGTAGTCTAATAGCAGGAATGGATATTTTTTGTACTTGCCGGGGGCTTATGGGGTCCCAGGTAGGTGATTATGTGTTGTTTGTGCCTTCCGGGATTATGGAGGCCCGGTTAGGTTCTTATTTGTATATATAAACTTGTTAGTTAGATATTTCAGATGGTAAGGTTACTCAGGTTAAATTCTTACTCTCTCTCTCTTGATTATTTCAGTTTTACCAGCTTTCAGTCAGTTATTATTCTACTGCCTTACATATTTGATATATATTGTACTAACACCTATCCTTAGGATGCTGCATTACTTGCCTGCAGGTGCGAATAGACGCGGTTGGGGACCCTCCTAGCCATTAGCTGGAGTTAACAGTTTATTCAGCTCCTTTCCTTTGAAGTTGGTAATTAGAAGAGGTTGGTTCTTTTGCTGTACAGTTTATGGGTAGGTAGGTGCCCTGTCTCAACCATTATTCTACCCTTAGAGGCTTGCAGGCTACAGATTTCTAGTAGTTAGCTTTTGTTGTTGGCCGTGTGGGGCCTGTGTATGCTTATTTCGTGTGATGGCCGTGTGGGGCCTTTTTTAGCTTTCAGTTATCGGCCTTGTCGGCTATATCATAGTTTAGTTGCCTGATTTCATTTCAGTTATAACTAGACAGCATGGTGGTCTTGTCGGCCCGCATAGGATCCCTCTTATTGTGTTGGTGGTGGTTAGCTGTCTTCTTTTACAGGTGGCCTTGTCAGCCAGAGGCTATATTTACAGCCGAGATATAGCTCGTCGTTTTCTTGAATTAAGTTATAGGCGTGTGCCAAAAGTGCACCAGGCCAACTAAGCTAGTCCAGACCTCGGTGTGGCACTAGGTGCCAGTCATGCCTCCCAAGGTGGGGCGTGAAAAACTTGATATCAAAGCAGATCGTATCCCAGGGAGTCTGCAGGTCGTGTCAAGTAGAGTTTTGTCTATGGATGTGTTGTGCACCACGTTCTATAGGCAGGAGGATGCAAGGCATAATAGTGTGGTTACTCTTCTTTCTCCTCCAGTCGTGCTATAGAGTTGTATTATATAGGGTGACTCCCTAAACTTATGTTATACCATTTTACTTACAGAGAAAAAACTATCTGACACACGGCGGACCAAGACTGGTCGAGATCTAGATGTGGCGGTAGGAGAAGGCACTAGTAGGGGGCCCCAATCAAAGTCAGCCTGATCTGAGGGAGATAGGGAGACATCACCTCGATCTCCCCAGCGCTCACCACTGCATTCAGAGCCCACTATGGCAGCAGATACACAAGTACTACCCCCGACAATTCTTGTGCCATCAGATCAGGAGCTTAGGGGTGCATTTTATAAGTTAGTTTAGATGTTGGCTACCCAGCGTCAGCCTTAGCCAGTAGTACCAGCTGCCGTTGAGCCTACAGAGGGGCCCGGTAGTTCGAGAGTCTGTGAGCTCCTGGATTTAAGTCCCCCGCAGTTTACAAGGACAGATTGTAGAGAGGACCCCTAGAATTTCATACATCAGTTGCAGAGTATATTTAGGGTTATGGATGCCTTGTCTACAGAATCAGTCAAGTTAGTAGTATTTTGATAGCGAGATGTGGCAGTCTTGTGGTACGAGAGTTGGGAGAGATCCCGAGGCAGAGATACATCTCCACCTATGTGGCCGAGCTTCTCTGAGGCTTTCATAGATCATTATTTGCCTCGAGAGGTCCGGCAGGCCAGAGTAGAGCAGTTTTTGCATTTGGAGTAGGGCAGAATGAGTGTTAGAGAATATGCATTGAGATTTGACTCCTTAGCTAGATATGCGCCCTTATTTGTCAACACTATGCCAGCCAGGGTGCACCGATTTATTATGGGACTTGCGCCCAAATATGTGGAGTCTTGCATTACAGCCATACTACGAGAGGATATGGATATATCATGGATTCAGGTCTTTGCTCAGAATATAGAGGAGCACAAACAGCGTCAATATGCCACGGAAAGGGCAGGTCAGGAGCAGCGATGAAGGGCTAGACCCGTAGATTCTTAGGCAGACTTTCAGGGTGGGCCCAGGCCTTATCTATTAGGTAGGCCACTTAGGACCTCATTCCAGCAGCAGCAGGACAGCGGATCGGATCATCGAAGACAGTTAGTTCCTGATGAGAGTTCACGGCACCAGGCTCGCAGTATAAGAGGGGGCCAGATCAGACAGAATTAGCAGTACCCCGATATAGTACTTTCCATAGGCAGCATCTAGGAAGGTGCAGGTATGGTTCCACACCTGTTATTCCTGCGGACAGGAGGGACATATGATGAGAGATTGCCCGACTAGACGCCAGGGCAGTCAGGACCAGCAGAATCGATCCTCAGCGGGTTCATATGCCCCAGCACCTCCAGTAGGGTGCAGGCCCTCAGCTCCATCCGCCAGACACCGAGGTAGATCAGGGGCATCTAGTTCAAGCAGCGGTCAGGACCACACATATGCACTACCGGGATGATAGGAGTCAGAGTCGTCGCCAGATGTCGTGGTAAGTATATTAAATGTTTTCTCTCATTCAGTTTATGCTTTAATAGACCTGGGCTCCACTTTGTCATATGTTACTCCATTAGTAGCCCGAAAATTTGATGTAGTGTCAGAATTACTTCAGCGACCCTTTTCGTGTCTACACCCGTTAGTGACTCTATTATTGTAAAAAGAATTTACCGGGATTGTACAGTAGGGATTGTTGGTCGCCAGACCTTAGAAGATCTAGTAGAACTAGAGATGATTGATTTTGATATAATTATGGGTATGGATTCGCTGGCACCATGTTACGCCATGGTAGAGTGTTGGACTAGAATTGTCTAATTTCACTTTCTAGGGGAAATAGTACGTGAGTGGAGGGGTAATACAGCAACGCCAAAAGGTAAGTTTATATCCTATCTTCGGGCGAAAAAGTTGATAGCAAAGGGTTGTATCTACCATATTGTTAGGGCTCGGGATACGCAAGCAGAATCCCCAACTCTCCAGTATATTCCAGTAGTTAACGAGTTCCCAGATGTGTTCCCAAATGAACTTCCTGGTATTCCCCTAAAGAGCAAAAATAGATTTTTCTATAGGCTTGCTACTAGATACTCAGCCTATATCTGTCCCTTCGTACTAAATGGCTCCTGCTGAATTGAGAGAATTGAAAGAACAGTTGAAAGATTTTCTAGATAAGGGCTTTATTAGACTGAGTACGTCACCATAGGGTGCGGCAGTTCTATTTGTGAGAAAGAAAGATGGCTCCCTTTGCATGTGTATAGATTATCGACAGTTGAATAAAGTTACTACTAAGAATAAGTACCCACTTCCAAGGATAGATGACTTGTTTGATCAGCTGCAAGGAGCAAAATATTTTTCTAAAATTTATTTGAGATCCGGGTACCACCAGGTTCGAGTTTGGGAGAAAGATATCCCAAAGACAACTTTCAGGACCAGGTATGGTCATTTTGAATTCCTAGTCATGTCCTTCGAGTTGACAAATGCCCCAGCGGTTTTCATGGATCTGATGAATAGTATCTTCAGGCCATATCTAGATTTATTTCTAATAGTACTCATTGATGATATTCTGGTATACTCCCGCTTAGAAGAAGAACACAAAGATCATTTGCGAACAGTACTTCAGATCCTCAGAGACCTCCACTTATATGCAAAGTTTTCTTAATGTGAATTCCGGTTAAATTCTGTAGCTTTCTTGGGTCACATTGTATCAGAGGTTGGTATTTAGGTTGATTCACAAAAAATAGAGGCAGTAAAGACATGGCCTAGACCCACAACTCCAACGGAGGTTCATAGTTTCCTAGGGTTAGTCGGGTATTATAGAAGGTTTGTGAAAGGATTCTCTACCCTATCAGCGCCTTTGACTAAATTGACTCAGACAGTAGCCAAATTTCAGTGGATCGAGGCCTGTGAGCAGAGTTTTCAGGAATTGAAAAATAGATTGGCGTCAACGCCGGTGTTAGCTTTGCTAGAAGGCTTAGAGGGCTATGCAGTGTATTATGACACTTCAGGTGTTGGGTTGGGGTGTGTTTTGATGTAACATGGGAAGGTAATTGCGTATGCTTCAAGGCAATTGAGAAAACATGAAAAGAACTATCCCACCCATGACCTGGAGTTGGCCGTAGTGGTTCACGCCTTAAAAATATGGAGGCATTACTTGTATGGTGTACATGTGGATATTTTCACGAATCATAAAAGCCTCCAGTATATTTTCACACAGAAAGAGATGAATTTACGAAAGTGTTGTTGGTTAGAATTATTGAAAGACTATGACGTGAATATCTTATATCATCCAGGGAAGGCCAATATTGTCACAGATGCCCGCAGCCGCCAATCTATGGGCAGTCTGGCACATCTGAGACCAGAACTATGGGAAATGGCCCGAGAATTGCACCGGCTAGCCAGTTTAGCAGTTCGGATAGTGGATTCAAAGGATAATGGGGCTATAATTCAGAATACAGCAGTATCGTCCCTGGTGGTAGAAGTAAAAGAGCGACAGTATGAGTATTCTCATTTAGCACAGCTCAGAGATAAGGCTCAACAAGGTGAACTATCATCTTTTGAGGTAATCGAGGATAGGTTTTTGAGGTACAGAGGTCTCCTCTGCGTTCCAGATGTAGTAGAGCTCCCAGCAGATTATGGCATAGGTACACTACTCCTGTTACTCTCTTCATCCCGGCTCGACGAAGATGTACCATGACATAAAAGAGATATACTAGTGGCCGAGAATGAAGAAAGATATAGCCACATTCATAGCACAGTGTCCTAATTGTCAACAGGTGAAAGACGAACATCAGAAATCGAGCGGCCTAACTCAGGAGATGGTTATACCTACGTGGAAGTGGGAGGCAGTCAATATGGACTTTGTGATAGGATTACCCCGTACCAGACCAAATTTGATTCTATTTGGGTGATTATTGACAGGTTGACGAAATCAGCTCACTTTTTGCCAGTCCGAACTACATTCTCAGACGAAGATTACGCTGAGCTATGTACTAAAGAGATAGTTCGATTGCACGGAGTCCCAGCATCTATCATCCCATATAGGGGGCACAGTTTACAGCTAGATTTGGGCAATCATTTCAAAAAGGTTTTGGGACACAGGTTAATCTGAGTACAGCATTCTATCCTCAGACAGACGATTAAGCAGAGCGCATTTTAGATGCTCGAGGATACGTTACGGGCGTGTGTGCCAGATTTTGAAGGAAGCTGGAATGAAAATTTACCCCTCATTGAATTTGCATATAATAATAGTTATCATTCCGCAATTCAGATGGCGTCTTATGAGGCATTATATGGGCGGAAATGCAGCTCTCTTATCGGATGGTTTGAGGTAGGAGAGGCAGAGTTAGTCAGACCAGATACGGTTCACCAATCAGAAGAGAAAGTGAAACTTATTAGAGAGCGGTTACTAATAGCCCAGAGTCGCTAGAAGTCCTACTCTGATGTGCGGCGTAGAGACTTGGAATTTAATGTGGATGGTTGGGTGTTCCTTAAAGTGTCGCCGATGAAGGGTGTAATGAGATTTGTCAAGAAAGGCAAGCTTAGCCCGAGGTTCATTGGGCTGTATCAGATCATCCGAAAGATAGGCCGAGTGGCATATGAATTAAAGTTGCCTTTAGAATTAGAGTCTGTTCACCCAGTGTTTCACAGGTCCATATTGCGAAAGTGTATAGGGGACCTGTCCCGAGTTGTGCCAGTTGAGGACATTCAAGTTACTAAGGAGTTAGTCTACGAAGAAACCCCAGTTGCAATATTAGATAGACATATTCGTAGAATGAGAACTAAAGACATCGCCTCTATTAAAGTACTGTGGAGAAACAGAAACAAAGAAGAAATGACCTGGGAAGCAAAGGACGATATGAGATCTAGATATCCTCACCTGTTCCGGGATTAATTCAGATTATACAGTTAAGGTGATATAGTTATCTAGTTTTCATTTTACTACTTATGTTATCAGTTCTGCCTAGTTAGCTACCTCTCTATGGTGAAATAGTTATTTATAGCATCCTGTGAGATGCCCATGTTGGACTTTTCTGCATTTCAGGTTTTTGGATAGTCCATATTATAGAGGAGATTCTGCCAAAAATTTTTTCTAAGTACTAGATAAAAGAATTAACTCCTATAAGCCTAAATATGGTATTCTAAGATGAATGTTCCTAAAGGGGAGGATGTTACACCCTGTAAAACGTCATCAATTAGTAGGCGTACGTGTGAAGTTATGATGAATAAAGAGAGCTTGATGCGTGTAGGAAAATCCACGGAAGTCGGGTCGAGCGAGGCCAGGATGTGAGGGCCAGCGCGATGCGCCAACTGTTTGGGTGGTTTTGGGGTTATAAAACCGACACGCAAGTGCACGTGGTCGAACAAGTAGTAAGTGGCTTTAGTAAGTCAAGTATCGATCCCACAGAGACTTGGGTTAAGTGCAATTTGTTCAAATATACTATATTTTTACTTTTAAATATGCTGACAACAAAGTAACCAAAAAGTGAATAATTTGTTTTATAAATTTTATACTAAAACTACGAACAATTATCTACTTTGAATTTGGACTATGAATAAGAGCATGCCGAGGTTAACGAACATGTAATGAAACTGATTATCATCATAAATTGGTTAATCTTTTCTTCCAGTTGCTAGCCAAGAACATTTGCCAAGAGATTAAAACTCTCGTATTTAATCTCACTTAAGAATCATGAACCATCCGTCTACATTTTTGTGATCAAATGCAATTCATGTTCTAGCCATACAATTCCGGTTCCTAAATTGACTAATACGACTTTCAGGTATATTTCTATCCTAAATGCACATCAAAACTCAATTTTCCCAAATCAAGTTAAGAACAATATCCTATTAATTCACAACTTTCCAATTTCGTGCTCTCTCCAGTGAAATCGGACTTTTTAGATGTACATTAATGTAGGCCACACACCAATGCAGTAAGAACAAGAATTAATAGAACAACATGGAAGAAAAAGATGAAAAACCATATAATCAATAATCAAAATTCATCACAAGTGTTCATAACCTCAGCAAGGAAGGGAATTAGCCACTCATTTGTGGATTAATCATCATAAAACGAGTGTTAATCATACAAACAATTAAATTAGAGAAGAAAGAAAGAGAGAAAAAACCCTGAACTTTTCATCCCTCAACTGCCTATAACCCACGTCCTTGCTCCACCAAGTCTGAATTATGAAACATGAACTTAAGTGTTCTATTTATACTAGTGGGAATTCTTCCCAGAATAATGAGCAACGTGTCACGAGTGCATCGCGGAGCACTGCCTCCGTGACATGCCATGAACGCGGACCCTCACTGGAACTGGGGGTCCAGGAATTCAAGCTCAACGTGGCACGGCGTGCATCGTGGAGCACTGGCTCCGTGCCACGGAGCAAACGCGGACCTTCACTGGAAATTTGGTGAATTTTCACCCTCCAGGCAGAATGCCTCCGCGATGGCAGCGTGACACGGCTCCATCGCGGAGCCCCTTTAAATCATGTTGTCCACTGCCTTTTCCTTGCTCGCATCCAAGTCCAACTCCGCTATCGTCCAACATGTATTTTAGCTTCCCGAAATCACATTTTACCTACAAAACAATGCTAATCATGTTGGTTAGTATAAATTTACATTTTATTCCTAATTACATGAAAATATATACACATTGCTAGATAAACAAGGCGAAAGTGATACTTTTGAGTATCACTTGGGCATATAAATCTGCCCAAGATCACTTACCCACACTTAAATCCTTGTTCGTCCTCGAACAACAAACATACAATTCATGCAATTTACATCCCAACCTCTCTACTATGGTACGACAATTTAAGCTACGGTCATACCGATCACTCAATATTGCAATTCATCAAGAAAACATGCGTGGTCTTATCAATGCAATGACCTTCAATACATTAAGACTTCCTAGACTTTAAGAATCGACTCTCGATATCGGCAAACTCATGCAAATCAGCTGATCAAGATATCCGACACGAAAATCAATCTTTCCTCAAGCATGTGCCCTCACAACTCAAGAGAATCTTCCCCTTTTTGCTCATGTGACACACAAACATTCAAGCAGGGGCATGTAAAAACAATTTCACTCTCTCTCCCAAAAGAATTCACATGCATCATGTCGTGACCCATAAGCTTGCCCTTAGTGTATTACTTCACTAATGTAAAGAAATGCAATGTAAGATCACGTAGGACTTTAATGGGTTGTAATGGAAGCTATGGAACTAGTAAATATTGGATTAGCCAATAATAGCCACTAGCATCCTTAAGCGCCTTTTCAACACGTTCCCATCAACTCATGGACGTTGTTTCTCTCTTTTCTTTTTTCATCATCCCATTCTTGATGATTTACTTTAGTACGGCTCATTTCATTAAGCACACTTGACACAACAACAAAGGTTATTCATGCACCTTCATTATCATTTATTTATAACAAGTGCACCTTCAACCTTTTCTTTTCTTCCCTTACTCCGCTTTTCTTTTTCTTTTCACCATTCTAACTCTTTGACACTTTGGGAAAATTCTTTTCTCTTCTTAAGCGCTTAAGAGTTTTGTAGAGACTTTACGGCTAATGAAAAGAAGGAATTAAGCTCGGTTTACACTTTTTGGACAAAAGAAAGAAATAATAGGCTAAAGGCTCAAAGGGCTGACTAGGGTATACAATCACAGAAAGGGGGAGTATGACAAGAAAAAAATGGAAACTCTCGGTTAAAACAAAGAAATGCCTACATCCTTTCCTACAATACACCTCCTTCATTTCATTTTGTACACACACCAGGCAAGTTCTAGACACTTCACAATAGCATGGAATATCAACACCTCACTTCACACTTTATGCACATGCTCGATTCAAGATGTATTCACAGACTCTTCAATCAGCTAATTACATGAATTCAAAATTAAGCCTCAATCACACTGAATCGAACTCTACAGCCTAGGTATCTCAATATATTTACAAAATTTGCATGCTTTCATAAGAATCACCTTTGCATTTTGAATATCCTGTACAACACGCAACCAAACTCTCGCAACCATATAGTAACTACAGGTTCCGGGATGCAATCCACCAAGGAAAAAACTGAAAAATAATTGAAAAAAACTACTCCTAACGACTACATTTCCCTTAAGACGGTCATCATCCATCCATCATAGGGAACGGTCACTAACTATGACTTCGGTTCAATGGGACCATTCTCGGTAAAAGAACCAAAAACAAATGCCGAGAAACCTAAAATTAAAAAGTTGAAAAATTTGCAAAATATCGATCATTTCGATAGGAAAAGAAAAAAATTTATGTACACAATATTTTAAAGAAATTTTTTTTTTTAAAATATCGATCATTTCGATAAACAAAAAAAAATATTTACAGAATCAGCTGGCAACATTCAACAACACACATCAATTTCACAAATATTTACAAATACAGAACAATTTGAAAACTCACAAACATAGGGAAACACAACATACAAAACAACAGAGGAGAACATACAAACAAAGCAGCCCAGCCAGCACCTAACTACTCCCAACCCACACTTAATCCGAACACTGTCCCCAGTGTTCACAAAAATTAAATAGCACAAAATCGGGTGGTGGAACTCCCTGATCAATCAAAGTATTCCACTTCTTCGTCGGGTGCTGCTGCTTCATCTCCCATGTCCGAGTCGCCTCCGTCGTCATTATCGGACTCCACATCGGAGTCCTCCCGACGCGTCTCCTTGTCCGTGGGGACGTCATCGTCTGTGGGCTCTACAAAGGCTGGCCCTACTCAGCATAGATCCCTGGCATTTTCGCCAAACGGGTAATCTAGCTCGAGCTGCCATAGCTCATCCTCCGTCACTGGCCTCCCACCTATCCTGAGCTGGAGCATCTGCATCCCATACATCCACACCATGTATTGGTCATCACGAGCGTGTCGCTCGCCAAGTGTCAGCACTGGCCCGTGGGTGGTGTCGGGAGCCTTAGTTTTGGTAACATCCAAGGCCCGCCGCTCCAACTGCAGGATATAATCGAGGGCCTCCTCCTCAACATCGAGGCCCTTGAGAAAGGTGGTGAGTAGTCCACCGAAACCATACTTGTGCCCCTAGTGCAATCGGGCTCTCTTCATGACGGATATAATAACCGCCCCGACATTTATCTCCAGCCCTTTCATTAGGGCGTACAACAGGCAAACACGATCCCCGGTTACATCAATCATATGTACCCCCGGGATGAGGCAAGAGCAGACTATCTTCATCCAGATTCGGGCTTCCCTGTTCATCTGAGAATATGGCAGAGTCTGGTGGTAGCCCCTTTCTTTGTGCCGGCTCCATCTAGCTGTAGATCGGGCCCCACACAGTGTGCGTCTGATGTCAGCATACGGTGGGGTAATGTTCAGCTGTCGAAGGACATGGGCGTCTGTGTCCCGCGCTCCTATGATGGCATTTAGCTGGTGGGGCTCCAGAGTGACCATCTGCCCTCTGATTTTGATGGTGTGGCTTCGGATTGACGGGTTCCAGTTGGCATAGAACTCCCGAACCAAGTGCAGGTTGCATTCTTTGGGCTCCTCAAATATGAAATTGAGCCCCGCTGCCTCGATCTGGTGAACTATTCTGGGGAACTCCTGTGCCAATGGCTCCCGTGCTATATGCTCCTCGGGGAAATATTTGTTCTCTTTGTGCTTGGTGTACCACTTTTTCCCCTCGTCAGTCACCCATCTTGTTCCATATTGGCGGCGCTGGCCGCGTGGAACTGCTGGTGCTGCTGGGACTGTTGTGCCCAGTCTGAGTCGCTTTCTTCCGGTGCCTGAAGTTGATGCACCTTTCCCTTTATCTTGCCGGCTTGCCATTTGACCTGTCAACCCAAGTCAACAAGCTCAATGTTAAGTTAAATAAATATTAACCTCGGCTAAGGTCGGGTTACACTAAGTTACCCCACACTTAGTCCTTAGCTACAGTTACAACAATATGGCAAGAATAACTTTATTTACCCAAAACAACCAGCTATACAATCATGCTTAGTGCGTTCAAAAGAAAATTCGACGGTATAACTTCTGTGTACTACTCAAACTTTATAAAGCTAATCACAATCACTACCATCGCCAACATATTAACCATTGCACTTAGCAAAGAAAAATAAAGAAACAAAAATAACAACAAAAATTTATATACATGAACCTATCCAACCAACCAAATTCGAACAAATTTCAACATTTTCCCCCAAACCCGAGAATTCGTCGTCTATTAACATCCTAACAATTTGTACAATGACTCATCTAATTCAACACGTACAACCCGGCATAAAATGCACAATTTCAACACATTTCTAACTTCAAATTCAACAACAAGCCCTAGAATTGATTTTATCGATCAAATTCGAATAATTTATGCAATCGACAAGTTCAAACAATCATAACAACATTCCGAACATTTACCAACCAACAAATAACTCGAATTCATGCTTAATTTCGACTTAGGGCGATTTAGTTCACCTCCCATGCTTAAAATCAAAGAAAATCGACAAAAACTTGAGAGGGAATCAGAAAACATACCTTGTAGTTGAATAATCGAAGAAAACTCGGTAATTTCTTGCCTTAAGTCGTGGAACGTTGATGGGAGAGGGGTTTTGGGACGTTTGGTCGCGGAAGAAATTGAAAATGAGGGGAAAAGGGAAGGTTTTGGGTTAAAAAGGGTAGAAAAACACGCGGGTCACCCGGCAACCCGGTGTGACCCGTCGCGATATACAAGGCAACGTGTCACGGAGTGCATCGCGGTGCACTGCCTCCATGACACGGAGCCATCGCTACAGCATACTGGAAATTTTTAAAATTTCTGGGTTATACCTCAACGTGTCACGGAGGGTAACACGGAGGTCCTCCTCCGTGACACGGAGCTATCGCCCCAGCTCACTGTTTTCTACATTTTATTAGTTTTTTCATACCTCGACTTTTCCTTCACGATTCCGTGCACATTTTCCTCCGTTTGACCTGAAAATCATCTCACTAAACAAAATTGGTTAGAATAATAGGTTTCACCTAAATAAAATTAAAAACAAAAATTAAAACGAAAAATTTTGTAGTAAATTACGATAAAGAAAAAGAAAAATCTATTTACACTTTACAAAATGAAAGAAAATATTTTCACGGGTTGCCTCCCGTGTAGCGCCTGGTTTACCATCGCGGCTCGACGTCATTTAAGCTCAATTGTCCGCTAGGGTGATGGACGATTTCTCTCGATCACCGTCCTCCCCCCAGTAGCGCTTACACCTATCTGGTGGTCTTCCCATTAACTCGCGGGAATCCTTCATCTGCTTAGCATCACCATGATAAATCACATTGATCACCGAGAGTTCTTCATGCACCATTGGGAGCTTGGGTGCTTTATACCCATCGAACACCTCTACCTTGTCGTGTGCTTGCATTGTGAGTTGCCCCGCAGCTACGTCGATTAATTCTTTCCCGGTAGCCAAGAAGGGACGTCCCAAAATAAATGGGACTTCCGCGTCTGGTTCAAAATCCAGCACGACAAAATCTACCGGGAAAATTAGGGAGCCAACTTGCACTAGAACATCCTCAACAATGCCATCCGGCCCAGCTAAGGATCAATTCGCCAACTGCAAGATTACGGTTGTGGGTCTAGGACTCCCTAAACCCAACTTTCTGAATACCGAAGACGGCATCAAATTTATACTCGCCCCCAAGTCCCACAATCCACGAGCTCGGATGCTCTGCCCAATAGTAAGCTGGATAGTAAAACTTCCAGGGTCTTCTAACTTTGTGGACAGTCTATTTTGGATCCGGGAAGTGCACTCCTCCGTTAAAGCCACCGTAGCATACTCAGTCAACCGACTTTTGTTGGCCACGATATCCTTTATGTATTTGGCATATTTAGGCACTCCCTGCAAGACATCAACAAGAGGTAAATTAACATGTACCTGTTTAAGCACCTCCATGAATTTCTTGAAACACGCCTCCTCTTTGTGTTTCTTGAGTTGTTGAGGGAACGGGGGTGGAGGTCTTTCTGATTCAGCTTCTTTGGTCTTCCCCCTTTCCGAACTTTGCTCCCCCTCAACTTTTGCTGCTCCCGAGTGTTGAGGTGGTCTTTTTGGTTCCACCTCCTTCAGCTGCAAACCACTCCCTATGGTCACTGCATTTACCTGCTTGGGATTCGGATCTGTGTCGCTTGGCAGTCCTTCTCTCGGCCTTGTATTTTGGGCACTAGAAAATAGCCCAAATTGATACTCAAGAGCCTTGGTAGCTAACTGATTGTTTTTCACTTCGGCTGCCAATTTCACATAGTCAGCCTGCAATTGAGCTTGGCTAGCTATCATGGTCTTGAACATCTCCTCAATGCTGGGTGATGGTGGTGGAGGAGGTGCATTGTTATTTCTGAATTGAGATTGGTAGTTCTGTTGCCCTCCTTGATTCCTTTGCACACCCTGACCCGAACTTTGGCCTTGATGGTTGTTGCTACCCCATGAGAAATTAGGATGATTCCTCCAATTTGAATTGTAGCTACTACCATACTGCTGGTGATTTCTTTGTGCATTACCCACAAAGTTTACCGAGTCTGGATTGGCTCCACAGCACTCAGCTGAGTGCTCACTGCTTCCACACACTTCACACCACAATTGCTGGACTGCATTAACTGGAGCTGAAGGCTGGTTCAAAGTCATGTTGCTGAAGTGGTTGTTCAATTGATTTTGCAAGGCAGCTATCTGTGCAGCGATAGCTGTAAACCCGTCCACTTCAAGCACTCCTGCTGCTTTCCTTGCCCCACCTCGTGATGAATCAGCATTCCATTCTGGATTGCCCTGTGAAATCCGGTATAGCAAGGTATACAGCTCCTCATAAGTCTTTTCCAGCGCTTGCCCTCCAGCTGCTGAATCTAGCAATATTTTGGTGTGGGATTCCAAACCGTCAATAAATGTGTGCACCAACACCTCATTGGACTGATGATGATGAGGACAGTCCCGCAATATGGATTTAAATCTCTCCCAGGCTTGATATAAATTTTCTCCCTCCCTCTGTTTGAAACTTAGAATTTGACTTCTAAGTCTTGCTGTTTTACCAGAGGGAAAAAACCTTATCAAGAACTTTCGTGCAAGATCATCCCATGTTGAAATAGAATTTGGTGGCTCAGCTTTCAACCACTTCTTGGCTTCTCCGAGTAATGAGAACGGAAATAATGTAAGCCGAACATAGTCAGGTGACACTCCAGCCGGTATGTAAGTGTCACTTATCTCCAAAAACTTTTGGAGATGCTGTTGTGGGTCTTCATGAGGGAGACCTATAAATTGCCCGCTTGTGTGCAACAATTGCACCATATTTTGCTTGAGTTCAAATCTCCCTCCAGGCTCTGGTTTACGGATACTGGATGTAACATTATTGGCATGTGGGATTGCCACCTCGCGAACCGGCCTTGCTGCTGCTTCTTCGGGCACTAACACTGCCCTCACAACCGGTGGATTTTGTTGCTCCATAATAGTCTGTCTGAGCAACTGCATCTTTCTTCGTAGAGCTTCTCTCCGTTTACTGTGAAATATACGTTCTGGCTCTAGATAAGATTCCACCAGCTCTTTGTCTCTTGCCAGTGTTCACAGCAATTAAGTCTGCAAAATACAGGCTAAGACCAATTTGTCAACACTTAGAAAAATGAAAATACAGTAAAATTAACACTTAAAACAAATTCACCAATTGCCAAGTCCCCGGCAACGGCGCCAAAAACTTGTTCGGGTGGTTTTGGGGTTATAAAACCGACACACAAGTGTACGTGGTCGAACAAGTAGTAAGTGGCTTTAGTAAGCCAAGTATCGATCCCACAGTGACTTGGGTTAAGTGCAATTTGTTCAAGTATACTATATTTTTACTTCTAAATATGCTGACAACAAAGTAACCAAAAAGTGAATAATTTGTTTTATAAATTTTATACTAAAACTACGAACAATTATCTACTTTGAATTTGGACTATGAATAAGAGCATGCCGAGGTTAAAGAACATGTAATGAAACTGATTATCATCATAAATTGGTTAATCTTTTCTTCCAGTTGCTAGCCAATAACATTTGCCAAGAGATTAAAACTCTCGTATTTAATCTCACTTAAGAATCATGAACCATCCATCTACATTTCTGTGATCAAATGCAATTCATGTTCTAGCCATACAATTCCGGTTCCTAAATTGACTAATACGACTTTCAGGTATATTTCTATCCTGAATGCACATCAAAACTCAATTTTCCCAAATCAAGTTAAGAACAATATCCTATTAATTCACAACTTTCCAATTTCGTGCTCTCTCGAGTGAAATCGGACTTTTTAGATGTACATTAATGTAGGCCACACACCAATGCAGTAAGAACAAGAATTAATAGAACAACATGGAAGAAAAAGATGAAAAACCATATAATCAATAATCAAAATTCATCACAAGTGTTCATAACCTCAGCAAGGAAGGGAATTAGCCACTCATTTGTGGATTAATCATCATAAAACGAGTGTTAATCATACAAACATTTGAATTGGAGAAGAAAGAAAGAGAGAAAAAACCCTGAACTTTTCGTCCCTCAACTGCCTGTAACCCACGTCCTTGCTCCACCAAGTCTGAATTATGAAAAATGAACTTAAGTGTTCTATTTATACTAGTGGGAATTTTTCCCGGAATAATGAGCAACGTGTCACGGAGTGCATCGCGGAGCACTGCCTCCGTGACACGCCATGAACGCGGACCCTCACCGGAACTGGGGGTCCGGGAATTCAAGCTTAACGTGGCACGGTGTGCATCGCGGAGCACTGGCTCCGTGCCACGAAGCAAACGTGGACCTTCACTGGAAATTTGGTGAATTTTCACCCTCCAGGCAGAATGCCTCCGCGATGGCAGCGTGACACGGCTCCATCGCGGAGCCCCTTTAAATCATGCTGTCTAATGCCTTTTCCTTGCTCGCATCCATGTCCAACTCCAATATCGTCCAACATGCATTTTAGCTTCCCGAAATCACATTTTACCTGTAAAACAATGCTAATCATGTTGGTTAGTATAAATTCACATTTTATTCCCAATTACATGAAAATGTATACACATTGCTAGATAAACAAGGCGAAAATGATACTTTTGAGTATCACTTGGGCATATAAATCTGCCCAAGATCACCAACCCTGTTGAAGCCTTCAGAGGCGCGGCTCGGCAGTGACAAGGGCGCAATAGGCGGCGCGGGGCGCCAACCCTACCACCGCCCATGTGATATAAATGTACTCCCTTGGTTCACTTTAACCATTTGTGACATATTCCCTCGGCCAAAGACAAGTATAAACTCAATTTTCATTTAGTTTTCATCTGATTAAGCTACCAAACGCCATCCAAACACAAATTAACTTCGGGTAACGAGTTTTAGGCCTATGGGAAGCATTACTACGGAGTTATTTCTCAAATATTCGCCCAGAAAATTGGAAGCCCATTGAGTAAAAGTTGTTGGAATAGTTTCATATTGATTCCTAAATTGCCACAGGCTTTAGGTGAATTTTTCTTCCTTTTCAGATCTCGAAAAATTGTGAGTTTTTGCCGAATTATTCAGAGTTGAATTATAGTTGCCGAGTTTAGTATTGAAATTAGCCTATTCTCCTAGTATCAGGGCTGCAATTAGATAGAACCATCAGTCGCCAGTTGAGACTCGCCAGTTAAATGAAAGTAGGCACTCGAGGTATGTAAGCCTATCCTTTCAGTAAGTTATGTTTGTTGTAAAGTTAGTACGACTTGTGTGTCTATAGTGTTTCAGAGTAAACCTATTGGATCAGCTATTATGAATTGAATGGAGACAATAACAACGATATAGAATCCCTCATCAGAGTTAATCCTAGCCAGTTCAATTTTTGTATACGATATTTTGAGTTGAAATGTTGCTTCCTATAAGAATTATGTTTACCAGAGCATTATAGTGTCCAAAGGGACCAGAGTGAGGCAATGAGGGCCATAGTGAATTCTATTATGTTGAGGCCATGAGGGTCATATTGAGTTTACTAGATTGAGGTCGCGAGGGCCATGTTGAGTTCTATCAGATTAAGGCCGCGAGGGCCATATTGAGTCCTATCAGATTGAGGCCGTGAGGGCCATAGTGAGTTCAATCTGTTTGAGGCCGTGAGGGCCGTACCTAGTTACAACAATTACATTATGACCCACCGTCGAGCCAAGGCTCAGGGTCCAGTTGTATAGTCCACACAGTCCAGACACAGACACAGCTACAGGAGCCTATTAGGCTGAGGTTCAGTTTCAAAGAACGAGTATTCTAGAGTTACAGTATGCTTACAGCCATTAGTAGTCTGATAGTAGGAATGGATATTATTCGTACCTGTCGGGGGCTTATGGGGGCCCAGGTAGGGTTGTTGTTTATACCTTCCAGGCTTATGGGGGCCCGGTTAGGTTCTTGTTTGTATATATAAACTTGTTAGTTAGATATTTCAGACGGTAAGGTTACTCAGGTTAAATTCTTACTCTCTCTCTCTTGATTACTTCAGTTTTACCAGCTTTCAGTCAGTTGTTATTCTACTGCCTTACATATTCGATATACATTGTACTGACGTCCATCCTTGGAGAGTTGCATTACTTGCCTGCAGGTACGGATAGACGCGGTTCGGGACCCTCCTAGTCATCAGCTAGAATTAACATTTTATTCATCTCCTTTCCTCTGGAGTTGGTAATTAGAAGAGGTTGGTTCTTTTGCTGTATAGTTTTTGGGTAGGTCGAGGCCCTGTCTCGATCATTCTTCTACTCTTAGAGGATTGCAGGCTACAGATTTCTAGTAGTTAGCTTTTGTTTTTGTCCATGTGGGGCCTATGTATGTTTATTTAGTGTGATGGCCGTATTGAGCCTTATTTAGCTATTAGTTAGTGGCCTTGTCAGCTATAGCGTAGTTTAGTTGTCTGATTTCATTTCAGTTATAACCAGACAGCATGATGGTCTTTTTGGCCCACAGAGGATCCCTGTTATTGTATTGTTGCTTGTTGTTTTCTTCTTTTACTGGTGGCCTTGTCGGCTAGAGGCTGTATTTACAGCCGAGATATAGCTCGTCGTTTTCGTAAATTAAGTTATAGGTGTGCACTAGAAGTGCGCCAGGCCAACCAGGCTAGTCCAGACCTCAGTGTGGCACTAGGTACCAGTCCTGCCTCCCAAGGCGAGGCGTGACAAACTTGATATCAGAATAGGTCGTATCCCAGGGAGTCTGCAAGCCGTGTCAAATAGAGTCCTATCTATGGATATGTTGTGCACCACGTTCTATAGGCAGGAGGCTACAAGGAATAATAGCATGGTTACTCTTCTTTTCTCCTCTAGTCGTGCTATAAAGTTGTATTGTATAGGGTGACTCCCTAAGCTTATGTTATTCCATTTTACTTACAGAGAAAAAAATGTCTCACGCACGGCGTACCGCGACTGGTCAAGATCTAGATGTGGCAGTAGGAGAGAGCACTAGTAGGGGGCCCCAGTCAGAGTCAGCCCGATCTGAGGAAGATAGGAGACATCACCTCAACCCCCCCAGCACTCACCACCGCATTCAGAGCCTACTAGGGCAGTAGATACACCAGTACCACCCCTTTTTCATTTTACTCTTCACCCATTCTCCTTCATTTTCTTTATCTTTCAAGACTGTGGGTGCAGGTTCTTCTTTTTTCACCTTTTTTTCTCTTTTCTTGCATTTCTCATCAGATATTTCCTTTCGTCTCTATTTGCTGAAAAAAATCTTTTTTTTCTTTTATAAGCACACCACATCCGCCTTTCATTTGCATTATTCAGCCATTTTCCATCTTACTTTTCTTATTCACCCCTATAATAGCCACCTTCAACTTAAACAATTTGTTTGAGTTGAGGTTTACAATGTCCAAGGAGGGACCAGGGCCAAAACAGGTTCATTATAATTAAAGAAGGAAGCGAATTGGCTAAACAACAAAATTGGTCAATTTAGGCTCATAAATTGGGATCAAGGGATATTCATATCTATTTGGTAGGCCATTTAGGCTAAACTGGACTACTTTGAACAACCTATGATTATTTCCTATCCAACTATCTTACAGCCTTGGTACGACTAAGCAGGCAAGTTCTAGATTGTACACACACTGTTGAACTAACACTAAGCACCTCACACTGAAATGCACATGACAACATCATCACTACCAATCGCTACTTCATGAACAGTCGCACAATGGTTATCATATTCAAAGTATTAATGCCATGCAAAGATCCATGAAGGCCATAATATATACATACATATATATATATATACACACACACACAGCATTCAAAAAAATGTAAGAGGGATATCATTCAATAAAGGTCAACATGCAAATATTTTCATTTTATTCGTCTGCCCTAAGTTCTCCTATTTCCTTTCAATTGACACAAAAACACAAGAAAAAATAAAAACCTAAACATGCCGATTTTACTAGATAAGGAACACCCGACGAAAAAGATATCCGGTAAAAAAAACCCTCCAGTTATGTTCAGCAAAAACTAAATGTGACCCCACCCCCATCAAAAGTGTCATGCGACATCCTCGACGCATATCAAAAGTCAAACATAGTAATAGGTAGCCTACCAGAGTGACCTAGACGCTTGTGGTCTCTTGGGCCTCATCTCTAGACAGCTGCAATGCTACCTCCATATCCTGCCTCTCTCTCTTCTACTCTCGTAGCAGATCACCACTATCACCTCCACTCACCTCTCCCCGAGGCCTCTTTCCTTTGCCCTTGGCCATGGGCTACTCAGTAATGAAATCAAAAAAGGGAGGTAGCTCCTCCTCACTCTTGTCCTCTGCAACTGGGATCACCGGTGGTGGTATAGCCGAGATCTGTTGTGCCAATAGCTCACGCAACTCTGCTCTGAGGGCATCAACCTCCGCATACCACTGTGTCATCTGGGGTGAGGCGCTCATCCATCCTCGCAAATGCGTCTAGCCATCCATGTCATGTGCCCTCCAACTCCTTAGGCCACCCAGGTCTTTACCTACTCCATTAGCACTTTCACCTGAAGTGTTATATGGGCCTACTACTTTTATGCCTTTTCCAGCTGCCTAGCCATGTCAGTAATGAACTCTTGTGAGATCGTGACTAGGCCGCTGGTGAGGATCATGGTGACGAAGCTGGTGCTCTAGCTACGATCTCACAGGAGTTCATAACTGACATGGTTAGGCGGCTGGCTAAGGTAAAAAATGGCTGAATGATAGAATCATTTAGCAATTTAGCCAACCAAAGCATTGCCTCACTACCTAGTGAAAAGGAAAATAACTTTAGCCTTATTGCATCCTGACTCACCCCCAGCTGCTTGTACGCCTTGCAAATACCTAGAAAATTTATAAAGTGAGTATGTGCATCATCAACAGCATGACCAGCGAATATCCCCTTCATATTGTGCAATTGGATCATTGCATTAGTAATATCAAACTTTGCCTCAGCAGGTAATAGGGGAGGGACAATAGCACCAATGGCACCAGCCTCATCAATATCAACATCATCATCGTCATCAAAGTACCGGTGCCTCCCGCTGATCTAGACCTCTGTTCCTTCTAGCTCGCGCAGCTTTGGCAACTTGCGTTGCTCTTCAGTAAGCCTAGCTGCATCTCTTCCTCATGCATGCACCTGTTGCTCAGCCAACATTCAGACTGTTTCTTCTTCCACTGTCTCTAGTCCGGGAATGTTGGCCATTTTCTTATATTTCTCAGAGCTCGCTCAAATTCGTGATCAATTGGAACCATGGATTTTCCTTGGCTCCAAGTACTGGGCATACACGAATCTGAGACCTATAAAGAAAAAAACAACAAATAAAAAAATAAAAAGGAAATAAGTACCAACAAAAAAGCAAACACAATTAACTAAAGCCTAAGCTGTAATCCCCAGCAATGGCGTCAAAATTTGATGTAGCCCAAATTACACCTCTAGAAGAGATATAAAGTGGTCTATCTTCAAATATAGAACCAAATAAGGGTTGGGTCAAATCCCACGAGGTATATGGCGAGGACCTCAGTTAATACGTTTAACTAATACTATTAGTTTGCTTATTTCCTGGGGGGAAAGATTGTAACAGGAATTAATGTAAAACAGTGTATAGAAATAAGTAGATTCTTGACTAAAATTGATTGTATTCAATGAGTGAATTGACTAGGATTATGTTCCCCGTGACTTTATTATAAAAAATCTTTTTATACTAGTGATATATTCTAGTGTGTAGCATGCAATATCGGTAAGTTAACTTCATCTAAATGATTTCTCCCCTAATTAGATGATTATCACCACGCAACTTGATCCGTATGTGGGTGTATACTTGATTAACCCTTACCTTTGATATTGGATTAGCTATTCCTGGACAAGTTCAAGCTATTAGATGAGGGTTAATAGCCTCCAATCTCCATTGTTAATCCCTTTTCCCATTCATTACCCCCTTGATCCAATGAGTAAGAATAAGGAAAATTCCAGCGTTTGCAACCGTTAAGAAGCAATTAAAACAAATGGAAGAACAATACATGCATAAACCCCATTCAAGATTCGCTAAGTATTTTTGCCTATATGTGTTAATTCATCATGGTTCCTAACACCCTAGTTATGGATTTAGCTACTCATGCTTGAAGAATTACAATTAAGAATAATAATAAAAATCATAACTGGAAACTTACAATAAATCATAGAAGAAACCACACTTCTTGAATTAATCGGCAAGATATCCAAAATTAATAATCCAAAGTTATTTGAATCTCAAAACCCAAGAACAAAATTATGAAAATTATTTCTTGAACCTCAATGTCGATCAACAACCTTGAAAATATGGTAAAAAATCGTAACAAGTCGTAAACTATAAAAAGAAACCAAAATAAAGTATTTATAGATATAAAATAAATCATTTCCTAATTAAATAAGGAAGTCAGGTCGGCGGTGATGATGACTGGTTAGCTAACCTAACGAGCCATTGAGTATACTAACGGCTCGTTCTTAGTAGATCCTTCCCCTAGTGACGAGTCACCAAATGACTCATCTAGTGACATGATGAGTCGTTAGGTCTTCCATTGCTTCAGGGACCTATTTTTCCAATATTCTTCATGATTCACCCAGGCTGCTCATGACGAGTCGTTGAGTCTCATAACGAGTCATAGCTCCTTCCGTCACCACTCTCAACACTTGACTTAGATTCTTGTACTTTTGAAAGTGGGTGCACATGACGAGTCATGGAATCATACAATGACTCATTTCTCCCCTCGTTCTCACTCTCAATAATTGTAATTTACTTTTTCTTCCAGTCCTTACGACACACACGACGACTCGTTATCAGCCTTGATAAGTTGTGGTGTCAGCTCGTTATCACCACTGTTTTTAGCCTAATTTTTGTTCTTCAAGGCTCTTTTCTCCTAATGGCTCAAAGAAAGATTTTTCATGTGATATGACAACTCATTACCTCATTGGCAATCCAGTCTCAGCCAATTTTTGGCTTATTTTTCCCATTTCACTTTCTGAACTTGTTTCCATGCAACACTTAGCATAAACACATTATATCTATATAAACAAACCTAAGATTATCATATTTTCTTAGTTTTAAATGTTGAAAGTTCCATAAAACCACGACACATCATTAGTCCATCTTGACGCAGCTTAGCTCAGTTTCCCATCGTTAGAGAGTCCTCATCTTTCGAGGACCTTCAGTTTAGTGTTGACTTGTTTTATATTCAGTTTCATACTTTAGCGATCTAGTTGGGGATGTTGTCCCATCAGCTCATCAAATAGTAGTAGAGGCTTATCATACATTATGTAGAATTTCTAGCTTTGTCGAGTGTTGACTCTATTTAAGATTGCTATGTTATTCATACTTCCTCTTATTTAATTTTTAGTTATCATATTCCACTTGATATATGTTGTCACGCCCCACCTTGGGAGGCATAACTGGCACCTAATGCCACATTGGAACCTGGACTGACTTGGTTGGGCATATGCACCTCTGGTGCCTGCCAGCAACTGAAAACCAAGAAAACAAACTGCTATATCTCGGTTGTAAACACAACCTCGGGCCGACAAGTCCACATAGCAACCTGTAAAAGAAAACAGCTAACCCGACAAACACAACAATAAAGGGATCCTATGTGGGCCAACAAGACCATCATGTTGTCTAGTCATAATTGAACGAAAGTAGGCAGTCATGTTCATACTATAGCCAACAAGTTTTCTACCAATAAGCTACACTAGGCCCTACATGGCCAACACGTAAAATATAACATTCATAGGCCCCACACGGCCAACAACAACCAACTAATTGAAGATTGTAGTCTGCAAGAATCTAAGAGTGAAAATATTGGTCAGAATAGGGCCCCAACCTACTGAATACTATATAATAAAACACAGGTAACCTCTACAACCTGGCAACTCTGAACAAAAGAAGCTAGCCAATCTGCTAACTCTGAATAGCTACTAGGAGATCCCGAAACCTATTTGACTGACCCTGCAAGCAAGTATGCAGCTCCCCATAGTTGGGCGTCACTGAATATGTAAGGCAGTAATAAAAGTTGAATAGAAGCTGATAAAGAATTGAAAGTAATCAACGATAGGGACAGAAGTTAACCTGTAAAGTTTCTTAACCATAACCTGCATCTAGTAAACCACTACACAAGTAAGAGTTGAAGTTGCATGACTATACATTCATAAGTTATATCTAGCAAGCAAGTATACAAACAAGAACCTAACCTGGCCCCCATAAGCTTGGAAGATGCAAGCAACACAGAAATCACCTACCGGGGCCCCAATAAGCCCTGGCAAGTATAGTTCAATCTATATATCCCTATTAAGGTCATTATGATTTTGTATAACTATAGCAACCTACCTGGCCTCTGGGTCTGCAACTGAGCCTGTTGGGCTCCTATAACTGTGTCTAAGCCCGTTAGGCTCCTTTTGACTGCACCCTGGGCACATAACACTCGGCAGAGGCTCAGTAATGCCGATACGGCATAAAAAGCAGTCCATACCTGGATGGATTGTAGTATGGCCATGTAGGCCTAAATATAATCCTTTCAGACATCATATAGCTCCTATGAGAGACATCATATAGCTCCTATGAGCAATCCAAGCCCCGTAGGCAATGACATAGTTAGAAACCCTGAAGTTGCTCAACGAAAAGCTATTCTAGGTGGGGGTAATCCCAATCGCTGTGCTACATTTAAGTCTTAATCTACCCACATAATAGGAGTATCTGGCCCTTTAAGCCTAACACAACCGCTACTCGCCCCTAAAATAGTCTATATAGCTTCCAACAGGTACACCCCGTGTGCCAACACCTAACCTGAGGGTCCTGACAGTGATTATAACCTCTAACAGCCTAGACAGAATAAGGAGAGGTCAAAAGTGGCCTAACCAATACTTGAAAGGTCATGTTAGGACAATGATAGCTCGTAAGCGAACAGTAAGGTTGTAGACGACCAACTATTAGTTTCTCTGCTTAGAACAACTTTGGGGCTGCTACTGATCGGACATGCTCCTAAGCAATTATCCCGAACTCTCTACAGGTGGCTTACTATAACTCTTATCTTGGAAGTAACACTATGATACTCTAGTTCGAGTCTCTTTAGATCTTAACTTAGTATGTCCAGATTCACTATGGCTCCTCTGGGAGATTCATAGCCTTGTAGGCAGGTATATCTAGACCTAATCCTTCACGGCAACATGTACCTGGGCATCTGTAAGAGTAGCCTAGGACGTTGGCCTCACATCTAACTACTAATAAGGTTCCTTCCTTAGAGTATCGACTAGTCTATCAGACTTCTAACAACTTAGATGGCTTTCTTAAGTAACCTATATGACAAGCACTAGGTCGGCTGAAGTTAATAGTCAGTGACTGTAGCCAATCATATAGCAAGTTGTCGCTCAGTTCATTAGGCAACCCTGGTGCCATCAACTCGATGAGACAACCATCTTATCCAGATTCCGGCCCTGGAGGCATCAAGGTATGCCAACGGCCTCTAAGCGAGCTTTACTGATAATATAGGCGACAAACTGAAAGCTATATCGCCTGGCTATGCCGTATGCTGTCCAATTTACCAACTCAAGCCCAACAGCTAACCATAAACTTCTAAGGCCTTGGTACAACAGCAAAACATCAAAATACTTCTAAATAGTAAACAGGTGAACGGGGAACTCTCTATGGCGCGCTCAGCGTTAGTCACACTTCACCTACCCTTTCCCGACGAGGGATACTATGTTATAATCTCAATACGTCTTATAGAAGCTAACCACAACATACATAATCATTATCTACTTGCAGCAACTAATCACAACATATAAGATCATTATCTACCTTCGAGGGCATAGGTCGAATCACTATAAAATGAGAATAACTTGCCGAAGAGATATACCTTAACATACCACAAATGCTGACTTTCGTTCACCCAAATAGTTCCCAACCTGAAGCCAGTAATTCCACCTAATTGTAGCCCTTACGCTGTGAGAATACAACTATTTTCAACAATAAGAATGGCCAATAACAATATCTGTCAAAAACATTAATTACAAATCAAACTTCATTCAATTCGACCGAAATCTTACAAATTTCTGAGAGTTTAGAAGGTAAAAATGCTTACCTATCACTTGTAGCCGCTTAGGACTCAATTAGAAGTGATTTCAACAACTTTTACTCGACGGGGCTCCGACAATCCGAGCGAGACTTCAAGAAATAACTATGTAGAGACGTTCCTCGAAGGCCTAGAACTTGTTATCCAAGACGAATTTGAGTTTGAACTGAGTCTAGCAGCGTAATTCGGTGAAAAGCAAATGAAATTGCCGTTCACGTCGCTCCTCTAATCTTGGGGAAATGCTAGAATGATTTCTCAAAGCATGAAGGGGGGGTTTATGTAGATTTGAGGCGGTGGCAAGGGGCGCCCAAAGAGACAATACGCAGGCGCGATGCACCGCTCAAGTCCCTGGGGCAGGGGCGTGATGCGGTGCTCATTGCGCCCTTCCTCTACTTCGGCCTCCTACTCGTTACACTCCATGCTCGTACACTCATCTCCTGAGCCCTTTCCCGCATGCTTCATACCCTAAAACTCTCAACATATGTACGCACGCATTGTCTAAACAATAGAAACTTATGGGGTGTAACATCATTTCCCCCTTAGGAACATTTGTCCTTGAATGTAATCTTAAGCTTAAGAAACACAATTCATTTAACTATTGCCAGAAAAATTTTGGCAGAGTCTCCTCTATAATATGGACTATTCGAAAACCTGAAACACAGAAAAGTCCAACATAGGCGCCTCACAGGATGCTACATGCAACTGACTAGCATAACTGTGTCCATACTGTTTAACCACCTGATTCAGGACAATAACTCTTACGAGCTTCTGAAGTCTAGGCCTGGCAACAAACATATAAGTCTACCATTACAATAAATTGTGAACTAAAAGAATTTCTATAGTGTTAATAACGCGAATCACATTCAACCTGCTTCCTTTTAGCGAGGGGTCCTGCAGTACGATCTGTATATGTTTTCTAGAAGCTAACCAGACTTTATGTAACTGTAATCCCTGTTACTTGCTACTCGTAATATATCTGATATTTATATATGTGTATCAATAACATCTAATTACAACATATCGAATTACAATCTAATGGTAAAAACTATCTGCAGCATCTGAGATCGTTATTTCTATTCGAGAACATAAGTCATAACACTGTATGATTAGGATACTTGCCGAGAGTTAAGCCTTACATACCTCGTTCACCATTTTCTGACTAACTAATGAGTATCAGCTCGTGTTCAACTGTCCTTCTTAACTGTAATCATATTAATGGAAGAATAGGGCCAACTTCGTTACTGAATTTGAACAAAACAATAACTTATATATATATATATATATTGACTACACTTCAACTTATCGAAAAACGATCAAAAACTCATAATTTCTCAATAATCTAGAAGGGAGAAATACTTACTTTAAGTCTGTAATCATATTAACACTAGTTTGAAGAGATTCCACCAACTCTGGCTCGGCGGGATGATAATTTGCCGGGCGAATTTTGCGAAAATAACTCCGTAGCAATGCTCTCTGCAGCCTTATACTTCAGTACCCGAAGTTAATTCGGATTTGGATGGTGTTTAGCAGCGTAATCGGATGATTGTTACTTGGTTTCTTTGTACTCCCTCTGTTCTGGTCGTAATTATTTGGATAATGATCTAATTTCTAAGTGTGAGGCCTTTATATACTTGAGGCAGCAGACAAGGCAACATGGCACGCTGCCCAACGCATTGATTCTACTCTGTGCCACGTTGGCTAATGCGGAGGAGCAGCTCCGTGCCACTTTACCCCTCTGGGCAGCTTGGTTCGGCCTCCTCTCGCGAAATCTCGACTTGGCACTCGTTTGGCCTTTCCCCGGGCCCTTTCCTCGTACGTATGGCACTCTAAAACTCTCAACCAACATATGAATAGGCCAACTAAATCTTAGAAACTTACGGGGTGTAACATCCTCCCCCCCCCCTAAGATCATTCATCCTCAAATGTTAACTTCTACTTGCAAGAACCTTAACCTTGCAATTACTTATTCTGAAAAAATTTCGGCAGAGTATCCCCTGTAATATGGACTATCCAAAACCCTGAAATGCAGAAAAATCCAATATAGGTACTCCACACAATACTATGGCATTCATTCCACAATATACTTAAATCAATTATCTCACATATACATGTATATAATGCAACTTATGAAACAACAACAACATACCTCTAGCTGCACAATCTGACTAAGTCTGAACTAACTGAGGATATCTGGTTTTCATATCGTCTTCTACCTCCCAGGTCATCTCCTCTCAGTTCTTATTCCACCATAATACTTTAACGGAAGCAACATCTTTAGTTCTTAGTCTGCGGATCTGCCGATCTAGTATGGCTAATGGAGCTTCTTCATAAGCTAACTCCTCAGTGATTTGGACGTCTTTGAATGGGACAATCTGGGAGGGATCTCTTATGCACTTCCTCAGCATTGATACATGAAAAAACTGGGTGAACAGATTCTAATTCTGGAGGTAAATCCAATTCATAAGCCACTTGGCCTATCCTTCGGCAAATCTGATACGGCCCAATAAACCTCAGGCTGAGCTTGCCTTTCTTACCAAATCTCGTCACACCCTTCATCGGTGAAACCTTCAGGAATACCCAGTCACCCATATTAAACTCTAGGTTTCTCCGCTGCACATCAACGTAAGATTTCTGGCGCCTCTGAGCAGTCAGCAGGCGTTCCCTGATAAGCTTTACTTTTTCCTTCTGCCCATTTTAACATGTCCAGGTTTGCTCTATCTGCCTGAAGTTATCATACAGAAGGCTTCCACTTCCATTTATAGTGGGCCTCGAAAGTCTGAGTTGTATATTCTACTTAGCCACCAATTAGGGTACGAGGAACTGTGCTTAAGTTAACATGTGTCACCGTCTGTTCCAACATCCCTTCCTAAAATTTAGTCGTAGATTGCGCCCCTCTGTCGGAGTTTATCAAACACTGGGGCTCCACGCACTCCATCTACTTTTGGGGTATTTAACCTGACATAAGTCTTAATGGCAACATAATTTCATCTGGCAAGGCACGAATTGACCTCATTGGTCTTATTATACTGACTCAAATAAGGTCAGGCTACACCTGGTGTGAGGTAACCTTGTGACTGTATTCTTATTAATTACTCTCCACTCCCTTGCATACACGACCATCTCTTATATTTGATAACTCGATTCCTGCTATTTCACCTTTCCTAGCCTGTCACTAGGGCTCCGCTTCTATGATTTAATGATATCTCCTGTCCTCTCGTACCATCTCATTACATTTTCGTTAAATTCTGGGAGCAACGAACACATGCACCTTAGCTATCATCTGCTATTTGAAGTTCTGCCACCCTTGGAACGTGAGGTCAACATCCGGACCTTGTGACCTTGCTTGTTGTTATATTGAAGGCCCGTAACTATCCGTTGGGCCTTATTTCTAGGCTGCACTAGATTAGAGTCTCCGTGTCGGCACTCTCTTACCTTCCCCTTAGGCGGGCGTACCACAAAATTTTAGGCTACAACTTTATTGTCTCTTAACTGTTAGCCCGAGGCTTAGTCCTCAATATACGATGTTCTATCAACCTGGAGGTGATTCTAATTTCCCCCAAAGTCTGGTATTCATGCTTTTCCCCTTACCTTCCTTGGACTGAGCTTTGGGGTTCATGGTACCTACCTTACATTGTCAATAAGGTCACCGGCCAGGTTTCGGCCTATACTTCTTCTAGCTTGCAGTCGGACCCATTTTATTCATATGACCTCCCAGTCTTTTGATATCGCAAACTAAGATCATAACCATTATCTTGCAGGCATATCCTGCCGTCATTAGCATGCTACGGTGGATTTAGCCTTTTTCTGACTTGAACTTGACTATTACTGGGAGTTTATCACTGATGGATTTCTTACACGCACTTCGAGTAAGTTGGTAGTCTTACCCACTCTTCTAACTTATTACCATGAAGGTCTGGACAACTTACATAAACATTGGGGCTCCCTACTCTTTCCTAACACTTTCTGGAGTCAACAAATCCAACCTTCGCTTACTATTTACTCCGGACAACATCGCCTAAATTCCTACACCCTTTGCTATACTAGAAACAAAACTAAGACATAGGAATAGCCTTTTCTTACCGCAATAAAATGGGAATATGGAACTGTACAACATTCGAAAGGATGGAGGTGGGAATCCTGCATTTCCCTCTCTTTCTCACATCCATCAGGTAATCTAATATTAACTGTCGTCTTGACCAGATCTTGTATATCTAACAGATAAGTCGACTTGTATATACGCTATACTCCTGACTTCCTACTCTGAGGTTATAAAAATAAACTGGAGACGGTGCTGGTAGATGTGTCACAGTGTGAGGTTACAGGTACCTCGGGAGAGTATTGGGGAGATCAAGCACATCCGCTCCCGTCCTTACGCTGACTATCTCCCAACTGTAGCATCTTAATGATACCTCCTCCTGCCGCTGTAGTTATCTTGCAACTGGCTGGTGTCTGTCTTATATTAAACATTACCCCAGACAGACATAACAAGGAAAACTTGCTCTATAGCACGATCTGAGAAGAAGAAAGAGTAACCATCCTATCATGCCTTGCAGCCTACTGCCTATAGTATGTGGTGCACGACACATCTATAGACAAGACACTACTTAGCACGGCTTGCAGACTCCCTGGGATACGACCTGCTCTGATACCAAGTTTGTCATACCCCACCTTAGGAGGCATGACTGGCACCTGGTTCCCTACTAGGACCTGAACTGCTGAGCTGAATCTAACTCAGGAATCAAGAAAAGAACGGGCTATATGGAGGCTATAAATACAACCCCCAGCCGACAAGGCCTATAGCCCCTGTGACAGTAAATAGCTACCCAAAGACAAACAATCATAGGGAGTTCTTTGCGGGCCGACAAGGCCACCATGATATCTAGTTATAACTGAAAAGTAAAATCAGATGCTAAACTGAACTATAACCGACAAGGCCACCAATCAACAGTTAAACAAGGCCCCACACGGCCAACATACATAATCTAAAACACATATGGGCCTCACACGACCGATATCATCTAACCATAGGGATGTAACACAATCAGCAAGCCTCTAGGAGTAATAAGATGGTCGGGACAGGACCCCGACCTACCCATACTGTACAAACAAAAGAAATAAACCTCTATCACCTAAGCTCCGAAAGAAGGGAGCTGAAGGCTCTGTACGGCTGACTGAAACTACAAGGGACCTGCTCCTCATCTATCTGCACCTGCAGGTAAGTATGTAGCGCCCCCAGAAGGGCGTCAGTACAATATGTACCGAGTATGTAAGGCAATAGATAAGCTGAATAGGACTAGAAGTAAATAAAAAGAAGAGCCGAAAGATTAACTTGTACGCCTGCTAATTTGTAATCTGCATCTAACTGGCACTACATGTACATAAGCTAAGACTTCATACTTACACATTTATACACTACAACTAGCAGACAAGAATTCATACAAGAACTCACCTGGCCCCCATAAGCCGGGAGGTACAATCAGCAGAGAATAACTCGTTCAGGCCCCCATAAGTCCTGGCGAGCACATCTCAATCTATATACCCCTACTCAGGTGTCTACAACTCTACTGGTACTGTAGCCAATCTACCGGTTCCCTGGGTCTACAACTGGGCCCGCTTGGCCCCTGAACTATAGCTTTGTCTGAGTCCGGAGGACTCCTGATGTCTACACCCCAAGCGTAAACGCTCGACGGGGGTGTGTATAAGGCCAACCACGACATATGAGGATCTGTATCCCCATCTTCGTCCCTTGCGGACGGCATGCCGCTCCATAGAGCGGCGTATCCTCGCCTCTTGCAGGCAAGCGACACAGCTATTAACCCTGGGGCGGTCATGGAAGGCTTCTAACTAAAGGCAACCCCAACCCAGGTGCTATACTGACACATCAATCTATTTGTATAAAGAGAGCGTATCTGGCCTTTTGGGCCTCATGCTAATGCTACTCGCTTCTGGGATAATTTGTATGGTTGTCTGCAGGCACGCCGTGTGCCCGTATTTGATCAGAGGATCCTGATAGTGATCATGATCTCTAATAGTCTAGGATGAATAGAGCGAGGTCTGAAGTGGCCTAACAATACTCTGAATGTCCTACTCGGACATCTATAACTCATGAATAACTGTGGGGTTGCGGATAGCTAACTACTTTATTCTTATAATTAAACAACTACAGGGCTGGGCTCGGTCGAACTTGCTTTTACGCGATCGGCACCATGGTCCTTCATAGGGAGCTTACCGATCTCCTTAACTTATGGCTAACACTGTACTAGCAGAGTACTACTGACTCCTTAAGCCTTATCTGGATCCACTCGGATATGTATTACAGTCCTGGGCAATTCCCAATCTTATAGGCAATTCTATATAGACTGGCCCTCTCCTGGCACTCTGTACCTGAATACCTTACAAGAACCGGCTAGGGTGCTGGCCCATCACTGACTACTGATGTGGACCACTCCTTGGGGTACCCACGGGTTTATCCGACTCGGACGACTGCGCTGTCTTGCTGGCATCCTACATGATAACTGTTAAGTCGATTAAGACTGACAATCACTGATTAGGCTAAAGGGATGGCAAACGATCACTCAATACACTGGACAACCCTGGTGTCTCTAACTCTAGAATATACCTATTCTGTCTCTATTTCTGGTTCTGGAACGTGCGATAACATCAATGACCTCTAGGGTTGCTTTCCTGCCAATACAGGCGCCAACTGGTCGTTTGACCACCTAACTGCGCCCATACTGTTTAACCAACTAATTCAGGACAATAACTCTTACGAGCTTCTAAAGTCTAGGCCTAGCAACAAACATATAAGTCTACCATTACAATAAACTGTGAACTAAAAGAATTTCTATAGTGTTAATAACGCGAATCACATTCAACCTACTTCCTTTTAGCGAGGGGTCCTGCAGTACGATCTGTATATGTTTTCGAGCAGCTAACAAGACTTTATGTAACTGTAATCCCTATTACTAGCTACTCGCATCATAGCTGATATTTATATATGTATATCAATAACAGCTAATTACAACATATCGAATTACAATCTAATGGTAGAAACTATCTGCAGCATCTGAGATCGTTATTTCTATTCGAGAACAAAAGCGTAACACTGTACGACTAGGATACTTGCCGAGAGTTAAGCCTTACATACCTCGTTCGTCGTTTTCTGACTAACTAATGAGTATCAGTCCGTGTTCAACTGTCCTTCTCAACTGTAATTACATTAATGGAAGAATAGGGCCAACTTCGTTACTGAATTCAAAGAAAACAATAACTTATATATATATATATATTGACTACAATTCAACTTATCGAAAAACGATGAAAAACTCGTAATTTCTCGGGAATCTAGAAGGGAGAAATACTTACTTTAAGTCTGTAATCGTATTGACACTAGTTTGAAGAGATTCCACTAACTCTGGCTCGGCGGGACAACGATTGCCGGGCGAATTTTGCGAAAATAACTTCGTGGCAATGCTCTCTGCAGCCTTATACTTCAGTACCCGAAGTTAATTCAGATTTGGACGGTGTTTAGCGGCGTAATCGGATGATTTTTACTTGGTTTCTTCGTATTCCCTCTATTCTGGCCGTGATTATTTGGATAATGATCTAATTTCTAAGTGTGAGGCCTTTGTATACTTGAGGCAGTAGACAAGGAAACGTGGCACGCTGTCCAACACGCTGATTCTGCTCCGTGCCACGTTGGCTAATGCGGAGGAGCAGCTCTGTGCCAATTTGCCCCTCTGGGCAGCTTGGTCCGGCCTCCTCTCACGAAATCCTGACTTGGCACTCGTTCGTCCTTTCTCCGGGCTCTTTCCTCGTACGTATGACACTCTAAAACTCTCAACCAACATATGAATAGGCCGACTAAACGTTAGAAACTTACGGGGTGTAACAAACTGGAAAGGATAAATTGTACGCATACCTTACCTCCACATCAGAGGTAGAGAGACAACTTCTAAAACTAAATACATTCAAGAATTTTAAGAACAACTTCAATTAACAATATTAATTAACAAATTCAAAAAACCTAAATTAACGTAAATCTACAAATTTCAAATTAACAAAGTGATAAATTAATAAATTCAAGAACATAAAACTAATTTTTTACAAATTGATAAATACATTTAAGAAATATTACATTAGCTAAATTCACAAATTAACAAATTTGAGAACCTAAATTAACATAAATTCACACAAATTTTAAATTAATAAAGCCACAAAATAAAAAATTCAATTTAAATTTGCTAAATTAACCTAAATCTATAAAATTCACATATACATTTAATATCAACATTGTATAACAACCTAATGTTACAAATTCACAGCTACATTCACAAAATATACAATATTTGAGACCCTAAACTACACACACACAAGAAAAATTTTAAAAAATTTTTAAAAAAATAAAGGAATTTGGGATTTAGAATTGACCGGAAAAGAAGAAGAGTCGCCACGAGGTCGCCGGGGGAGGGGGACTATGTAGATCAGTCCAGTGATTTTTTTAAAACAAAAAATTCACTCGATTTTGACCTTTTGAATATTTAAAATATATATACTTCTTCAAAAAACTAAGGGATTATGAGTCAATTTAGTTTAGCCGAAAAAAAATGGCTTTTAAATATAAGTGCTTAAAACACTTTGTGCTAAAACTTATTTTATAAATAAGCAGTTATGTGTTTGGATAAAAGTTTTTAAGCTGAAAAAAAATTATTGATGTGTTTGGTACATAAGAGCTGTTAAGCACTTATTTTGGGTCAAATGATTGAAATGCCCTTAAATTTGTTAACACTATAAAAAGCATTTTACTATGATAATTTTATTTTAAAAATAATTAAAATTTAAATTAATTTATATTTTTATTTATTTTTAATATAAACTAATTATTTAAGTTATTTCTAATTTTTAAAATATATAATTTGAATAAACTTAGGCAAATCTCCCTTTTACTTTTTATTAGGAGTATAGTTCTATTTTTTATTTGTAAAATCAAATATATAATTTAAATGAATTAATACTACCTCGATTTTTTCTCTTTTTTTCGTTTCAGATTTTTAATTTTTTTTCTAATGCAAAAGAAAAAATTCAAAGATTTCAGTGAGGGTGTTATTAAAATTATAAAAATATTATAAGATAAAAAGGTAAATAATTTGATCAAACTTAAACGGCTTATAAGTCAAAAAACAAAAAGTTGGTATTTACCAACTTTTGGCTTTTTGCTTTTTTAAAGCACTTTTTGGTGAAACCAAACACTATAAAAAATTAAAAAGTACTTATAAGTTGGTCAGCTTATAAGCTAAACCAAACACCCTTTGTATCAGTTGTTGTAAAAATTAAAAGGAAAATATTTTGTTTAATTTTTTCTTAATTTTTTTAATTGGTTAAAAAGTTTACTATTTTTATTAAAAAAACCCAGGGGCTATGTTAATTTTGTGAAAATAAGTTTGTTTTTTATTTTCGACATAAACCGATACAGTCCTTCGACTTACTATTTTTATTTTTGGCACAAAATAGACTGAGTATTAAATCGATAGTGTATCTCAAAAAATTATTTTTCATACAAAATTGTGTGGAAAAATTGAGGGTCTACTGTCGATTTTATGTAAAAATAATTTAAATTTTTAAAAAAAAAAAAAAGATGAAACCCACTCAATTCATTTGTTTTCTTCTCGATTGTGTGGACCGACTCAGTCCCTCAATTTTGACCTGTTTATAATAATGTTTATCTTATTCGATTCTTGTCTATTTAAAGGGATACATATTTTATTGAAGAAACATCTCGTAACCCCCCTATACAAACTACTAGGATATTTATAAGAAGATCAAAAATCAATTATTATTTTTCTTAATGTCGATGTGATCAACAGACATTTTTCCTCGAGATCCACTCAAAATGTTGAACCATCAGCATATAAAGCATTTAGCTAAATTATCCTTCGGACAAGATTAGCTTCACCCTCTCCAAATATTTTTCACCTTTTCACATTACACTTTGAATTCTTAAAATCTGGTATGTTACATATCATTAATCAATTTATTATTTGATCAATAACGAAATTAGCTGTGTAATCCTAATCTCTGAATGTGATAGCTAAGAATTATGATCTTTTTCCGTTTGATTGGCTATGTTGAGCTATATTGTAGATTCAAACTGTATGAAGGTTATTTAGATTCGAACTCGTGACACTATTTAGCAAATTATAACTTGTTGATATGACTCATTATTGTAATTGTTATACGGTTTAAGGATTCAAAGGTTTCAAATTGTGCCGGACAATTCAAGAAATATTACTCCGTTTGAACAAATTTATTTTCAAAATAATTAAAATCTCTTCTAGATAAATGTTTTATTTAAAAATAACATTTTGCAACACTTAACCATGAGTCCATGAGTAACAACGGAGAGTAGAATTTTTGAAGGCAAACTGTTACTAATGGATCCGATTCTCTACTATTTGGGCCTATTAAAAAAGCTTCGGAATATAAATACATCGGGCTCAGTTTTAGTAAAAGGAAATTTTCAGAAAATGAACAGCCCAATAAAATACTTTGCAACCCCGTAACCATATATTTAGTTTATATTCGCATAGTCTATTTTTATTTCAACTGTGGTTAAATATTTTTATACGTTATTATATAGAATTTGTACACTTACATAATTAATATATTTATCTTGTATAAAATTTTTAATTGTTGTTTCACAGAGATTTAATCTTCATATCAAAATTTGGATCTTAAATTAGGAATAAATGACATAACTTTTAGGCATAAATACAAATTTGACGTTTATCGTTCACTCTTAAAATTTTAGCTTAAGAAAAAGAATGAATTCCATAGCCTAATTTGATACTTTTTTTATTTTAATTTATTTGTCTTTGACCATACCTTTTAATACTTTGAATTTATTAACTATTGTAACTTATCATACTTTGTATGTAGTTTTTAATATGTAAATTTTATTTCAAAAAACATTGAAAATTTTATATCCAAAATTACCTCGAGCATTAGTTCATTTTGACTTGAATCAAAGTCAAACAAATTGAAAAGGAGTAAATGTTAATGGCAAAAGTGTTATTAGAAGAGTTTTGATGATTGACTGTAATTGATAAAGTTTTTACAACTAACAAAGTGAACCAGGTTCATATACAGGTTCATATGCATACGTGGGTGTCAACTAGATTCATATGCATACATATTTGTCATCATCAAAAAGAGGGAATTTGTTATGCGAATATTTTGATGACTGACATAGGTGAACCAGGTTCACTATACAGCTGAAGGTTTTGCAGGTGTGAATTTGACTTGGATCTGGAAATATCAAATAAGAAAAACACGTGGAACTGAAGAGAGAACCAGATACGTACAAGGAAACCAAATCCTTTTAGGATTCTTTCCAAAAAACGAGTTGTATTTGACTAAAAGAGAATCAGGTATGAAAAATAACCATATACGTACAAGGAAACTAAATCCTTTTAGGATTCTTTCCAAAAGACAAGTTGTATTTGACTAGGAGAGAACCAAATATGAAAAATCTGACTTGAGGAAATTAAGTCCTTTTGGAATTCTTTTTTCCTTATTTGGGATACGAAAAGGTTTGAGGAAATAAAGTCCTTTTGGGATTCTTTTTCCTTATTTGAAATAAATCTAGGTTTGACAAAAACCACGCCCTTTGGTGCTATATAATGATCATAAACAACCATAGAATATTCAGCTATTGCATTCGTCGTCAAGGAGATTATTCTGAAGCAATAGTTGTTCATAGCAAGAAACACTCTCATTGGACCAGGTTCCTATAAGCGAAGAATTGGAGCAGAAGAATTATCCTATCTTGATTGAGTTTGTTGTTTGTATTTTTGAGTTGTAACTTTCTCTTCTAGAGTTAGTTGAGTCAAGTTACATTGCGTTGTACTTCAGAGACTAGAGTTTATAGTCTTTGAATAGGTGATTGCAGTTTGAGAAAACTGTAGAGATCCAGGTACTACAGTTAGTCCATTTGATTGCAAAGTTGTAGTTTAAAACCTACTCGTGAGTTGAATAAAATCCTATTTTATAGGTCGTGTTTTTTTGGGACTCCCTTGAGCAAGGAGGTTTTTCACGTTACATCTGCGTGTTCTTTATTTTTCTACACTTGTGATTTAATTGAATCAGGTTCAATATCGTGGATAGCTGATGGTGATTTCAGTTGGTATCAGAGCAGGGTTTTCCAATAAAGGCTTACACCTTGAAAAATCAAATCATGGCAGCACCACCAACAGCTCAAGAGGGACAATCAACGACAAGACCACCCTTGTTCAATGGTCACTACTATGGGTGGTAGAAAAATCGCATGATGGACTTCCTTACAGGTGAAGATCACAACTTGTAGAATGTCGTATTGGATGGACCTACCATTCCCATGAAATTGGTTGAGGATGGAAAAACTAAAATTTCAAAAGGCATATTGGAATATACAAAGGAAGAGAAACTAGCCATCGAGATTAACACAAAAGCGAAGAAGATTTTGGTATGTGGACTTGGTTCGGACGAATACAATCGAATTTCATCATGTACAAGTGCAAAAGAGATTTGGGATGCCCTCCAGACTGCTCATGAAGGAACTAATCAGGTGAAGAAGTCCAAGATCGATATGCTCAATTGTCAGTATGAACTGTTCAGGATAAAAGAGGGTGAATCTATTCATGACATGCATACCATGTTCTCATCTATTGTGAATGAGATGTATTCTCTTGGTGAGACCATTCCCACTAGCAAGGTTGTAAGGAAACTTCTGAGTGTACTACCTAAATCTTAGGAAAGCAAAGTAGAGGCTATTTCTGAAGCGAGAGATCTGGATATACTGGTCATGGATGACTTGATTGGGAATATAAAGACTTATGAACTCAAGAAATCTCAAGAAAAGGAGCTGACCAGTTCTCACAAGGAACAAAACCTGGTTCTCAGGTCTATTGTTGAGGATGATAACATGACCTTGCTCACTTGAAAATTTCAGCGAATCATTAAGAAAGGTTTTAACACTTAGAAGAAGAATTCATCAAAGTCCTTTGACAAAAATCTTAGAGATCTTATTTTGCCACAATTGTGGTGAACCTGGTTATTTCATGAAGGAATATCCTCTATGGGAGTTAGAACACAAGTGTGACCTAACTGAGAAATCCAAGGAAGAAAAGAAGGATCAGGTTCAAATCCCCAACAAAAAACTCACCATGAAAGAAGCAGATAGTGTGGTGAAGCGAGCTCTAGCTGCTATGGTAGATTTCTCTAGTGATAAATTTGAAGCTGCTACTAAACAAGATAACTGCTCCCTCTTAGCCATGGATGACTCGGATGATGAATATGTGTTGGCCCTAATGGCTGAGGCAGACTCAGATAGTGAAAAGGACAACAACAAGGTAAGCTTCTTTGAACTTAAATCAAAGTTAAATTCATATTCTCAAAAGAAGTTACTATCTGTTTCTATTGTTCTTATTGATGAATATAACACTCTGTCTATTAAAAAAGAACAAATCATGAATCACTTTGCCTCTCTTAAGTTTGATAATAGTAAGCTTGAAGAGGAAAAAAGAGACCTTATGATAAAAATTGAAGAGTGTGAAAAAATTCATAAAGAAAATATTGAAAAAGACAAAATCATCAAAAACTTCACTTTAGAGTCATAGGCACTGCACACAGAGAATCTGAGTCTAAGTAAGAGTCTGGTTAAAACCAAATATGAATTAGAAAAAACTCTGAAATGGACCAAGTCCTCAGAAATTCTAGTCTCCTTGCATAAAAATCACTCAAGTCAAAGACAAGGAATAGGATACAAAAATGGTATCTCAAAAATTGATTTGAGCACTAAAATAAATCCCATCCTTTGCTCTCATTGTGGAAAAATGGGTCATTATAAAGAACATTGCAACTCTAAGCTAAAAGCAATCAAGAAGAACATTGATTTTGCTAGTCACAGATAAGTACATCCTCTAAATTCTTTTTCAAGTATACAGTAGTTCACCCTAGATCTGATCCCCCAAATAAAATCACGAGAGGAAAGAAAACTATTCTACTCCCCTTCTAGACTAAAAGAGATCTTATTCACCCCTTCAATAATGAAAAGGGACTCAAGCTAGTCTGGGTACCTAAAACCAACCTCTGACTAGTTTTGCAGGTGAAAGTGAGAGAAAAGCAGGGAACCTGGTACATGGACAGTGCATTTTCCAGGCATATGACAGGAATGGTTGAAAACTTTCTCTCATTCACCAGTAATAAAGGCAGAAACATTGCCTTTGAAAACACAAAGAAGGGTGAAATCGCTGGAATTGACAAGGTTGGAAGATACATGTCTCAAGAAATTGACAATGTGTACTATGTTAAGGGGTTAAAACACAATATGTTAAGCATCTCAAAAATGTGTGACAAAGGGAACTCAGTCCTATTCACTTCAGCAGATTGCAAGGTTACAAGCTTGAAAACAGGGAACCTGATTCTCAAAGGACAGAGATACAAAAATGTGTGCAAGGTATACAAATTCCTAAACAAGATAACAAATTGTGTGGAGGAAAGCATGCATGTAATCTTTGATGCACAAAAATCAGTGGATAGAGTGAGCACATAGGAAAAAATGGAAGAGATTGGTATGACACCGACTACCAACACTGAGGGGAACTAGGTACACAGGATAAAAATACTCAGCATGAACATCTGAATACTTCCAGGATGCCTGATGAACAAGGTACTACACCATATTTGTCACATCATGGAACTACTGAAGAACATGAGCAACCAGATCATATGTACAGATTGCACAAGGCATCGTATGGGCTCAAACAAGCACCAAGAGTATGGTATGACAGGCTATCAAGTTTCTGCTGAATCATGGAGAATTGACAATACATTCTTTATCAGAAAAGGGGGGAAGAACATACTGATTGTTCTGATAAAGGATGTGGACCTGGTTCTTTGGTATCCTACCAGTGATATGCAAATGCAGACTATGTGGAATTCATGGTAGACAGGAAAAACACATATGGAATGGCATATCATCCTCTGTGACAACATCAAGTGAAATGAGTATGGAGAAGAACCAGGTTCATCACAAAAGAATAAAACACATTGATGTTCTCCATCACTTTTTGAGGGATAATGTGGAAAAAAAATATTTTGATGAAGTTTTGCAAGACTAGATCAGATGGCTGACATTTTTCACCAAGGAATTGGGAAGAGAACCGTACCAAAGAATTCATGTGGAGTTACAACTAATCAAACTTCATTGACTTTGTTTACCATTCTCTCTTCCTTTTGACTAGAATTTATTTATTCTTATACTTATCAAGTCTCATTGTGTCTTAACTGCTAATCCAGTCTCGTATCTTTGATTAGGTACACACCTCAGTCACGCTACAATGAAATGTTTAAAAATTGATGATGTGACCCTTACTTTATAATTGCTGGAAATATGGACAAGACTCAAGGAAAGAATCACAGGAGGATCCAGGTTCCTCTAAAGGCCATTGTGGTATGTACTTATCTCCTTGCGTTTGTGTTTAACTTTGTTGCTGAATCTACAACCACCACTCTACTAAACCTGGTCCATTCTCCAATTTCTTGTCTCTGGGTACGTCACAAGTACTGTCAGCATCTTAAAAAGAAGGGGCTACAAAACATGACTCACTTCTCCATTGATTCATAACAACAGGTCTCTAGCATATAGGTGTAATATTTCTTTTTCACTTTGTCCAAATTCTTTATTATCAAGTATCCATGAAAAATATTTCTACCAGTCCATCTCTGTTAAATGTTTCCATGGCCGAAGAAGCCCCTCCATCCACTCAGGGGGAACTTCCATCAGCAGTGTCTAAGACTGCACCAGGTTCTTTCCTAAAACCTGCCCTATCCACTCTTGCCCTCTTCCCAGAGTTCGTAAGTCTAAAATGGTGGATCTCTACACGAATCTTGAGGAAGTAAAGAATGGAAAAAAAGTGAATTTAAGGGTGAATAAAGTAAGTCTCACCTTGATAAAATGGTTAGTTGGTGACATCTTGTAAGTGTCTAGGGTGAGCTATGCAGAGATGACATGGAACGAACCTTGGAGGAGTGTGATCTTCTACAGCATGTATCAGGTTAAGAAAAACTGTAACTCAGATGATTTTCGATCTGTATACTACAACTGCACGAGTGGCTGAATTGAAAAGGGAGAATGCATAGCTTAAGGATGATCTACCCAATGCTAATGTTGAGATATCTACTCTCAAAGACAGAATGCTTAGTGAACAAAGTGTCCACCACAACAGAATTAACAAGCTTCTCTTTTTGATAGAGAAAACTACTCATTCCTCCTCTTGAAGTTTTTTTGTCTTCCCTTCTCTATTCCTTCCTATTTGTGGTTGTACTTAGCTTACAAGTTGGATACTATGTATTGAATTTGGTACATCACTGACTTGTTTTGTTCTTTCCTTGTGCTCCTAACCCATCTACGCATTAGATGACTCATATCATTAGTTTGATCTAACTATTTTTGTTGTTTCAGGCTTGTTCTGATAAGTGTTGCACCAGTGGTCATGGTTTAGTAATTTTTTGCACATGCATGATACTTTCTAGGTTCTTTGTCTAAAAACTTTTCAATGATGTCAAAAGGGGTAAGATGTCAGCATAGCATTCTGTCTGTCATCATCAAAAAGGGGGAATTTGTTATTAGAAGAGTTTTGATGATTGACAAAGGGGGAATTTGTTATTAGAAGATTTTTGATGATTGACTGTAATTGATAAAAATTTTACAACTGACAAAGTGAACCAGGTTCATATACAGGTTCATATGCATACATGAGTGTCAACCAGATTCATATGCATACATATTTGTCATCATCAAACGGAAAAATTTGTTATGTGAATAATTTGATGATTGACATAGATGAACCAAGTTCACTACACAGCTGAAGGTTTTGCAGGTGCGAATTTGACTTGGATATGAAAATATCAAATAAGAAAAACACTTGGAACTGAAGAGAGAACCAGATACTTACAAGGAAACCAAATCCTTTTAGGATTCTTTCCAAAAGACAAGTTGTAGTTGACTATGAGAGAAACAGGTATGAAAAATAACCAGATACGTACAAGGAAACCAAATCCTTTTAGGATTCTTTCCAAAAGACCATTTGTATTTGACTAGGAGAGAACCAGGTATGAAAAATCTGACTTGAGGAAATTAAGTCCTTTTGAAATTCTTTTTTCCTTATTTGGGATACGAAAAGGTTTGAGAAAATAAAGTCCTTTTAGGATTCTTTTTCCTTATTTGAAACAAATCTAGGTTTGACAAAAACCGCATCCTTTGGTACTATATAATGATCATAAACAACCACAGAATATTCAGCTATTGCATTCGCCGTCAAGGAGATTATTCTGAAGCAATAGTCGTTCATAGCAAGAAACATTTTCATTGGACCAAGTTCCTATAAGCGAAGAATTGGAGCAGAAAATTATCCTGTCTTGATTGAGTTTGTTATTTGTATTTTTGAGTTGTAACTTTCTCTTCTAGAATTAGTTGAGTCAAGTTACATTGGTATGATTGTGTTGTACTTCAGAGACTAGAGTTTATAGTCTTTGAATAGGTGATTGCAGTTTGAGATAACTGTAGAGATTGAGGTACTAGAGTTAGTCCCTTTGATTGCAAAGTTATATTCTAAAACCTGCTCGTGAGTTGAATAAAATCCTATTCGATAGATCGTGTTTTTCTAGGACTCCCTTGAGTAAGGAGGTTTTTCACGTTACATCTGCGTGTTCTTTATTTTTCTGCACTTATAATTTAATTAAACCGGATTCAATATTATGAATAGCTGATGGTGATTTCAAAAAGTTACATAACAAAATTTTCCTTCTGAATCTCATCCATTCATTCTGTCAGGGATTATGTTCCATTTAATTTTCTGCTAGAGTCTTCATTAATCCTTCGTTCTTACTGTCTCTCAACTCAAAAAAAATTATACAAAAACAAGCAGTAGAACAATAATTGGAATCCCAATTCGTTTACAGAAAATAACTCAAATCCAAAAGAAAAAAAAAAGACTATATAAGTAGTAGAATAAAAAAGACCATGTTCAGCTTGGGCTATAGCTTCTAGTCCACTTGATATATGTTGTTCGAACCTCTGACATTTCTAACGCACGTTCTTAAAGGATCGGACATATACACTCGACAGTATTTTTATAAATTTGAACAACATAGTTCTTGACTGTTGTTCAATGAAATCGATTGACAGCAATAAATCTGCGACGAGGCGGTGGACTCATACATGAAATGAATAAGAGGACAGCAATAACAAGAGCTATGAAGAGTGGACTCACATCAAAACCACTGCCTCCATCCACCTCTGTGCACACTAGTTTTCCCATTTTCCGTCCAAAATTAGTCGATAACGACGCAAATATAATCCGACAACTGAGAGTGAAATGAAGCTAACTATCTGCAGTCTAGATAGAGAGCAATATAAATTAGCAATCTTTATAAATGTATTGATTATAGACGTGTTATGTTAGTTAAGATTGAAAATTTGTAGATGCCATGAAACTTCTCTAGCGGTCTATTTTTTATTAATTTTAGTTTAGGTAGACTTATGAAAATTTCAAAGTCCTTGTCCATTTCTTAGCTTTCTCTTTCATTGTTTCCTAGCCTCTTATTATTATTAACCCCTTGCTTGACGATTGGGTCTTCAAATTTTTGGAAGCACTCTTTTCTACCTTAGTTTACCATGGTAGATGAGATAGTCTAGCAAATTAAAAATAATAGTAATAATTAATTTAAATGGCTGACCATTCAATCGTATCAACTTTAAATAATGATTGATATATAATATATGTATAATTTATATGTAATGTGTATGATTATGTTTGGTTTAGTTTAAAAAAAGTGACTTTTAAATATAAGTATTAAAATTTATTTTATAAATAAATAATTATGTGTTTGGATAAAAGTGTTGAAGCTGAAAAAAAGTTAATGATGTGTATGATACATAAGTGTTGTTAAACACTTATTTTGGATCTAATAACTGAAATGCCCTTAAAGTTGTTAACACTATAAAAAATGAATTACTATGATATTTTTATTTCTAAAATAATTAAAATTTAAATTAATTTATATTTTTATTTATTTTAAATATAAACTAATTATTTAAGTTATTTTTTATTTTTAAAATACATAACTTGAATAAAATTAGGCAAATCTCCCCTTTACGTTTTATTAGGAGTATAGTTCTAATTTTATTTGTAAAATCGAATATAATAATTTAAATGAATTAATACTACCTCGATCTTTTTCTCTTTTTTTCAGATTTTTAATTTTTTTTTTCGAATATGCATAAAAAAATAAAATTTTGTCAAAGATTTGAGTGAGGGTATTATTAAAATTAGAAAAATATTATGGAATAAAAAGGTAAATAGTTTGGTCAAACTTAAATGACTTGTAAGCCAAAAAATAAAAAATTGTATCTATCAACTTTTGGTTTTTACCTTTTTTAAAGCATTTTTCAACCTTTTTTAAGCACTTTTTGTAAAATCAAACACTATAAAAAATTAAAAAATGCTTATAAGTTGGTTTGACCAACTATAAGCTAAACCAAACACCATCTATAACATGCATAAGCATGTATACATGCTAAAAAAAATAAACAATGAATTCAATCAGCTATTTATATAAGACCCAAAATATTTTACTCACACTTGTGTTTATACGAAATTAAAACACCTCGTACAAAAATAATTTCGATAGTGTACGTGTTCTCCTTTATTTCACGTAACATGATGCATTTCCCATTAAAAAACAGATATAGATGTGATGGAAGAGACATCTTAAATATATTGCAAGTAAACTTCAATGATAAACACCAATTGATCTACTTATAAAAAGGATTATCAAATTATTATACAATAGTAGATTAAACTACATAATAATAGTAATAACTATACCTTAGTCCTAATAACAATATAATTATATGAATTTTTAGTGGCCCCATGTTTATCATTTAAGGTAGCCTTGATTAGGACTAAAGTTGACTTTGCATTAACAAGACTTTTAGACTAAGACCCACATTATATTGTTGACTTCGACATGGTTCTCTTTTTTAAAAAAATATAGTGCTCTAGAACTATTTCTTAATAAAGGTGAATTTATAATTTATATTTTATAAATTTAACCTTTAAAAATTTATTATTAAATTCATTATATTTTAAAATTATGAATTTATATTTATTATTTATTTTAATTTTGTAAAAGTAGTCAACCCGATACTCCAAAGCTACCTCCGCTCCTGCTCCTCAATGTCCCATTCACTACAAATTACAATAAACTGTACAGTTTTTTTTTTTAATGGAAAGAGAAAGTAACTCGTTTACTTTCCTGTGATATTAATAATTTTCTTTATTTGATTACTTTGTATACATAGTTGAAAACAACTTTAAAACAATATTATACTTTTCTCTCAAAAATTAGATATTTTTATGGTCAAACAAATATTTGATGAAAACAAATTCAAAAAAAGCTTTCAAAATTTATCGCCAAATGGATCCTAAAATAACGCTTCAGTCCGCAACTAGTCAGTCAAATTTTAAAACAAGTTATGACCCTCATGGTCATTTTGTGATTTTTATTTTTTTTTCTTTTTTTTTTTCTGTTTGACTTTTTCAATAATTATTTTTAGTTGTATATGATTTGTGAGGACGGGTAACACGATCTCCAAGGTGATCGGGTGCATTTCAGAGAAGATTTTTATTTTGGTAGTTTAGAATATGAAAAGTTTGAACAAAGTCAATATTTTGGATTAACAATATCAGGTTTGAGTTTTGACAGCTCCATTAGGTCCGGAAAAGTAATTTATGATGTAGTTGGATGATTTGCATGGGTCCCGAGGCGCTCGTGAGTGATTTGGACCATTCAATTGATTTCTAATTTTCTTAAAGTTTGGTTTGACCAACTAGACGGTCCAAATCATTCACGAGCGCAAAAACTGAACAAAGGAAAGAAACGGATTGAACCAGTCCAAAGAATTGAGGGAAAATCGATCCAGTCCGTCTTTTTTTTTAAAAAAAAAAATTTAATTATTTTTAAGAAAAATTGACGTACTTAAGAAAATTCCATGAACATCCGTAGATTTTTATTTCACGCGAAAATGCATGAAAACTATTTTAATTTTTTTTTATTCATTTAAAGAAAACAACGAAGTTACTCAATTTTTAAAATTATTTTACAAAAATCAAGAACTCCATCGATTTTTGAAGTGCAAAATTATAGTTAAAGAGTATAAATAAAAAAGATGAAAATATTTCATCAAAGAGAATGTACGATCGAGAGGTAGAATTATCCAATGTCATAATAAATACTTAGGTTCAATTTCGAGTAGCTATATTCTTTTATGTATATTTCTAAAAAATTGACGGAGTTTTTTTTAAAAAATAATTATATTTATTTTTTAATTTATTGAAATCGATGGAATCGCTCGGGTCACCCTCGATTTTATTCGACCCTCTTCGTCGATTTCGTGAAATCAACACAGGCCAAACTAATGATATAGAGTCCATCCATTTGGCGTCAATTTCGGCCATCGATTTTTGCATTATTTTTAGTAATATTTAGTGTGTTGTGCCCAGGAAGAGAGAGTAGTCAAATATGGTGTGTTGTGCCTTAGAACATAGTGGACGGATCCGGTGTGTTGTTCCCGAAAAAAGAAAGTGGCCAGATTTCGTATGTTGTGCCCGAAAAGAGAGTGGCCGAATCTAGTATGTTATGCTCGAGAAAAAAAAAGTGGTCGGATCTAGTGTGTTCTACCCCAGTAGAGAGGGGTCAAATCTAGAGGTGCCCGAGTTCGTGAACGAAGGGTCGTGTCTAGTTTGGAGGGATCAGGTTCAGATCACCGAGTCTGAAAGGACAGGTTTGACCTGAACAATATTTAAATTCTTATTTCAAATCTAAACTTCATTTCACTATTGTTGGAAATCTAGAGCTTGGATTGAAGCGATTTTTAGGGTATTTTTCTCATTTTCGAAAAGGGTAAGAATCTAACTTTATTTCATGATTTAATTTGCATTTGGGTGTTGAGAATTTGGGTTTTTGTACCTCATGCTGAGAAATCATATTTTAATAATTTGGGAGTTGATTCAGACACAGTTTTTTATGAAATTTTATGTTTGAGACCCTTTTATTATTAGCAAACGGATTTTAAAATAAAATTTCAATTTTAACCTGAGGGGCTCGGGGTCAAATTTTCACTTAGTTTTTTAACCAAAATTTTATATAGCAATATGGGTGTCGATAGACTCTTATACTCACATGATTTTGACATATTGTGAGCATTTTGAGGGTTTATGATTCTTTTGCTTGGCTTTTGAGGTAGGTTATGATTGACACTCTTAGACTTTGCTTGAGTGATAGTTTATTGTATAAGTATGTTATGGAGTGGGTGTATTAGTGAGTTTGAGGATTGAGAATAATGACTTATCCTTGTGTAATCTAGATTGAGACTTAGCTGATAGACAATATACGATTTTAAACTATTTATTTGTTGTTGCATCACGCCATTTCATTTGTTGAAGTAATCTGCTTAATTGAGTAAGTCATTAGCCTAAGGGCACTATATTAAAAGCCATATGCTTATTGAGAAAGTTATTAGCGTAAAGGCACTATTTTGAAAGGGATAAACTTATTCCTCTTGCATTTGAGTATCATTTATTATTGTGATCATGCATACATTTCATTTTTCATAAATCACGAATACGGTACGAAGGATATGATAGAGTAATAAAACTCATTGACAAATAATTTTGGATATGTGATAATTAATTGAGATGATTATAGATATAATTTAGCACATTGTACTTGTTTTTATATACATTAATACTATTCTCATTGAAGCATGATATTATATCGGTCATATTGGCCAGTTAATTTAATTTACTAAAATTCATACTTATGAAAAGATTTTGATTGAAACTTATACATGCAGGAGGGAAATAGCCTGGTGAGTTTTAAATCATAGTTATAGTACATGATATCGAGACAATTCCAATTTGCATGCCCGAGGAAAATAGATTTAGGTGAGTACATGGATATCGTGAGCCCCACGTGTTCTGGAGGACTATATACCACTGTTAAATAGGTGTATACTGGTAGGATGATTGTCCATTGCATTTCACATTTTATCATGTTGCATTGCATTGCATTTTTTCTTAACTGCCTTCCTTATTTGTTATCGTTATATTTACTTATCAGATGATTCTGGTCAACTACCTACCCATGTTTCCCTAGAGTTGGTAGATTCAAGGTACATGGCTTAGTAGGATACATTTCATACTTTTTATGATATATCTATTTAACTATTGATTGATTGGTCTATGATGCTTACTGTAACGACCTGTACGTTATTATGAGGGGAATAAGCCTAGAACACCCCAACTAGCATAGGTGGTGTTTATAAAGGTGTTATTAAGTGAGATAGTGAAATTTGAAATCAGAAAGTGGGTTTTAAGTGAAATTTCAGGACTTATACTCCATTATTTCTAAAGTACATAACTCTGAAACTAGAGGTGATCTTCCCAAGAGCTGAGTGAGTTCCCTTCCCAAGGTAAGAGTTTGCTTTAATTTTCTCATTATTTTGATTTCCTAGCCCCGTAGAATCAGGGGGGAATCTCTAATGGTGATTTTGTTATAAAGAGAACCATAGATTGGTATAACTAGGGCTGAATCATGGGAAAACTAATGGGTGTTGATTCTAAGTTTAAAAAGGGAGTAATAATCACTCCCTCATGCGTAGTTCTTATAGAACATGATTTATGTGGAAATTAAAACCTAGAACTAGGTGGAATGGAGTCTTTAACCTTTAAATTGCCTTAAGAATGGTTGGAAGGGGTAATGAATAAGAATTGAGCCATGGAAAATAAGGTGGTTGTGATAATGGGTAGATTGAGGAGGGTTTAAATTCTCGAAACCCTTGTTTTGATAGTAGACCACTAAAATTTTGTTAATCTTTTTTCTTTAGACTTTGAGCATTGGAAAACATCAAGGAAATGCAAGGCTCTAGCGGAGTGATTGTCGTTTGAATCCTCCAAACTGAGGTAGGTTATGGTTTAAAGGAGTTATACTTTTCATAATGGTATGCATAGATATGAAATTGTAATGTGTATATTGTCTCTGGATCTTAAATGTTTTAATATTCCTTGCTGAATTCCCTAATTTCATGAGGCTAATATGGTGTGGTTATCTATGTAATGTGGAATAAAGTGTATATATTGCGCATGTCTTCTGTACTTGCTGAGAATGATTGAACCATGGAAAAATCTTAAGCTAATGGGGGTAGAATGATACATCCTAAAAGTCATAACAATGGACTAATGTTAATATATGAACTATGAGAATGAATGTGGATAATATGAATATCCTGACTAAGTGGCTCGTGCCCGAGGGGAGCATTCAGGCAAGAAAGACTGATTGAGTGGCTCATGTACTAGGAGAGCATCCGGACGAGCAGATGAGTGGGAGCAAGTACCACGTCGGTACAGTATGTGAATTTCTAGAGTCCCCTGCAGTTCATGACTGGAAAGGCAGAAATAAGATCCTCTAGCATGTGTGTACATCAATATTCAGTGATTGAGTGTTTATGGTTATGTGATGAAGGCGTGTGCCCGGCATTGTAAGAATTGTTATTTAGACTGAGTATGTGTGTTTAACTGAAATGAACTTATGGTCATTTTTTATCGTCTGAACTGTTGAGGCTTGCAATGACTTGATGGCTGGATTATTTGAAAGAGATTTAGTGAGTGACTTGTGCAACCTTTGGGAATGACTCATTGTTTACCCTATGTGGCTACATGATATCTGTCATTTATTTATGACTATGGCATACGTGGATTTTTATAATGATATATAGATTGTAAAAGGTTTGTGAATAATTGACGGTGCAGTTGAGCCAAGGTACTGCCAAGCAATATCGCTACAGCGGGACTTATCCTACTGCGGTGAGATCGTGGCAGCGGTCACGTGACCGCTGCAACAATGGCCTAATCCAGTGAGCAAGTCGGGTAGCACCTGAGTAGAATTAATTTCTGCAACGAGTATGATTATGTATGAATGATGTTCTGAACTAACTGCACATTGTTGTCTCTTTATATGTGTGTTACTATGTAAGGTCGGCCAATGATGCATACTAGTACTGTGTTTCGTACTGACACTACTCCTGTACTTCTTTTCTGAGTGCAGAATCCGATCTCGAAAGTTCATTCCGACCTCACCTTTAGAGCAGCAACGGATTATTGAAAGGTAAGTGATGCAGGATATATGTTGTTCTACTCCTCCTTCGAATATGTCTCTCATCCAGACATTTGCAGTTTTATTTCTTTCTAGCTTTAATCAATCTTAGACTTATGTTTAGACATCTGAAGTGCATATGACAATCGATTTCTGGGAATGGTTGTAGAGCTTAGTTGTTTTCTTTCTGTTGATTCTTTTAAGATGATTTGATGAATTGTTTCATTTAATTATACAGAAGTTCCCTTCTTTCTAAATGTTGCAGTTTCTTGGGAAGATAGTTGGGATTGGTTGGTTCGCTTGCCGAGGATTAGTGTGAGTGCCAATCACGGCCATCGGGGTCGTGAAACCTACTAAATAAATGTGTTATCATACTCATACTACACTTATTGAATCTTTTGATGCAAATCTAGCTCTAGCAGACTCAGTTGATTCCATTGCACGAGGCAATATAGTGATCTACTTGGCATTTAGAGTGATGCATAGCTTCCTCTATCGTTATTTTCTTGTCTTTTACTATTTCAGACAATATTGTAGATTTTAAAAAATATACAAAGTCTTTAAATGTTGTTGTACTAGTGACACTAGGTCTTTGGTATATTTTGTTATTTTTCGCCCTTTTATTCTATCTATGAAAGCTTGACGTTGGGACTTTTACTTCCTATATTATTATTACTTCTGTGTATTGCCTAGTTATTCGATTTGGGTAAAGAGTTGGCTTACCTACCGGTGGGTTAGAGAAGATGTCATCATGACCTTGGGTTTTGGATCATGACAATTTGGTATCAAATGTTCTAGGTTCCCCGGTCTCACAAGAACTTGAGCAAATATCTAGTAGAGTCTTATAGATTGGCACAATGACGCTTGTATCTCTCTTCGAGAAGCTACAATATAATTAGGAAAATCCAATTCTTTGATTCCTTATCATGCGTAAGTGGTTTCATCTTGAGTTGCTAAAGTTCATCATTTCATTCCCTCACAAATAGTGAGGATCTACGATAACTAAAGATCAAGAGCTCGTACTTGTTGTATGTGGCGGAGTCGGGGCACAAGGATGAGGAAGAAGTAAAAGTAGAGCTCAATCAACAGTGTCCGCTAGGTTCCATGCTAGGGGTATCTAAGGGGCCAGAAGCTACTCTAGATGATCTAGCCGAGATAGTGGAGTTGAGATCAGCACAAATATCACCAGGGTTTCCTGTACTTTAGTATAGTTTGGTACGGATGTTAAGTCTTCTAGAGGGTATTTCTCAGATTGGTATTTTACTTGTCACTTCGTACCATTCCTCAACTATGATCGATTGGCATATTGCTATAGTATTGTAGGTTACAGTGACACAACTATCCGAAATCGCAGTTCCCTAAAGTAAGGGTATATCCGCGTCGAGTTTTTCTCCATACCTGGTAATTCTACCTGTTATGTAAGTGGAGGGGTAGATGAGGTTCAAAGAGTTCATAAAGATGTCCCCCCCCCCCCCCCCCCCCCAAGTTTAACGAAAATCTCAATATTGATGCTTATGAATTTTTAATTGGTTGTCATGAGAGATTACTTGTGTTGGGATTGATAGGCTCTAATAGAGTGGATTTTACTGCATTCCATTGTTTTGTCCAGCTAGAAAGTGGGGAAGGACTCTTATTGAAGGTAGACCTGCTGGATCACCTACCTTTATGTGGATTAGTTTACTTAGGTTTTTTGGAGGAGTTTGTCTTGAGGCGAGTGGAGCGTATAGGCAATATTTCCCGTGGACTACATGGTTGAAGTGATACTTATGGCTTGAGACGGGTTTCCCATGGCTACGCTCAGAGGTCTTCATGCTGTGAAAGGTGTTTGAGTTCTTCTATGTTGTCTCAACAGCCTACTAATGGTAGAGCATATTTTGAGTGTGTAGATATAGGCCACCTTATGAGAGATTATCCTAGGCTTAAGCATGGTAAGGCCCAAAAGAGTGTTCAGGTTCATCAATCCAGAATAGTGGCACAACCGACTTAAGTCTAAGTTGGTTCGCACATCTGTAGAGTTGGTGCATAAATTGATAAGGTGGTGGTAGAGCAGTTATTCAAACTGGGGGCAATCATGCCCATTACTATGCTTTCCTTAGTAGACCCAAGGTTAAGGCTTCTGATACTGTGTTTATAGGTATTATTCTAGTACGTCATCAACCCGCTATAATTTCATCTCATTTGGGATTTATATTCTCCTATGTGCCTAAATACCTTGCATGGGGTTAGATATGCTTTGTGACTCTCTATTTATACCTATATGTGTTTTGAGATAATTCGTTAGTGATGGGTCTATTACATCAATCTTGTGTAATTATCTTGGTAGTGTATGACTCATGAGTAAAGCTAATTATATTAGATATGGTTGACTTCTACAACAATTTGGGTATGGAGTGATTTTCTCCTTATCATGTGATTTTATACAGTCATCTTAGCTACGTCAAGTATCCATAGATTGAGTAGGAGAATACTCCATTTCATTATCTAACGAAGGTGATCTTTTTTTCTAAAGGCTCAACGGTTGGTTGAGAAGGGTTGTCTCTCTTATTTTGCTTATGTTCGTGATACTAGTATTGACACTCCTCATTTGGAGTCGGTGATTTTCAGTTATTTTTCCAGACAGATCCTCTAGGTGGTCCACTTGACCTTGATATTGATTTTGGTATTAACTTGGAATTAGACACTCTGATATGGAATGGCTTTGGCAGAGTTGAAGGAACTGAAGCAGCAACTTCTATACTTGTTATTTTACACAGGAGTATCCTTTATTTATAATTTGGGTCTAAAGTTAGGTGTAAATTTCAAACCAAATTTCATACTTGTATGCCAACGTCTTTGAAACTTTATGCTCATGAATCTGAATTTTATTTTGAAATTGCTAAATTAAAGTTGCAAAAGATTATGAACTTCGGCTATTGTGCTCTAGCCCATCCATCACAATTCACAGTCACACTGATAAGTCCACATTCACTCACTGTCCACTTAAGGTAATTGAGTTGTAGAACTATATACTATGTATAATAAGATTTTTTTTAATAAAATATATATATTTATATTAATTTTTTACATTATGAAATTGTACATTTCATCTCAAATTACTGCATAACATTGTTGTTTAGTGGCCAGTGTGTGATGAAGGGCGTACTCACGTGCTTCATAGATAAATTTTTTCCCGTACTTTACTATATTTTGAGAATAAATTATGTGTGCTTGCATGTAGCATATTATATATGTGTGAAATGCGGCTAACGCATGTGATTAGATGTTTTTAGGGCTAAAAAAGATGGATTTGAAGGTATTTGAGGCTTATTGATCAAATGTGAAGAAACGGGATTGAAGAATGCAAGGATTGAAGGCCGCACGAGGTTGGCACATAGCCGTGTGAGGCAACCGCACACTGGCGCAGTGCGGCAGCAGCAATACCGCATGGGAAGGCGTGAGGCACCCCAATATTGGCGCAAGGACACACGCACAGCAGCCCCTTCTCCGGCGCAATGGCAGGCGTGCAGCAACTTCCTTCCAGGCGCGTTGTCATGCGCAAGGCAGCCCTCTCTCGGTGCAGTGGAGCACACAACGCGACAAGGGCATAACACACGGCTTGAATATATTTCCTACTTCAACTAGGAAAAGGAACTTTAAAATCCCAAGCCAAATTCATCAAGGAAGAAGGAAAACATCAAACTACTATAAATACTCCTTTATTTTCATGTAATAAAAAGCTTTTAGAATCAAGCTTTAAATCAAGTTTCAAGTTCAAAAGTCTTCAAGTAGGATTAGAGTTTTAAGTCTCAAGTTTTTAGATACAAGTTTGGTGTCTTACGTTTGGAACATCGAGACGAATGTTGAATTATTTTTCTTTATTGTTGCAATAATCAAGTGAGTTTCTTCCTATCATCGTTGTAAGTATTAACTTTAGTTTTTATTTATGAATTCTATCAATTCACTTATAAACATGATAGGCTAAAACCACCACAACTAGGATTGTGGGAACTATGAAAAATTAACACACATAGGTAAAATACTTAGTGATTCTTGAGCGGAGTTTATGCATGTATTGTTTCTTCCTTCGTTTTAATTGATTCTTGACGGTTGCAAATGTTAGGACTTTCCTTATTCTTACTTACCAGACCAAGGAGGTAATGAATGGGGAAAGGGATTAACAACGGAGATTTGAGGCTATCAACCCTCATCTAATAGCTTGACCTTGTCTAGGAATAGCTAATCCGATGTCAAGGGTAAGGGTTAGTAAAGCATACACCCGTAGATGGACCAAGTTGCGTGGTGATAATCATCTAAATAGGGGACCAACCATTTAGGTGAAATTAACTTACTGATATTGCATGCTAAGTACCGGAATAGATCACTAATATTAAACGCCTTGTGGTTATGAAGTCATGGGGAACACTTACCTTAGTTAGTTGCATTAATTTGGAAGCAACAAATAATTTCTCAATATTATTATTTATTACTTTTACAAATTCCCCCCTTCTTAGGAAATAATTAACTAAAAATCTTAAGCACTGGCGTTCTTATACATCCTTCCGTATTCTCTGTGGGATCGACCCCAACCTCCAGTTGAGTTCTTTATTGACAACATCTATTTCATATTTCGTAAAGAGGTGTGGTTTGAGCGTTATCAGTGTGTGAAGGAGCTAAGCAAGTGTCACGATGTACCTTGAGATACAACTGCAAGCAACAATTAGTTAATTAGTAAGTGGAGTACTTATGTTACAGCCAAAGTTAGTTGTGATAGTTAGATGTAGAGTAGTTAGTACGCAGTTTGTTTGTTTATTAATGATTAGCACTTAGTCGACTATAATCTTAGCTAGCAGAGTTGTATATATACTACATCCTGTAGCTTGTTGAAGCTATGTAAGATATTTTTCTCACAAACCCATCGATTAATTTTCTTCTATTTGGTATTCTTCTTCTCCTGCTTATATTTGATCTCGGACTACTAGTGGATTAACACAAAGATCCAACAACTTAATATGGTCTCGTAGCAACACAAATGATAGCCATAGGCAGAAGAAAAATTATAATCTCAATTCCTTTTGTGACCATTGTCATATGAAAGGACATTATAGGAGTGATTGGTACAAATTGATAAAATATGATTTCTCTCATATGACTGGCCATGTTAATGATGATTGTTATAGGCTCATTGGGTATCTAGTAGATTTCAAAGGAAAAAGAAGAGCTAATGCAGTAACAGGTAGCAACTCTTTTCTTCGATCAACACACTATAGGTCAATAGGAAATAATGCATCTATAGCAGCAGAGGAGATCCTCACAATCTTTAATCATCTCTCCACCTTAGTATTAGCAGTAGAAAATGCTCCCACACCCTATGTTTACTCCAAATCAATACCAACAGATACTTGATATGCTCAACAAGTCTAATATTGGAGATACTATTGGAAGTGCTAATATTGCAGGTAACTGTTTTTTTATAGAGAAGATTCTGTGAAATGGATAATAGATATAGGTTCTACTAATCATATGATAGATGATCACAAATATTTACAAGATGAAAGTTTGATAGAGAATGCAGGACATGTGCAGCTACGCGTAGGTTATTTAGCCAAAGTCTCACATGTTGAAAACTATCATTTAAGAGGAGGTGATGTTTGTAAGAATGTTCTCTATGTCCCAGGATTCAAGTTTAATCTCAAGTCAGTTTCTAAGAAGACAAAAGATTTGACTGTTGTGCCACTTTCTTTCCAAATTGTTTTGTGTTTCAAGATCTCTCATTTGAGAGGGTGAGAAGATTAGTAAGAAGGAAGATGGTCCTCTACATCTTGTTCTCACAAGAAGGGAATAAGAAAGCTGGGGTAAACAGATGTTTGGTGCAACACAACAAGTTGATGCAATCACTTGGCATCAGAAGATGTGTCATGTACCAATGAGTGTTCTAAGAAAGATACTAGTCTTTCACAGTAATAGTAAAATTAAGTCTTTTAATTTCAATAGTTATGAAATTTGTCTACTTGCTAGATAGACTTGGATTCCTTTTCCACATAGTAATAGTAGGATAGTTCCTATTTTTTAACTATTTACATATGAATATTTGGGACCTTATAAAGTGCAGACTTATGATGGAATGAGATATTATTTTAATATTGTTGATGATTATTCCAGATGGGAATCGATTTTATTAATGAGACTTAAATATAATGTGATTGTTCTATTAAATAATTTCTTCATTGAAGTAGAGACACAGTTTAAGAAAAGAATCAAAAGAGCAAGATCTGATAAGGGAGTGAATTTTTCAATCATAACAGCAAGGAGCTGTTTCAGAAGTATGGTCTCTTACATGAGAGCTCCTGTCCATATACACCATAATAAAATGGTGTAGTAGAAAGGTGACACATCACATTCTTGAAACTGCCAAAGCAATTAAATTTCAAAGCAGTCTGCCAGATAGATTTTACGAACTATGTATTGAGGCTGTTGTATTTGTCTTAAATAGAATATCTTATATTGTGTTGGGTGACAAGTATCCATATGAACAACTGCATAATAAACCCCTTTTATTATCTTATAAGAGGATTGTAGGTTATTTGTATTTTGGCATAAGTCTTACTCAAACGGATAAATTCAGCCTAAGCGCAGTAAAAGCAGTGTTGGTTGGATATAGTGCATCCCAAAAATGGTAAAAGTTGTATGACCTTGAAAATAGAATCTTCTTTGTCAGTAGAGATGTAGTATTCATGGAGACAAACTTTCCTTTTAAAGGAAGCACAATTGATCAACAAAGCCACATAGAATTATAAAATTTATTTTTCTTTGATGATCTAGTTGCAACTCCAGATTTTGATTTGCTTATTAACCAAGTAAGCTCTCAAATAAGTGTTATGCCTGAGGCGTCTTCATCCCTTGTGGCATCTACACTCTCACATATTGACATTATTATGTTCAACCAACTACTAATAGTATACCAATAATTGGGAATGTAGCTTCTTCTCCTATTGACAACAGTGAGGTGTCCTCTCATCCTGTTGTGAATGTGAGAAGATCAACCAGAGGCCCCAGACCTCTCATTTGACACAAAAACTATGTGATCATAGTTTGTTCCACTAGTTATCTCCACTTCATTATCTCAATTGTAAATTATACTGGCTTATCACCTAAATACCCAAGTTTTCAGCAGAAGTTGAACTTGCTAGTTACTCAGAAGTTGTTAATGAAGTGAGATGGGTACAAGTAATGAAAGTTGAGTCCAGGCATTGTAGGTCAATAAGAATTGGGAAATAGTGACACTTCCCAAAAGGAAGAAGGCAATAGAATGCAGATGGGTGTATAAAGTAAAGTATAAATCAGATGGAGAGATTGAAAGATTAAGGGCCGGATTGGTGGAAGAGGTGTATAGTCAAAAGGAGGGAATGGACTACCAAGAGACTTTCTCTCCAATGATGAAAATGACCACTTTCAGGTTAGTCATCTCAGTTGTTGAAACTAAGCAGCAGATTAATCAAATAGATGTCTATAATGCTTTTCTTATAAAGGAACTTGTGATAAGGGAAAGAAAAATCAAAACAATAAACAAGTGTGCAGATTGTTGAAGTCTCTGTATGATTTGAAACAAGCTTTCAGGCAATGAAACATCAAACTCACAATAGCCTTGTCTTCAACTAGTTTTCATCAAAGTACAAGAGATTACTCTCTATTCAAAAAGAGACAAGGGAACAAGATTGACATAGTCTTAGTATACGTGAATGATTTATTGTTGATAGGGAATGACTCATACATGATTTGGGATACTAAAGAATCATTATAAACATCTTTCAAGATCAAGATCTTGGTGAACTTAAAATATTTTCTTGGGATTGAATTTTTCAGAAGAAAGGATGGGATTTTAATGCACTAGAGGAAGTATGTTTTAGAGCTAATAGAAGACATGAGACTTGCAAGTGCTAAGCTTGTCACCACCCCTATGGAAATAAATCATAAGCTTACAACTTCTAGGTTTGATCATCAAGTACCACCAATTCAGAAAGATCCATTTTTGAGAAATCCCACATGTTATCAAACAGTAATTGGAAGACTATTTTACCTTACTATGACCAGGGCAGATGTTGCATTTACTATGCAGTGTCTGAGTCAGTTCATGAATTCTACTAAGGTGTCATACATGGAAACAACTCTAAGACTGATAAGATATGTGAACAACTCTAGGTTTAGGAATACTGATGTCAACTACGGGTGGGATTCAATTGAATGCATATTGTGATGTTGATTGGAAATCGGGCTTCAATAGTAGGATATCCATTACTGGCTATCTGGTACACTATGGTTCCTTTTTTATTTCCTAAAAGTGCAAGAAATGGACAATTATCTCTAGAAGTTCAGCAGAAGCTGAATATAGAGCAATGGCATCCTTAGTTGCAGAAGTGGTATGCCTCACAAGACTATTCCAAGAGCTAAGTGTGGAAATCACACCTCCAGTTTCTCTATTTTCTAATAGTAAGTCATCTTAGCAAATAGCTGCAAATCCTAAGTTCCACGAGAGAATTAGCATATAGACATAAATTATCATTTCATCGGGAGAAAATTCAGGAGGGACTGGTTACTACTACTTACTTGCCTTCCGCAAATCAATGATTTTCTTACCAGAATACTAGTCAAAGGTACATATGTTCATTTAATTTCCAAGCTAGGAATGAAGAACATTTTCATAGCTCCTAGCGTGAGGGGAGTATGAAGGAGCTTAGCAAGTATGTTGAATGTTGATGTACCTTGAGATACAACTGTAAGAAACAATTAGTTAATTAGTCAGTGGACTACTTATTTCATAATCATTGTTACTTGTGATAGTTAGATGTAGAGTTAGTTATGCAGTTTGTTAGTATATTGAGATTAGCACTTCGTTAGTTATAAGCTTAGCTGGCAGAGTTGTATATATATACGTCTTGTAGTTTGTTGAAGTTATTCTGGATATTTTTCTCATAAAGGCATATATCAATTTTCTTCTGTTTGATACTCTTCTTCTCCTTTTTATATTGATCTTACACTGCTATTATCACAGAGATTCAACAACTTAACACAACTCCTTAGCAGATTTCCTATCCAAATTGGACTTTTTATCATTTACCCTTAAAATTTTACCATAAGCAAAAGCATGAATTCAGTAACGTAATTTGATCCATGTCAATGGCAAAAGATACATAGCAGAATTTTTTTATCTAAAAGCTCATATATCCATTCATTCCAATTAACTTTCTGCTTGAGTTTGCATTACTATCTCTGAACTCAATAAGTTCAGACAAAAACAAGCAGTCAGAATGGAAGATAATGCAGGAATTCTAGTCCCCAAAGATCAAAATTCATTAATGGTAATCTCAATCGTTTATAGAAATAAATGACTGAAATCAAATCAAAAATAATAAACAGAAGTCCAAAGTAGTAAAGCAAATACGACCATGTGAAGCTTTGATTATAGCTTCTAGTCCTTTTTATCTATCTTGCTCGAACTTCCTAAAAATTACTATTACACCTTTGTCGAATTTTTTAAAACATAAAACTATTTTTGAAGGATCCAATACCTTTAACAGTATTTTTAAAGAGTTCGAGCAACGTAACTTTTGATTGCTGTTCAATAGAATCGATTGACAGCAATAAATCTGCGACGTGGTGGTGGTGGACTCATATATGAAATGAATAAGAAGAGGACAGCAATAACAACAGCTATGAAGAGTGGACTCACAGCCAAACCTTTGCCTCCATCAACCTCTGCGCATACCATCTTTCCCATTTTCGACCAAAATTAGTAACGATACAAATATAATACGACAACAGATGGCTAGAAGGCGAAATAAAGCTAATATAATTAGCAATCTTTATAAATGCATTGATTATAGACGTGTTATGTTAGTTAAGAGTGAAAATTTGTAGATGTCATGAAATTAACTTCTCTAGTGGTCTACATTTTATTAATTTTAATTTAGGTAGACTTATGAAAAATTTCAAAGTCTTTGTCCATTTCTTCTTAGTATTAGCCCCCCTTGCGTGAAGATGAGGTCTTCATCAAATCTTTGGAAACGTCTCTTTCGGGGAAACGTCTTTACTACTTCATGGTAGATGAGAGATCAAGTCTAGCAATAAAATTACTATTAAAAAAAAGATCCATTAAGTACTATTTAACTGTTATACCAATTACAATATACTGGTTTACTTTCCAGTGTTATTAGTGGTTTACTTTATTTGATTACTTGGTAAACCCGTAAGTGATTTAAATTTGTAAAGTTAAAAATACTTCCTTCCATTTATTAAACTACAATTGCACTTAAACGTCAATATTTGGATGAAAATGTCCGTCTTTCGCTCCTTTTAACAAAATTATATAAGAGGGTATATTTGTGATTCAATTAAATAGACGATATTAATTTATTGATCCACATGATTTTATCCATAAATAACTCTATTCATTTTGATTAATCCAAAACAACTAAAAAAACATTCTTTTTATCTAGTTTCTTCGATATTTCACATTTTTCGACTGAATAACTTCAAAAGACAATAATATCTTCTTTAGTTGAAGCTTGTGATACATACTACATTCAAATAACTAATATATTTCACCTTTTTGAAATTGTTAAATCATGTCTGCATTTTTAACCTAATCTTTTCGTTTTAAAATATTATATATTACAATGGACTATGACTAATCAAAAGAGGATACTAAAACAACAGCTTCAGTCCATGACTATAGTTAGTCAACTTCAAAACTAGTATAATAATATTTCAAATGTAAAACCAACAAAAGGAAAAGTTTGAGTAGGTTCAGAAAGAATAAAACAGATTCGTAGTACGATAGGAACAACTAAACTTTTAATGTATCCAATCAAGTACTCTATAAATTTCAAGTCAATTTTAAGGACATTTATTTGCCATATATACATATAATATATATATGTATATACACATACACTTGGCGGAATATATATATATATATATATATATATATATATATATATATATATATATATATATATATTATGGGATCATTCAATTGTTGGTTAGAGTATTTGTACAGATATTAATAATATAGAGATTAGTTATGTGAGTTTAATTATGTAAAATTTAGTTATTCATATATTAGTTATTTAGTTATTCATATATTAGTTATTTCATCTGCAATCCTATAAAAATGCATAAATTAACTTATAATTTATACCTATTTTATTTATGTAAATTGTAATTTTATTTTGAATTTTTGAAGTGGTAATTTAAATTGTAATTTCTTCACCATTATTGTACCATGAATGCAATAAAGAGTTAATTTCATATACGATAGAATTTTACTGTTTATAAAATCATAATTATAAAATTATTTTTATCACACTAAAATAATTGAACTATATATAATTATCCGAAACATATAAAAAGATGAAAGGTCAATTTTCAGCACTTTACTACTCTAAAAATTTCACGCCATACGACTCTACAAGAAAATTGAGTTTCTCTGCTTTCTATTGAAGAAAGGGACAAATATAATCTGTTTGACTCAGATGAATAAACGATCAAATTATCATCCGTTTTCTCAGAGGGGTTAAAAAATAGTACATGGCTATGTTGCTTTTACATATTCCTTTATTTATTTTATTTTATTTTATTTTGTTTTATTTTATAATTCAGTTCAACAATCTGAAATTTTCTCTATAATCCGATCAAATATGAAAGATGTCTTTTTATAAAAAAAAATGTACCGTGTAAAATTTTTAACTACCGATATATTACATAAGGAACTCGTTACTCGGTTAAAAATATTTATATATGTTAGATAATATACATAATATATCGTATGGCTCTTTTTTATTTTAATATAGCTATATATGTCAATTTCCCTTCAACAAAAGACAATTAGAAGTATTTAAATGTCTGGGCCAACTGAAAGGCCAAGAAGCTAAGCAAAGACTTCTAAGCCCGCAAATCTTTTAGGTCCCATTTTTTTTTAGTAGAGCAAGTTCTATGACTAATTTTCTTTGAGTCATTCGCATAAATATAATTATTGTAGGTGATCTTTAATTTTTATCTCTCAAAATTGTTGGCCTTTAATTTTTTAAAAGCTATAAGGGTTTAAAAGTAATCAAAATGCTCTTAACAAGAAAAAAAATCGCAAGGTATAAGTTCAATGCCACGAGTTATGCCTCAGGACATAAGTTCAATGGCATAAGTTATACCCAAAGGCAAAAGAAATTATGTCCAAGATACAAGTTATGCCCAAGTCATAAGTGCAGTCACACAAGTTATGCCTTAAGACAAAAGAAATTGAGCTCAAGGCACAAATTATGTCATCAGTGGCACAAATTATGTTCAATGCACAAATTATGTCTTCAAAGATACAAGTTATGCTCCAAAGCAAAAGAAATTATGCCTAAGGTATAAGTTATGGCTCATTGCATGAATGCAATGACACAAGTTATACCCGAAGACAAAAGAAATTAAGCTCAAAACACAAGTCTCAATGGTACAAGTTATGCCCAATGCATCAGTTCATGACACATATTATGCAACAAGACTTAAATTTAGTGGAAGAAATTATGCCTTAAGGCACAAGTTATCTAAAAAATTCTTGTTTTGGGAATTAAATACTGTAGAACTTATTCTCCAAGGCAAAACCTTACTAAATTTGATGGGTAAAATTGCACGAGATTTTTATGGGTCATTTGCACTTTGTTTACCATTTTGTACTGGTCTTTAATTTTATCTCTCGAGATAAATAATTTATTTGCGTGATATAAATTTATATTTTCGCATCACAATATCTCATAAGTTATGTTCTGCATCCTTTAAAAACTTATGCTCAGTTAGATATAAGTTCAATTGCTAAAAATAAAAATTAAAAACTAATATTTAAAGGGCAAAAATTAAATAACAACACAATGCAGAAAATTGACTTTTATAAAATGAAAAGGAAAACTATTTAGCCATGTGATTGGCGGTGACAGTTGGGTAATTTACATTCTAAAATCAATGTTCTTTTTGTTTCGGTGAAATTTCATTCTTTATTGAGTTAAGTGAAAAACACACTTAAAGTATTTTAATTTTTTGAATTTTATACCTGAACTATCAGGTGTGTGATTTTTCTATTTGAACTATCACCAGCTATTTAGCAAAACACATCTCAACTATCACTTGTTCCCTTTTCCTACCTAAAATATTATCACCATCGTGCATGTAGGAAAAGAAAACATTCGATAGTTGAGGTATGTTTTGATAAATAGTTGGTGATAATTTAAATATATGTCACGCCCCAAATTCGAAAAGGCGCGACTGACACCTGGTGCCTCACTTGATCGAACGAATCTGCAGCTAACCAACCAACAAACAAGGTTGAGCCGACGAAGCTCGACATCACAATACAATATACAAAAATAACAATGAAGGAAAAGTAACTAACTATCAGAGTCTATAGTGAAATCTAACCTCCAAAGCAACACTTATATACAATAGGCCGTGAAGAAAATAACACACAAACACATATATAATAAGATTCCTATGGATTTAATTATAGAGAATCCGAAAGAATAACTTAATGATACTTACGGATTTATGATTATGATATCAAGACAAGAATCAAGGTATAAGAGTGCTTACCCAACCAACTACCACGAAACAACCACCAAACCACTAGAAAATGCCACAAGAACATTAGCTACAAGGTAGATTCGACGTTCTAAACTCGAAAATGATATTGGATCATGAATTACACTTCAAAATTCATCAAGAACTCTTAAGATACCTTAGAGAGGATTTCCACCAAGAGAATTTCTGAAAAAAGTGAATTGGATAATTCAAACCGACCAAGGCAACTTATATATATATAACCTACCACAATTGCGTACCGTGATGCGCCTAGATTGTGGCAAGCCAATCTCATGGCCCTCCGGACTTTTCATCGTCATTTGATCCTCCGCATGCAATCTCAACCCCCGTTATTCCATTGACGTATAACACGTAGTCATAAATTAGACTCGTACAAATAAAATCTAGCAACAAAATCGGTCTAAACATATCGAGTGTTACATTCTCCTGCCTTAAAAATATTTATCCTTGAATGTCAACGATATGCACGAACAAGTTCTAACAAACATTGCAGCACAACTAAACCCACACAACAGCCAGAATGCACGGGTATATCACAAAACGATATCAAACAACACAATGCAACCTTGGACCTACCAAGGTGCAAGTAGATACCAACTGGCGCAACAAAATAAGTAAAATGTATATATGTTGCGTTGCTGAAGGAGCAAGAACTGATCAACACAAGCCTCATGCACCTCGAGTGGCAAGTGATCCAGAAAGCATCAGAAAAGTCCTCCCATTTGGCTGGAGGTGCATCTCAGCCTCTGGACCACTACCAACCTTCATACCATAACACAACTATCTCATACAGCATAAATGCGGCTAACTCTACTGCCTTAACTGAAATCGCGTGCATCACTCAGAATATATAGCAGAGCTGATTAATCAAATATTGTGGATCCTCATTCACTTTAATCCAATAAAACTCTTAAGGACTTAAGGATAAGAATTCATGAGTTTTGGAGCTCCCTGATCCCTCGAAAAGTCATGCGCCATCTGGTGCCCTAACTCTCTGTTGTATAGACACTATCTCAGTCAATAGATGTACTATTGTCCTTAGATCCTGATCTATAGCAACTTCAGGAGGATCTTAGGGTCCTGATGTCCTCGAAACATCCCCAAGTGGAGGTACAAGTGGAGAGGATAGAGATGAAGCTTCTCCTTGAAACCTGAGCCTCTGATGGGTCAGTCTCTATGTGTTATACTCTGCTGGTACCCTCACCAGCCATTATATCTAATATCTAACTAATGATCGACTACCATTATGCGTGTCACTGTCATCCTCTATAAAAATTAACAAACATGAGTCTATACCCGACTCCAACGACATCTGACTTATCGCAAAATTTCGATCAGAAAGAAGGGAGTCAATCCTAAATGTCTTATAGCCTCTTGTTTATAAGTACAATGCATAATGCACACATAACCAAGATTCTGCTAGACATGGCTCATATATTCCCTAGGAAATGACCTACATTGATACTAAATTTTTCACGCCACAAATCGGGGGAGGCTCAACAGGTACCCGGTGCCTCACTTGATCCAGTGAACCTGCAACTAACCAACCAACAAACAAGCATGAGCCGATAATACTTGGCAGTACAACACAATATGTAACAATAATAAAAAAAATTAACTAACTATCATAGTGTATAGTGAAAGTTGGCCTCCAAAGCAATACTTATATACAACTGGCTGAGAAGAAAACAACATACAAACACATCTACAGTAGGATTCCTACAGATTTGATTATAGAAAATCTAAAACAATAATTTAGGCATACTTACAGATTTATGATTATGATAACAAGATAAGAATTAAGATAGAAGAGTGCTTACCCATCCAACTACCACAAAACAACCACTAAACTACTTAGAAATGCGACAAGAACACGAGCTACACAACAGGTTCAATGTTCTAAACTCGTAAATACTCTTGGATCATGAATTACACTTCAAAATTCATCAAGAAATCTTATGATACCTTAGAGAGAGGGTCTCCACCGAGAGAATTTCAGGAAAAAGTGAGTTGGATAACTCAAATCGACCAAGGCAACTTATATATATAACCTACCATATTTGACTACCGCGACATGCCTAGCATCGTTGCAGGCCAATCTCTTATCCCTCCATACTTTGTGTTCATTGTTCGATCCTCCCTTGACGTACAAGACGTCAACCCCAGATCTTCCCTTTACATACAACGCATAGTCATAAAACTAGACTCATACATCCAGAATCTAACGAAAAAATTAGTCTAAATGTACGAGATGTTACAGTAGAAAATTCACACATTGATAGTTCAAGTATTATACTCAAAAAATTGAAATACTTTGTGTATTTTTTATCTTACTCTTCTTTATTTGAAGTTAGTAACGTTAATATTCTAAAATCATTTCTTCTTGTTCTAACTTTCTAAATACATATTCTTTTAATATCTATCATGCCCCAAATATGATTCTAGTGCAACAGGCATCCAATGCTATGAAATCACATCGGAAGCGCCTAATAGAGACAGGATCACTATAATTGTCGATTTTATTATTTAATCTAATTATGCTAATTTTAAAGTTGAGATAATATTTAATAAAAATATGCAATAGATATGAATAATAATAATATGTATTCTTTCTTTAAGCATGAAAAACACAAATATAAGTCAACCAATGACTTTAGCAATGTCTACCCATAACATTACACTTGTTTATGGAGCTTTTAAAATTACGTAAACTAACTCAGGACACAATCTGAAACAATAACAATAACAATAACAATAACAATAATAATAATAACTCAAAAGCAGCAAGTACTCCTACAACTCGAAAGCAGCAAGTACTCCTAGTCTGAATAATTTATTTGCATCATGCTCTTCTCTACTACCTAACATACCATTAAAAATAACAATGGTATCCGTAAGTACCGGGTACTCAGTGAGTATCTTGGGCAAGAGTTCATATAATAAAAATAAATTATATATATATATACACACAGAGAGAGAGAAAGAGAGAGAGAGAGAGAGAGAGAGAGAGAGAGAGCGAGTTGTCATGAAACAATAAAACGTAATCCAAACAAGTCATACCAAAATAGGGGTTATCCAAACAAGTCATTCCAGAATAAGGGTAATCTAAACACGTCATCCTAAGGAGTAATCAAAGTATCCTCCCAAGGGGTAACCCAAATAAGTCATCTCAAAATAGTGATAATCCAAACAATTCACTCCAAAATAGGGACAATTCAAATAAGTCATCCCAAGGAGGTAATCAAAGTGTCCTTTCAGCGGGTAATTGTCGCGGTCCAAATGGACAGGCCGTGCGGGCACCTACACCGACTTTACTCGATAGGACAACCCTTGCAAACATTACTATTATTATACAAGAATTATTCTCAAACATTTTCATTTCTTCTTATTAATTGTTAAAAATATCAACAAAATAAAATTACACGATTTTCCCAACCATGACTCTCTCAAGATCTAGTCTAAACATGTATAAAAGCTCTATTTGAATACTTGACAAACAAAATGACCCAACTTCGTTCAGAAAGAGGAACACTGAAGCTGGCCTGCCACATCCTACACCCAAAAGAAAAAGATGTAGAAAGGTAGTATCAGTACACCACACGTACTGGCAGGCATCATCAGCCGACTAGGGTTAGGTAACACAACAACATAAAATCAATATACAATCAATAATACTAAATTCAGCAATTACTTCACTTATGTAACATCCAACTAAGCTTAACCTCTACAGTATTGTTTCTTACGACTCATTCATGCAATTATCCTACACTTTTGAACGTTAATTAGCCTATCATTCTGTCTATCTGTATTTCCGCTACAGTGATCCCGCTACCATAGCGATGTGTCCGATACGGCGCTATCCCATCTAGCCAGTAATCAATTTCCCTTGGTCCAGCTCTATTTTATTCTGCCATATAAACGTATAGCTAAACTACCCCTCTTACCATTTCATTGTGAATGACCAAGTCCATTCTACCTGTCTTACCATAGCCCAAAAAATCAATTTAATACAAGACAATCAAATGCAGTTACGGATTACTATCTAAAGTACACACTAAGGTCATCAAAACAATATGAGGGAGTCAATTTTCCCAACAGTAAAGTATATGCACATACCTGACCTCATACCACGAAATGTCATAAGATACCATACCTGAACTGGATAGCCATAAACAATATTCCATACCTAATCCTCACCTCAAACCCGATTCATGTCGGTATATCCTGTATCACACTGGCATATCAATGACATTTTTGTATCTGCAGTCATATGTATATCAACCATACCCGCATAATTTTTGTCTCACCATCATACCATTAGTGATATATCGGCACACGCCTCCGTCATATCATTATACATACATGTCAGAGGGTCTTATGTCTGCCCTTCCAGTCATGACCTGCAGCAAACTCTAGAAATTCATATACTGTACACTCAATCGTATGAACATTCACCATACCTGTCTATGTACCCACTCGTACACCCAACCACATGGTCCTTAAGTCATACCTGTCTATGTACTCTCTCATATCACTCGCCTGGATGTTCACCTCGGTCACGAGCCACTCATGTATCCAATCCTTATTCAAAACCTAATTGTAGTAACCTGTTCATCTGAGTTCCTTAACTTAGGCCATAGGCCCCTCATTTACCATCATATCAATAAATTTCCTTCCATATTATCCGTCATCTCTGTCACACATTCATTTAATGTCAATTCGCCCCTCAATCGCGGGACGCATAATGCAATACAATACGTAACAGATCATCACACGACAAGAATTACATAGTCACACAACAAGTAGAATAACATGAAATTAAATCAATCTGGTGTCCGAACAATAATAATAAAATTTAGTTCAGAAATTTATAAGATTTTTGACTTGGCCTGCTCATTGGTTTGGTCTCCGCTGCAGCAGCATCACTGCCATTACAGCGGTCTCGCTGCAGCGGTACTAATGGCAGTACCACGACCAATCTTTATTCCAGTTTCTCCCATGTTTTGGTTTCCTTATACACACCATACTGAGACAATGTCATAAAAAGCTTACATCAATAATTTACTTATCACAGTGTCACCATTAATGCTGACAACAATCATAAATTCTAAAAATACATTACAGACTACAACACATTCAAGTCATTATGTAAGGGATTACTATCCTACGTCACTCGCTTCATCTCACACTCAAACATAGTTATAAATTACTAATCAGTCCGTTACTCGCATCTCCTACACAGAGTCTATATGATTTACCCGGGAATATTCTGTTAACGACACTCGGAAGTTAATCTCCCCAACAATGTTTGACTCAACGCATATCCTAGAACATATACCCATTGATTGGTTGAAATATCTCCCCTAGAATTTTACCTTATTATGAATTTTTGTCACCCCTCTTCTAATATGTTTGTTCTTAGATTTTCACTGATTTCGATTAATAGACCATAACATAATTAAAAAGTACAATCTTACTCATCGAAAGCATATGAATCATATGCACATATATGATTATCTAACGAAGTTCTAACGCAAAAAAAGTGAGTAAACCATAGCCTACCTAGGTGGCCAAGCTATCGTCTCAATTGTCCTCGGTTGCAGCTACACCATTCTTTTCATTTTCTCGTGAGAGCTCCTAGCTATGGAGGTCAGATCTCCACCTCTTGGATCCTCTTGTTTTCCCTAAAAAGTATATTTTTGTTTTTAGACATTTTTAATAAGTCCTCCTCAAGGACTAGGTTTTCAAAATCCTAATCAGAAAGGAATTACAGATTTATGATCTCTGTCATGCGCTGTAGCGGTTCCGCTGTGGCAAAAATTGTCCTGCCACGGCGGACGCCCACTTGGGTCCACCCGAAGCCCAATTGAATTATTCTCCGTATGCCCTTCATCTCTTAGGGATTTATCATGAAATCCTAAAAATTTAAATTTGCTCGTTTTTATGTGGTCGGAATGATATAATGGTCAGGCGGGTCATTACATCATATACCAATTAAAAATCTGTTCGTCCCCAAATGGCGCTACAATTTTGAGGCGGAGTTAAACAACTACCTCAAATTTCCTCTTACTCCTAGTCAGCGTCGAGACTCATTTAACTCCTGTGTTCCAAACTCCGAACTGATTATTTTCGAAACTCTTTTGTTATTTTGACGTGTATTTAATAATTCTATCGGGATCATAATTATTCATCTAGGTTTTAACCTGGACCTGAACGTAAATTCACTTCGTTACCTTTCCTTCGGTGTTATGAATATTCTCTTTTCTATTCAAATGTCCTAGGTATTACTAATTTGTTGGACTACTTGAACCGATTATTTTTGAAATGGCAGGGTTCAACCGTAGAATCCCAATGGTCATTGTTTTTTACTGTCCACTGCAGCGAGTGGGTTTCCCTTAACAGCGGTCCCGCCGCAGAGGAAATATGATCCACTGCAGCAAACGACGGGGTCAATTAAAGGCAGAAAAGAGGATTTTTTAAGTTTCATTATTCCACTTTTTCAATCCGATTTGCACAAATCCTCTCGACTCCCCAACAATTTTTCTTGATTTCTCGAATAATTTTCACCATTTCATGGCTTCTCTACTTCATTTACTAGTGAATGGTAGATGTGTCTGGCCTATTGCTCTTGTTTTTTGGGTAGTTATAGGGTAATATATGTAGGCCTCCTCATTTTAAATTTCTGGCTAGATTTTCATAACATGCTAATTATTTTTACATCCTCATGTATTTCCTATTGTTCCCTGCATGATCCTGATCATTTTCATGGGGTTATAAGGCCGAAGCTGAGGTGGTTTGTATGGGGTGGTGATTTTGACTTTTTCGAGCCCTTCAAGCTTGAATTTGTGCCCTATTTGGGTGAGTAATAGTTTCTAGAACTTGAGCAAGTCTTCTCCTTGCCCCATCTGTTGCTAATTTGGAGAAATACGAAAGTTGAGATTTCAACCTCCATTGATGAGGTCTAAAGGTATGGAGAAGATGATGTCTGCTGCAGTGGAACCTTGTTCGTGGCAGTGGTACAACGACAGTGAGCCCAACTTCGTTGTGGCGAACTCGTTGCGGCGAACATACGCCGTTGCAGCGATTCGCTTGGTCAATAGCCCATTCTCAAATTTTGATTTTTCCCTTTTTCTAGTACCAGCTCTCCTAGTCATCCGATTATTCTTCTAATACTTCCTACTAATGCAGGTTAATTATCATGGCCACTTCCAGCAGCAGCATTCACACCAAGGACTACATATGTTTTGTTAATGATCAATGTCAATTTCGGTACAGCCAACAAGCCATGAAGGATCTGCTTCATGAGAGGAGTTTCATTATGCAGGACCTGGAGGAGAAAGCACCGGAGTTCTATACTCTCCTTCATGAGATCGGGTGGGGCCTTTTGGTGGAGGACCCGAGTAAGGCCAATGAGGCTTGGGTGCGGGAGTTTTATGCTAACCTCCCCACCGTAGCCTGGAGACGAGATGAGCCAGTGGCCTACGTTAGGGGCATGCAGATTATCTTGACCCCTGCTGCTATAAACGACGCTCTAGGTTTGCCCGACTCTCCCGAGTCTGAGCTAAAGAATCGTTAAACGGGCAGTGGCTAGTGAACACTTTGGTGGTGGAGAAGCGGAAGGATACTACCAACTGGGGTATTACCAGGATGGGTATCCAGAGTATCCACTTTACGGTGGAGGCCAGGAGATGGCTCAATCTAGTGTCCTAGAGGATCCGCCCGTCCTCTAATGTCACAGACGTGACTTATCATAGGGCTTTGGTGGTGGCCGCTATTCTGAGTGGGGTGAGGGTCAATGTGGGGCCTAAATTATTGAGGAGTGGAGGTATTTCCACATGAAAACTATCACTGGCTTGTTGTTTCCTTCTCTTATCACCAAGATATGCAAGGGGGCTCGAGTGCACTAGGAGTCCCGGGATGTCATTATGGATTGTGACAGGTCCTTCGATCCCTTGAAACACTGCTAGTGGCATTACATTTATGTTAGCTCCCAAGTCACAAAGCGCCCTTGCAAACTCAACCTCCCCAATGGTGCAAGGTATAGTAAACGCACCTGGGTCTTCCTTCTCCTATGCTAGGACCCGTGTAGTGATGGAACCACAGTGGTGCAAATTATTGGCAGGTTTCAAACTTAGCGTCCTTTTTCTAATGATGAGGTCCTTCATGAATTTAGCATATCCAGGCATTTGCTCAAGTGCCTCCACCAATGGGATGTTTACCGACAGCTGCTCAAGCATAGAGATAAACTTCTGATATTTCCCATCTTCAACTTTCTTCTTCAAGTGCTGGGGGTAAGGAGGAGGAGGTATAGGGATTGTTGTGAGTTTTTGTTGTGCCTCCTTCTCCTTCCCATGGACATCTCCTTGCTCCTCTGCACTACCTGGAGCAGTTTGCACATCTGAGTCCCCAACCAAAGTTGGGTTTTCGAAATCATCCACGCCATCTTCGTGTATCCGACACGGGCTTTTCTGACTCCTTAACTACAACTGGCCTCGGAGGGTCAACTGTGGCCTTCCCACTCCTAGTAGTAACCGCCATGCAGTGACTTTCATTTTTTGGATTTTGCACAATATTGCTGGGGAGTGTGCCTTTTTGCCTTTGATTCATTACAACAGACATCTGACTCATCTGCCTGATCGCCACGACATGAGACTCCACTTTTTGATTTAAACCAAAAATATCAACCCGGAGCTCCTTGAAGTGGCTATCTGTTGTCTCCCTCTGCTTGAGTACTTTGGAGAGAATGTCCTCAACCCTTGAACCACTAGACTCTGCCTCACGATTTCTTGGTGGAACATACGGACCGCCTCTATCGTTTTTGAACTCCTCGCGCTTCTTCTAGTACCCATTATCTCGGTATTAGCCCCGGTTGTAATTATTGTCTTTGTAGAAGTTTCGACCTTAATTCCCTTGACCTTGACGCCAAGAGTCTTGGTTAGACCCTTTGGTGTTGGTCCGAAAACCCTCATTCTAATCATTCAAATAATTAATTTCTTCTTCAGACTCAGACTCGCAACCATCATTTCTCGGGGCCTTGCCCTGAGAACCTACAGCATTAACCTTTTCTCCTCCAACTCCCATCAAGTGCTCAGCAAGAAACCCCATGGTGGTCTTTATCTCTGCGATATCTGGATCACACTCTTCATTTTTTCTCCTTTGTTCAACAGACATACCAACTGCATAAGAACAAGCCAGAACCTCCGACTCTCTAGTGTGCCAAGATGGGTTGGTTTTGGTGATCCTGTCTAGTAGCACCGCAGCCTCTGCATAGGTGTGACTCATAAAAGTTCCTCCGGAGACGGTATCATCCACCGCCTTGGTGTTAGCATTCAGAGACCTATAAAAGATCTCCAACAATGTATCATCCGAAATTCTGTGATTTTGCACCTTTTTGAGCTTTTTGTTGAAACACAACCAGGTCTCGTGGAGTGCCTCAGAATTTAGTTGTCTGAAGTTATATATCTTATCCTCCAACTGCAACGCTTTGGATGGAGGGAAGAACCTTTCAAGAAAAGCTCTCTTAAGCTCTCCCCAAGTAGTGATGGAATCATTCGGCAACTCAGCCAGCCACATCGTTGCCTCACTCCCTTGGGAAAATGGAAATAACCTCAGTCTGATAGCATCCTGGCTCACCCCCGGTTTCTTGTACGCCTTACATATTCCCACGAAATTTGTCAGGTGAGCATGGGCATCATCAAATGCGTGACCCGCAAACATTACCTTCATATTAAATAGTTGGATCATCGCACTGGTAATGTCAAACTTCACCCCAGCAGGCAGAGGAGGAGGGACTATAGCTCCAGTGGCACCAGCTTCATCTATGACGCATCATCTTCCTCATCAAAATATTGGTGTCGCTGGTGATCTGGACCTCTGGGTCGTCTAGCTCATTCAGCTTCTGCAGCTAGACGTTGCTCTTCTGCAACTCTGGCTAACTCACGGTCTCTAGCCCGAGCTTGCTCTTCAGCCAACATTCTTGTTGTGGCTTGGTCCACAGTTTCCTTCTCTTGGATGTTGGCCATTCTTCTCAGGTTTCTTAACGTTAGCTCAAGTTCATGATCAATTGGAACTAAGGGATTTCCTTGGCTTCTAGTATCAGGCATGCACAAACCTAATACCTATTAAGCAACCAAACAAACAAAAGAAAAATAAATAAATAACAACCAATAGTAAAGTTAACACAATTAACAAAAGCCTTAGCCGTATTCCCCAGCAACGGCGCCAAAATTTGATGTCGCCCAAATTACACCTCGCAATTGAGATATAAGCGGTTAATTGTCAAATATAGAACCCAACAAAGGTTGAGGTCGATCCCATAGAGAATATGGTAAGAACTTAAGTTAATGCGAATAACTATTATTATTGAGTTACTTATTTCCAAAAAGGGGAAATATAGAATAATAAACAAAGTAAAATTTCTGAATGCTAAAATCAAATTTGGTTTGTATTCAATTAACGACTTGACGGATTGTGTTCCCCAAGATTTCATAACCACAAGGCTTATACACTAGTGATCTATTACGGTGTTTAACATGCAATATTGATAAGTTAGGTTCACCTAAATGGTTGGTTCCCTATCTAGATGATTATCACCATGTAAAGTTTACGAGTGTACTTTAGTTGATCCTTACCCTTGATATCGGACTAGCTATCCCCGGACAAGTTCAAGCTATTAGATGAGGGTTGATAGCCTCAAATCTCCATTGTTAATCCCTTTTCCCATTCTTTACCTCTTTGGTTCGGTAAGTAAGAATAAGGCAAGTCTTAACGTTTGCAACCGTCAAGAATCAATCAAAACGAAGGGAAAAACAATACATGCATAAAACCCCGTTCAAGAATCACTAAGTGTTTTTACCTATGTGTGTTAATTCATCTTAGTTGCCACAAACCTAGTTATGGGTTTAGCCACTCATGATTGTATTATCACAATCACAAAATATTGAAGAAATCATAATTGCAACTTAAAAATTATCGTAGAATAAAAACCACGTAGATTGAATAAAAACTCCACAGTAGATGAATAAAACTCCAATGTTGCTTTTGTTTCTTGAATCAAGAACAATTGATCAATATAAAAATTATAGTTGAAAACTAATAAAGTCGGCTCTCTCAATTACTCTAGAACTGTAAGAAAAATCGTCTGAAAATCCTCTCAAAATCCTACTGTGTATTTATAGTTCCAGGAAATCCTTTTCCTAATTAAAACTGGAAACCAGGTCGGCAGTGGCAATGGGCTTGGTGACGATTCGTTTGGCCTTCTAACTAGTCGTTCCTTGCTTAAAACAGTCGTCCTCAACAACGTACCAGTCGTGGCAATGGGTCACCTAACAACTCGTCGTGCCTGAGCACGAGTAGTTAGGTCCCTCGTGGTCTCCTTCCTCCAAAATTCCAGTGCACCTTACGGTTGGTCCCAATGATCTGCCAATGAGTCGTTCCTTCATGTGATGACTCGTGATGTATGTCGTCAACTACACTGGTCACTTTATTAATATTTCATCTTTCAGCTTTCACGGTTGACCTCACGACTCGTTACCAGTTGTAACAAGTCGTTTCCTCAACTCATCAGGTACACTGTCTTGCATCATCAAAATCCATCTTTTGCCCACGCCTTAAGCAACAATTCGTGCCTCCTGCCAACGACTCGTGAAGTTTTTGGCAATCACCTTTTCAGTGGTTTTCAGCATTAATTCAACCAGTTCACTCCCGAACCTATTTTCCTGCAACATTAAGCACAAAACACATCATACATATATAAACATACCCGGAATGTGCATAATTTCTTGGTTTTAAGCGTCGAAAGTGTCGTAAAATCACGGCACATCAACACCTTCAACTTAGAACTTTTGCATGTCCTCAGGCAAAAAAAAATAAAACAAAACAAACTAAACTAATTCGACGCTTCAATCGGAATAACTCTAGGAAACTTAAGGCAGTCACACTTACACATCAAAATTAAATTTTCTAACCCTTCCATCATTGTATCAAATTAAATCACTATGCATATGCAAAATTTCCAACCATAAAACAGAGGAATCAAAACATGGCAAAATATTGTCACCTGCAACCACGCACATAAATCTATAACACTGCCCCAGACAATTTGCAAACGATTTTGTTGACCACATGCTCTCACCTCAAAGAAGTCCCACACTCGCACATGTGTATTTGAATAACGATATATTTCTCGTGGGACTAGGTAAGATCCACTCACTCTCACAAAGAAATTCGAACTGCGTACATACAATACCATAGGCTTACCTTTACTTTCAATACCTCGATTTTCGGACAAGTAGCTAGGATAACTATAGGACTTTCTAGGATTGTAATGTAGGCTCAGGCGTGGGTATGGTACATATGGTATTAGTAGCTCAACCCTCCTTGGTACTACACACCGCTTGACTCCACTTTTCACCTTTATTTCTATTTTCTCCTCTTTTTTTCCTTTAATTGCTTCTTTTTCTTTGCTTTTGCAACTACGTATGCGGTTTCTCTTTATTCACACTCATTGATGTCACACATTCTTTTTCTTTTCTTTACCGCACCTGCTCTTTTCCTTTTTCATTACCCAATTTTCTTTCCACCCGACTCTTCTTAATCACCCCTATAATAGCCACCCTCAACTTAAGCGATTTGCCTGAGTTGAAGTTCACAATGTGCAAGGAGGGACCACGGCCAAAACAGGTTCATTCATAATAAAATCAGGCAGGTGAACTGGTGTAAACAAAAAGAAAGGTCAATTTAAGCTCAAACATTTGGATCAAGGGATTTTTATTCACTTTTGGTAGGTCTTTTAGGCTAAAGTGGACTCATAAATCAAAAACGGTCTATGATCCTTTCCTAGTTTTCTATCCTCTATCTCGGTACGATTGACCAGGAAAGTTCTACATTGACACACACAATCGAATTCAGCTATTAAACTTTACTCACATATAGCATAGGTCAACATCATCATTTCTATCAATTGCTAGTTCAGGTATAGTCATACAATGATAAACAAGTTCACAATTTCAATGTCATGCAAAGATTCATAAAGGTCATACTTTTCAACCTTCACATACACATATCCAAAAAAAATTCGAAAAGGTATCAAATTATCAAACAACAGTTATTTTCAACAATTTCAGCTCTTGACTGCTTACAGTTTTCCTACTTCCTTCCAACTGACACAAAAAAACATAAAATAAAATCCTAAACATGTCGGTTCTACTAGATATGGAACACCCGAGGGAAAAGATATCCAGCAAGAAAAACTCTCGGATTATGTTCAGCAAAAGAGAATACAAATATATCCTTCCCCAACCCCATCAAGAAAGAATGCTCGTCCACGACGCATATATAAACCAAACAAAAATTAAGAAAATAGGGAACATACCTGTGCGGCCTAGGTGTCAGCTACCTGGTCGATGAAGGGTGTAGATACTCCTCCAATGTCATCTCCAAATTTACTGGCTTGAACCGGTGCATTCTCAGATCCAACAGAGCTCGTGCCTTCTCCACGAACTCTCGTTGCCTTAGTCTCGGCTCTCTATCGAGCTTCCTCTCTCGATTCATGCAACGCTCTCTCCATCTCACTCTGCTCCCGTTTTTGCTAACGGAGTAGAGAAGCATCATCATCAACACTTGCCTCCTCATGTGGCCTCTTCCCCTTATCATGTGCCACCGGCTCCTCCGTGATAAAGTAAAAAATAGGTGGCAATTCCTCTTCAAACTCGTCATCTATCACGGGAAGTACTGGTGGAGGTACTGCAGCTACCTATCGTGTGGCCAAGTCCCGCACCTCGGATCGTAGCGCTCCTAGCTCCGAGTACCATCTGGATAGCTCCGAGTACCATCTGGATAGCTCCGGTGCCTGTAACTATGCAAGGCGCTTATCCATTCTCCTCTCAAATGCATCTAGTCGGCCCTGCACTGAACTAGACAATGTCTCCAACTCCTTTGACACCCACGGCTTTACTTGCTCCATCAGACTCTAACCTGTAGAGCCATGTGTGCCTACTGCTTCTCGGCCTTAGCTAGCCGCCTAGCCATATCAACTAAGAATTCCTGTGAAACCGTGACTAGGCCAGCTGTGGTGGCTCGTGGAGGCGCAACTGGTGGTCTTGAGGTTATTGTAGTAGATGAAGACTTAGTAACATCAGCAAGTGTGGAGGTATCCGTTGTATCTGTAGCCTCAGCCTGGCTATCTATCTCTCTGCCCTTCATAGGCTCAGCTGCCAACTCAGCGATCTATACTGCATCAGTCTGTATCCCGCTACCAAATGTCATCAGTCTGTATCCCGCTACCAAATGTCATCAGTCTGTATCCCGCTACCAAATGTCTTTGTTAATATTGTTGCTCTCGCGAATGCAGCTGCCTGAGTCCTCGCCTTCGATATCGGGTTTGTATCATCTCGAATCAACCCGATATTGATAATCTTCTGAACAACTACTCTCTGGTCTACTGATGGCAATACCGGTATCTTTTGACTCCTGACAGAGTCTATCAATCAAACATGGAATCGGAATGGTAGTGCCGTCATTGATCGCCTGCTCTCGAATCTCCTCTGTAATATATCGCGGGAAGTTAAAGGCATACCCCTCCATTATACTTGCTACCATTTCATATATCTGGCCATGCTTAACCTTAGTTCTTATTTGAACAAGTAAAAATTTTATCTTGATCCACTTTTTCTTCTACATGTCCACGGAGATTTGAAAATCCAAACCTCTCAGACATAAAAAGAATTCTTCACTGTAATAGACGTCTACCTATTGGGAAGGTTCAATCATTATGTCTAGAGCGTAATCGAGCGAAGCCGAAATCAAGGTAGTTTGTCTGCCAAGTCGATAGGCGAACGTTTGAAGAATAGAACATGCAAAGCAGATCATGCACCTGTCATGTGACCCGTTGGTTCTAAGCAGTGAGGTTTGCCTAAAAAAATCCACCCTTGAAAGAGTACGTAATAGCTCACTGATCGAGTATTCTTGTGCGAAGTTTTCTTTTTTAGGTTTGCTAGGTAGAAAGAAGGCAAAGAGCGCAATAAAGTAAAAATTCTAGTCAATCATTTAATTCACCCAAAGCTTAAAGAATGTAAAGTTGTTACATCAAGTCAATGACTATCATGTGTCTAAAAAAGTCGTGAATTAATCAGTTTTAAAAGAGTGATGGATTTTGATTTTTCTTTTAGTCGTTAGGATAATAAAGTGGTACTTCAGAGATGATCGAGCAAAGACAAAAAGAGGAAAGCCCGTCATAGAGCAGTCGACTAGAAGTAGAAGACTGTTAGACCTCATTTATTTGCACTTAATGAAGGTCTGAATCAAAATTAGGCCATTAAGTGCATTTGTTTTCATTAAAATTTAAGCACCTATTTGGTATGAATAGGTCTTAATCATTAAATCTGGAACAGAGTCTTAATATCATTAAGAAGATATATTTGTGTGGATAATTTTTACCATCACTATGTTTACAACCACCATCCATCATCATTAATCACCCTCATCATCATAATCATTACCATTATTACTATCTCCAACCACCAGTCACCACGATCACCAACTACCTCTATCACCATTACCAACCACCATTATTGTCACCAACTACCCCTAGCATCACAACAACCACTGGAAACAACCACTACTGCCAATCACTACTGTCAGTCGTTACTATACATACCACCTCAGTCATTATAATTATATTCACTATCACCACCACCATCACTGTTGTCACCGTCGTCGCCATCTCTACCACCAATATCACTCACCACCAACACTGCGATCAATCCCTACTACCAGCCACCTTCACCATCACAACTAGCACCACCACCAACTACCATCAATACATGATCAACCACCACACATTCTTCAGCCATCACCATCAACACCACCAACTTCTAATATCAACCAACTTTATCATCACAACCACCACTACCAACTGGCAACTGTCACCATCACGTCGGTCACTATAACACCAATCACCCCCATTATCATAACTATCACCGTTACCATTACGAGCCACTAACACCAAGCATTAGCACGATCACCATTACAAAACATCTCCACCATCACTAGTGAATATAATAATTTTTTTGAATCAAATAATAGATTTATTTTATTAAATTAATTTTTTTTATTTGAATTATTTATTTAATAAATTTACAAATAAATAAAGTATATATATTCAGATGTTGAAAAATAAACATTCTTAATCATTCAATCACCCTCATTATCATAACTATCACCATCACCATTACGAGCCACTAACACCAAGCATTAGCACGACCACCATTACAAAACATCTCCACCATCACTAGTGAACATAATAATTTTTTTGAATCAAATAATAGATTTATTTTATTAAATTGATTTTTTTATTTGAATTATTTATTTAATAAATTTACAAATAAATAAAGTATATATATTCAGATGTTGAAAAACAAACATTCTTAATCATTCAATCACCCTCATTATCATAACTATCACCATCACCATTACTAGCCACTAACACCAAGCATTAGCACGACCACCATTACAAAACATCTCCACCATCACTAGTGAACATAATAATTTTTTTGAATCAAATAATAGATTTATTTTATTAAATTGATTTTTTTTATTTGAATTATTTATTTAATAAATTTACAAATAAATAAAGTATATATATTCAGATGTTGAAAAACAAACATTCTTAATCATTCAATCACCCCCATTATCATAACTATCACCATCACCATTACGAGCCACTAACACCAAGCATTAGCACGACCACCATTATAAAACATCTCCACCATCACTAATGAACATAATAATTTTTTTGAATCAAATAATAGATTTATTTTATTAAATTGATTTTTTTTATTTGAATTATTTATTTAATAAATTTACAAATAAATAAAGTATATATATTCAGATGTTGAAAAATAAATATTCTTAATCATTCAATGTTTAGAGCTAGAGACAACATTTTAACCATTCAGATGTGCATTCAGATTTAGATATTTTAATCTTAATGACAACAAATGAGACCTTAGCCTTAGAGAAGACGTCCTCTCTCGAAAAAGATGAAGAATTTAAAACCTCAAGCCCGAGGACATAGTTTTGATTAAAAAAAAATCAATCTATCATATAACCATTATAATAAAAGATCTATTAAGATTCAAATTTCAAGCAGAAAATATCACGTTACTTAAAACTTAAAGAGGGAAAAAAGAAAAAGGAAGCGTTAAAACTTTAAACAATTCAAAAGATGAGTTCTTAAATAATGTCTCAAGAAAAATTTAATGAATTGGTTATATCATCAATTAAAAAAAAAAAATATATATATATATATATATATATATATATATGTATATATATATATGTATATATTAAAAGAAATCGATAAAAAAGATTGCATCTCAAAATGCTAATTTAGCATCTCAATTAAAGCTAAAGCAAAAAATTATATGAAAGTTTTTTACTTTGGAAAAGAAAACCTTAATACCTTCGAGTAAAGTTAGTTTTAGCTACCAATTCAATTTTATTAGATCTTCCTTATTAAATGAAACAAATAAACAATTACAGTATTTTTATTTATTTTTTCTATTATTATTATTTTTATAAAGGTAACAAACAATTATAGTATTATTTTTGGGAAGTTTTCTAGCTAAAATTGAACAACTTTTGCTGTAATCCTTCTTCTTTTTTGGTTTCTTTTTTATGTTTTTTCAAATGTCTTGTATCTTGTTAAAAAATGCACATTATTTCAGATTTTTAAAGAAAATTATCACTGTTACTGTAATGAACAAAATTCAATAAACACACGAGAAATTAACCCATGCAATAATAAGAGTACTTTGACAAGGGTATGTTTGATATGGAGTAAAACATTTTTGATAAATATTCTTTTAAGAAAATAAGTTCTTTGAAAAAATATGATTTCTCTAATAAAAGTACGAAAAACAAATTTTCCAAATAACAATTCATATTGCTTGCATCCTTCTCATCCTCCAACACACTTTATCTTCACCCCCATCATGCCATACTCCTGCCTCTACCATCACCTCTCATAGTACTCCTTCCATTTCAAAATAAATAGTGTTTTAGCCTTTTTATTTTGTTTCAAAATAAGTGGTATTTTAACATAATCACGAAAACATTAATGATGTTCTTTCAATTTTACTTTTATTTAAATGAAGAGAGATTTATAAACTACTAAAGAGCTACATCTTTTTCAAGATATTTATTAAGGGTAGGTTAGTAAAAATGCATTTTACTTTCTTGAAGTGAGTAATATCATAAGAGTTGTGTCCAAACTAAAAGCACCACTTATTTTGAAGTATATATCTAAATTACATATAAATATTAATTTCCCATAAAATATTTTCCTTCCTACCAAACACACCCTAGATCAAACTAATTTTTCATTCTCATCCTATATTGCCTACACGCACAACAATCCACTGCCTCTTGCATAGTCATCAGACCCCTGATCTTCCAACTGGCCTCCCATTTGAAAAAATGCTAAATACTACTGTAATTTCTTTTTGAGATGGTAATATTTCACGAGAGGAGTCAAAATGGAATCTTAAGAGCTCAACTGGTTGAAAAAAAAAAAAAAGTCAAAACCCACACCTTAATTGTAGTTAGTTGATATTGTGAGCAGCCAGCCACGTAAGAATCCACTTGGAATAGATATTGCCAGCAGTCAACTAATATTGTAAGAAATAATTGAGTAAATAGTGATGAAGATCGATTGTTAAACAATTATGGGAAAAAAAATTATTGATGTTATGAGAAAGTAGAAACTTAAATGAGAAATGATTTTAAGCCACAAAATGTGAAACTCTAGTAGCAAGATTTAATCATTGTCATTATTATACAGAATGATAGAGAAAGATTAAAGAGAATCCAAAGCCTAGTGCAGGAAAGAGGATTGGAAAATAAAATTGTACTAATGATAAATATAAGAAGAAATGATGAAACTAGTAAAGCAATTATGAATGTGATGATAGTCATAATAAATAGACCAAAGGAAACATGCAGGCATCATAGGTCAATTAAAAGTTCGTCTGGAAATTGATCATGAAATCCTCTACAGTGGAGTTCTATTCATTTCACTTTTTCCTCCTTTTTCCAATAAATAAGAATAACTAATGAAATATGGTAGTTGTAATTAACTAGTTTTATGCTCGTTGTAGTCTTATAGTAGTATTTTTTACTTATTCGAGTTTAGGACGAACAATGTGAACAAACTCAATAAGAGTGAGAGAGATGTACAATAAAAAGAAAAAGACAGAAAGAGCAGAGACACTGATTCCAGCTTTTGCTTTCTTACTCTAGAATATCTGTAATGTATTAGTATACCACTACTTTTATTTTTCTCTTTCTTTCTTTCTTTTTCTCTGTGGGGAGGTTGATGGGGATTCAGCCTTTTCTGCCAGGTGCGGTGTCTGTTATATTATTGTCTGTCTGACTGTACTTCTGTCTTTATTTGGTCCAATTCTACACACTCACACGAAAGAAAAAAAATTTTAATTCACACCACCCATATTTTATTTCATAAAACCTGTGGCTACAATAATTGTATGATTATCCGATGGAAATTTGAACATGTTTTTGTTCCTCTTTTTGCAGTTGTTTTTCTTTTCTTTTCTTTTTAATTTTTTCCTTTGGCTTGTTTTGACTAGTCATCAGGTGATAGTGGAAAGGCGAGAGTAACGCTGAAAAAGTTGTGAACACAAAGCAATGTCAATCTCCTCATATATCTCCCAAGTTGGAATCTTTCACATGTCCCACTGTTCGAGAAAAGAAGACAAACAAAAATTACCATGTTGCTTCCTCAACAATAGGTCGTGGTACTCGTATGAACTTACATATTGCCTCCTTGCCTAAAAACTATGGATGACGTATTAGCAAACTCCAATAGTAACAATTAGGTGATTTCTTCTCGATTTGATTAAGCTTTGACAAGTAAAGTTATCCAATATCTATACGTTTTGACAAGTAAAGTTATCCAATATCTATACCAATAGAAGGGAGTAGATACTCCCAGTGGAAGGCCCAGATATCACCGTTATTAAAATATATGAAATAAACCACTCTATAAAGTTATACGCAGAAGCAAGATTGTTTTTAAAGAAAGCTAGGGCCGAGGCACTTCATTAGATTTTACTTGCCATTGATAAAATCACTGAAATATAATAGGATTTACATTGACTCCAAATCGCAGGATAAGCATGTTACAACAAACCAGACAACGAGCAAAGAACCTGCGTAATGCCAAAGACTACACATTAGTAGATGTTGAATGTTGGTAAGCAGGGTATCACCATTTGCACCATGTTTTAAAGACATGGTAGGTCAACTAAGAGTTTGACGAGTTCGAGCACTAAGCTCCAACTATAACAGATCGAAGGAGAACCATATTAATGTTTCCACAACTTGAATCCTTGTTCTTACTGTTGCACACCAAGGCTCCTTTTCAGCAATGTGGTCAATTTACTAAAAGAGCTAAACTAACATTTTTGTCCTAATTAACTTATTATCCAAGTTCAAGATGGCACTCCCTTTCATAGAGAATAAGTCAATAGAAGAAAGAAAGGAAACTACATAATGAAGCAAAGTCTGCAAATAGCACATACAAGGCAAAAATATGCCCCCCGCTCCCCCCCCCCCCCAACCAACAACCATTCCCCCAAGAAAACGAAATAATTGTTACTCTAGATGATACACAGCAACTCAGAGTTCAAACTCTTTATTAAAAACTACCTACTGTAAAGTAGCTCAGCCAAGAGTAAAATTGATGGCATATGAGCTCTCGAGCCTCTACTTCTTAGCTGTGATGTTCCCATCCCAACTGGAACTGCAACTACATAAGGCGTGACAAACAAATGCAGGAGGATAAACACAGCACTAATACCTGCCATCATTCCTTGTGAAGCCTTGCTGGAATTTCCCATTTGCTATGTGGCTCAGGACAACCTCACAGCTGCATCTTCATCCGTTGTCCAAACATAACCAGGTGTGTCAAACCTCCGTCCAGCCACTGTTCGATATATGTAAAGTTTCTCTACAGGACAACTTTCTGGCCTTGTATTTGGAGGACCCCTCTCATCTATGACTTCCACATTAAGCCTAGGCATCTTCTGAGCCAGCATCTTACATGCTTCAAAACTTACTGAACAAGAAGACATCCAAAGGGATCGCATTGTCTCAAGCTTTGCAGCATTAGCCAAGAGAGCCTTGTCTCCAAAGGGACAATCTCTGATCTCCAACTTCCGGAGGCTTTCACAACCAGAGAGCACATGGTGGAGTCCCAAATCGCTATCACCAGCAAAAGCTATGGAAAGCATCTCTAACTTTTTAGCATGGGTGCCAATGTACTCGAAGACACGATCGGTAAGGAGGCCAGAAAGTGAAAGTCGCCGCAATTCCTTACAGTTCTCCACAATGGCCCCAAAACCAGCATCAAGCGGCCCAAGGGTTAAGTAATCAGGAGTTCGAGGCTCAATAATACACAACCGAAAACGAATCATGTTAGGACGATTCCTAGCAATAGTAACTAAAGCTGCATTAGTCATTTGGCGGCAGAAGTATAAAACAGACTGGAGCTTTGAGCAGCCATCTGAGACAGCTACAAGGCCTTGCTCCGTCAAGGTTGCATTTGGCTCTGGAGCAAACGGGTCAGAAGGAAACACCCTCAGCTCTTGAAGGTCCTTACAATTAGCAGCAAGTTCCTCAAGACCGGTATCTTCAATGTAGTCTAGCACCTACAGTCACGTATATCACAAGTAAAGTAATTCAACACTTAAACATGATACTGGAGATTATAATACAGAACCAGTTTGGCTAAGCCACTAGGGAGAATAGATAAAATTTTCAGTATAGAACCATCTCATTTAGACGGATTAATATGTGCATTGGGCAGGCATGAGTATTTAAAAAAACTGAAACCCAAAGTCCAGATCACAATCAAGCGTGTAACACTTGGCTTCAACTTCCAAGGAAAGTGAGTTGCTTAGCAATACAATATCAAATAGTTGTACCTTGGAATCTTCCTAACCAGCATAAGTGAAGTTTATCTACAGAATGATTATTTTTTGCCTATCCATGGCAATTATTACGTAAAGACAAATTATTTAGCATCAGAACTAAATTGACCTGAATACAGAAAAATGGTTTAAGAGGATCCATTAAGCTAAGACCAACTAAAATGGGATTAAGTCGTGGTTGATTGGTTGATCTGCAGCAGTTAGGAATTGGCACAACTACAAACAAGTTATTTTCTTATTCTTCTCAAAGAATATCTGCTAAATTTCATCACAGCGAGTATAATGTTATAATCTCATTACCTATTCTTCTCCTTTCTCAGAAAAAAAAAAAACATGTTTGCAGTTGCTGTATCAAGAACATCAATTAAGTCTTCGAAACATTTAAATCACAAGATAGAACATACCCACAACCGCTGCAAATTGTGACACTGACTTATGAGCTTGCCAAGCTCAGGGTTTTGACACGTAGCATAGCTCAAATTCAAAGAAGTGAGTCTTGAGCACACTGGATATATAGCTGGAAGGTAAGCAGGTACTACATCCCAAAACCCAGACAAGCCTTTAAGTTGCTTGCAGCATGAAAAAGCTTCTGTCAGGTTTGAGAAGAAATCAGACCGCACATCAGCAGAGTATGCACCTGTACCAAATTCGACCAACTGGGAAGTGCGGCGAAGCAGGTTTGGAAGCTTCTCAAGGGGTACAGCACGATTTATCCGAAGAGTCCTCAAATTAGGAGAGCGAGCAACCAGGCGCTCCAAAGCTAAGAAACTGACCTCAGAAGCCAAACAGGCAATGTTAAGTGAAACAAGTGACGTGCAGCTATCAGGGAAATGGCTTAGCCAGTGTCCGCTAAGGTCCTCCACTTCACTCTCTCCCAAGTCTAGTTCTCTCAGATTCCTGCAGCAAAAAAGGGTGTTACATGAAAATACCCATCTTCACAAACATTCTGAGATAAATTGAAGCAAATCAACAGACTCAGCAGACACAATGAATGACAATAAATGACAGTTGATATGAACAAGATAAATAAGAAGGACTCAGAATCATGTTTGCCTCAAAGTGACAAATCTTCCAAAGTGGAATTCAAATAAATCCCCATTTCCTATCCTAACCCACTTAACCATTTCAACAATGAACCACAGATGATACTCCATTAGAAAACTCTACCATGATAAAACAAATGAATCCCACCAAAGGACCAAGAAACAAACTTGTGGAAATCTCCACAGAATTCAGATAACAAATCTCCAACAACTTAAAAACAAAGCAAAGCTAAAGAGGAATGCTTTCTTACCATTCAAAATGCAGTTACATAACGACAAGGAAAGCAAATCTAATTAGGAATCAGAAAAAATCCAATAACTTGCTAATTATCCAGTGTATGCCACAAGAAATTAATGGAAAAAGAAAATCCAGCTGTTTAAATCCTATAAGAATTAAGAAAACCCATAAGTTAGCATTTTTGATTTAAGGCTCTAGAGATCCATGAAGACAGAATGCAAATGCAAAATTTTGGTAAAGGAAGTTCAGAAAACTATTGGCATCTGCTCATTCAATAAAAATCTGGGAAATTAAGGACCACAGTACACCCGAAAAAAGTTTATAGAAATAAACAAAAAGTTCTAAAGTTCCTAATATTGAAGTCAGATGAGCCAGACTGATGCAATGTAGCAGCAAGATGAGTTTAATAATACTATTGACTTGTTCTACCAAAAGAATAAAATTCAGAACAGTTGTAACAAGTAAATGCCAGTTCTTCAACTACATAAAAGATGAATTCATGTACAGTAGATACTTCATTTGGTGAGGTTAACAAATTTCCAAAATGCTTACTGCATTTATCCAAAAGGTTAAGATTTAACAACAACACACCAAAATAGACTTACTCCCCTACGCCCCAATTTGTTTAGGGCTGTGACCATTAGGGACATGAATCAGTACTTGGACTAAGATGTTCCAAATAATTTCTAATTACTTTTAACTACAAAAATGTGCCAACTTGTATAGTGATACTCTTGAGGTAGTTTTTAAGGAGTCATTTCCAAATTAATACCCAGAATTAGATCTAATTACTTTGGTACTTCGAACCATGCTATTCCTTTTCAGGAAAAGGAAATACTTCGAGTATTTGTCAACTCCTCCACTACAGACAACTAGAGCTGAACAACGACCCAAAGATTAAGACTTCCATTACCACTAAATACTTTACAGTGAGCAAAACAGAAAAAGGATGTCTAAAATAGCGAGAAATGGCAAGTAAGAGAAAATTTCACCTGCAGTTAGCGGCAATAGCAGCAAGTCCATCGGTAGTAAAACCATCGCAGGAAGACAAAACCAACACTCTGAAGTTCTTAAACGACTTAGAAATCAGCTCCAAGGACTCATCAGTAATTACCATTCGCTTAAGCCTAATTTCCTCAAGCCATGGATAAGACCTAGACATAGCTACAATCCAAGGGTAAACATAAGCTCCCCAACCTTCAGGAACGAGATTAAAGTCAGCAAAATGAGGCTTCCCTTTAAGCTCTACAGATCTGACTTCAGGGAACCGTCGGATCATGATCCTAGGGCTAACAGCATAGCAGTTTCCGACGAATATTCTCCTCCGACACCACCGCTCGATCTCGTACCACGATTTGCAGACTAGAGATACCGCGTTACGGTCCTTGTCGGAGCTCAGGAAGGAGAACACGTGCTCCAAGACTTCTTCCGGGAATGTGTACGCCATTGCCGTATGGAAATGGAGGTCAAAATTGGAATTTCACTGACTGAGAGATTCACAGTACTCCTCTCTCTGCTGAGGTGCTTCAGATCTGAATCGACATTAACGAGCTTAGATTTGCTGTGGAGAGAGAGAAGAGAGGAGAGAGAGAGAGTGTGTGTGTGTGCACTGCAGAGAAGATAAGGTTTTATTATGTGATGATGTTGGAATTGGGGTGGGGGGTGTCAAGAGTGGCCACTGGTGTGGTCAAAATGTAACCAGGGTTTAACGAGTTAAGTAGTATGCGTGGTCAAATGTTACCAGAGTTGAGGATGCAACCCAAAAAAAGAAAAGATATTTTTTTCCTCTTTTTTTTTTCTTCACGCTTGTTGAAAAGTGATTAATCTTATTTGAATGATTTAACTGTAGTAATTATAAAGCTTTATCGATTGAACTCATATATTACAGGTTGATTTATGAGTTTTTGATTATTGAACTACCTTATTAAAATAATATGTTTCATATAAATATATTTAGAAGTGGACATGAAAGAAGATTATGAACTGATTTCTTTTTCCTGATTTTATTATGAGTCATCGATTAAGATGTACTATAAAAAATAATATATAGGTTAGGTTTGTGTATTATTAAAATTTAATTTATATACTTTTTAATTTATGTACAATTAATAATACCAATTTATTTTATTTGATATTAAGTTATGTAGAATTAATATATAGCAAATTATAATATTAATAATATAAGAGTTTTTAATGCATATAATTAATATAATTAAAGACACAATTACTCTTCAAAATCTTTTTCATATATTTCTCAACAATATCCTAATAAATAAATATTTTTTTTAAAATTATGCAATACATACTATTTTTATTATATTAAATAAAATAATACATAAAAAATAATCTTCCCATAATTATATTAATATTATTAATACATTCTATTTAATATTATTCTTATACACTTTATAAAATAATATTTTATAATTATTGCCATTTTAATGATAGAAAAAGCTGGATGGAGGTAGTAATATAAAAGCCTAACAGAAAATTAAAAATCATAATAACAAACTTTTGTCTCAATAATTAATGTAGAAAAAGCAACAGTGAAAAAAAAACAAAATAAAAGAGATATAATTGAATTTCAAAAACGATAAATAATAATTGAAGCATGAAACAATAAAAAAGGAAAAATCTAAGCATGAAAGTATAGCAGAGGGGGACCTTGAGAAATGAAAAGGACGGAGGAGTAACACAAGGCTTTTTACCCAGTGTACAATTCGTGAGCCGTCGTTTTCGGTTTTTAACTCTTTGGCTCTTGTGGACTGTTTTTCTTCTCTTTTATTTCTCGCAGCAGCCTGCAGGAAAACTGTTTTTTACTTTACCACTTTAATTTTATATCACTCTTTTTTAAATTTCTTTTTGAAAAAGTCCCAAAGTACTTAAAATCATTTTAAATTTACATAGATATACTATTTTTAAGAATTCAAATATTAATATCTTAACAGAAAACAATTAGTAATCATTACTTAATATTCACTTGCACGTATTAATTCATGAATTAAAAGAATTATCATATTCAATTAAATATCACCATAAAAGATAAAGAAAAAATAGAGTATCTAATTAGAGTTGTATTGCATCAGACCATATCCAATCTCACTCTAAACTCTAAATTTAGAGTATTTAGAGTTTAGAGATAGAGTTTAGGGCTCCAACCCAACTCTATATCGCACTTTAAACTATAAATTTAAAGTAAAACATAGCGGGTGAATAGTGCAACTCTAAATATAGAGTTGCACTATTCATCAACTATATTTTTTTAAATAAATATAATATTATTATTTTAATATGTAACACTTTTAATTTGATATAATATAAATTGTAAGATTATTAATTAAGTTTCTAATATTCGTATTTATTTTTTTATGCTATATTTTTATTATATTAATTTTAACGTTGAATGTTTATGTTGAAATTAAATAAATAATTTTTATTTAATTATATTTTATTAATATTTTTTATTTTATTTAAATTTTTTATTAACATGTATACTGCATATTATTTATTTGCAATTTATATAATTTAAAAATATAGGGTATAAAATAATTTTATATTAAATAATTTTATACGAAAAAGTTATGAATTATATAGGATAATTATGTAGAAAAAAAGTAATAATTTATTTTATAAATTAAGAAAAACTAATAAATAAAATATAATAATATAATATTAAAGAGAGAAAAGAATTAAAAAAAAATTTAAAGTAAAAATAAAATATTAGATTGAAGTTAATTTTGTTCAACTTTATTTTTTACTCTAAAAAAATAGAATTTAGAATAAAAATAGAGTTATGCTTTGAAGATGCCCATACTCATGATACTCTGATGGTAGTTACTAGTACATTAAAGCTTTAGAGGGTATTGAACTCGAGAAATGTCATTATCGAGTCATTATCTCTAATCAGCCGATTTATAAATTTATATCATCAGATCAACTTATCATATAATAATAAATAATTTATATAACAGGCCTAATAAATAAGATTTTTTAATTAGATCAGACACAATTAAAATGTTAAAAAACACTCAGAGATATTCTAGCTAGTTACAAAGATTCTTTAAGTAATTAGAGCTCAGTTAAAGACCTGATCTCCTTTGCATTCTTCCTAAAAGTTGGTAGGGGAATTAGGTGCTATTTAGACGTATTTATTTAATTTTTACATTGTTATTTAAAAACAATTGACAATAACGTAACCTTAAAAAGAATACTAATGTATGATAACCAATTTAATCATATTTCTTTATATCATTTTATGTACATATAGACGATTGGACATAAAATATAAAAATATAAAATATATTTAAAATTTATTATGTTATAGTATTTTTATAATTATGATTTTTTTATTTTTAACCTTAAATATATTACTACATTAATCATTGAAGTTTATTATTAAAAATAAAATAAAAAGGCTTTAAGTTGATTTTTTGGCAAAACTATACATAACTTATTTAAATTTATATCTTAAATTTTAAAAGATGAATTGTTTTTACAAAAAGGTGTAGTAAATTTTTATATATTTTTTCCATATTATGGTTATAATAATTATAGTAAGTGGTGAAAATGGGTGTAAGAGAATCTCATGATTCTGATGGCAGGGGTGGATCTGATGTATCCTGTTATTGGGGACCAATTAAATCACACCCTTATAAATGATGTGGAGTTATCATGGGATTGGTCCTCCACCCCTTTTTATTCATCCATCCATACGTGTATACCTCTCATCATGGCCGTTATCATATCCTTACTTTATTTTTAAATTTTACTTCTCCCTCAGTTCAATATTTATATCGACATTCAATTTAATTCAAATTCACAAAAATATTACAGGAAAGACAAGCGACCATATATATAGACAGATACTCTAATTTGTCCCTATTATTTAATGTTGATATTTCAATCTTCATTTTATTTTATTTTAATATTTTTATTTTTATTTTTATATATTATTTAAATACCAAAAAATAATGCGATGTAAATTATTCAGCATGCATCAATAAACATGAAAAAGAAATATGAATATAATTAAATAACATTTAATACTTTTATTTTCATATCGTTTGGGTCATTTAGGTTTAATTTAAATGCGTATTTTTTAATTTTTGAGTTGACTCAAGTACCGGCAAAAAAAATCATCTTTAATACGGATAAAAAAAAACTTCAATTCATTACTAATAACACTACTAAAAGATACTAAAATTTGATGGATTCCATAAGAGTTGTCAATGATTATTTTTTTAGAAAGAAAATCCAAGGACTTTAAGAAAATCGTGCACTTTTATCGATTATTTTTTGCATAAAAATGCACAGAAATTATTAAAAAATATTATTTTTTTAAAAAAAATCAACGGATGTCCGATAACTTTTTTTTATTTATGAAACCTAACAGACGGATATTGATTTTTAAAGTAAAACTAGTAAACTATAATTGAAGATTATAAATAAAAACTAATATTTTGTGTTTAAATAATATATAAAAAATAGTTAAAATATTAAAATGAACTAGACGGAGATAATGTAAAGAAATGGTACCTAAGCCTAACTCAACCCCAAAATCTAGTTCGTTAGAAAAGGATTGTCTAAGTCTATATAAGGAGACCAACCATTTCATTAACCATAAATATAGGACTTTTTTCATTCTTCAATCATTCATCTCATTAGCCACCGATGTGAGAGGGTAGAGGATAAGTTAGAGGGGCATATTTGGCTAAAATAAAATGTTGGTTAAAAAAAAAAAAGGAAAACAATTCTATATCCGGTAATATTCGGACCAGATAACTCTGCCACAACCTTGCTCCTTTGTCCATCAGTAGTAGCAATGTGGATTACTAATGACTGGATAATTAACTTCTACTTCTCGCCTTTCAAAACAAACTTCCAAAATTTCCAACAAGAGATTGGAAGTTCCCACCCTAGAGTGTTTGTTTAGCTAGATATTGTTTGATGTGAAATTATGAAAATTGATAACAGATTCAATTTTCTTTTAAACAAGATTGATTTAAAACTAAACCATTCTAATAAAAATTATAATTAATTAAGTGAAACTACACATTTTTTATTGCATAAAGAATCGAAAAACCGAAAGGAGGAAAATAGTGAGAATTTAAATTAGTGAAAACGATTAAAAGTACCCTAAATTATTGAAAATAGATTAAATTATTTTTCATTTTTTGGGGTTAAAATTGTCATTATCGTTATATTTTTGATCTATTTGGATAGTTGAAAAGTATTTTTAAGCCAAAGAAATTGTAATTTAAAAAACAAACTGAACAATACTTTGTAGGCGAATGAACATGAGTTGGTTGAAATTTATAAGAGAACAATATTTGAAACTGATGTTGAACTGAAATTTGAAAAAATTAAATTGTATTTGGACCTGAAAACACAATTGAAGATTGTGACTGAAATTTTGGAAAATAATTGAAAAAAACTTAAAACTTGTTTTCCAAACTTCAAAATTGTATATTTCAAATTTATAATTAATAAGAATAATATATCCAATGAAATTTCACAAAGAGGGTTTGAGAAGGATGGCGTGTATGAACCTTATTTTTACTTATGAGGGTAGAAAAACTGTTTCCAATAGATTTTTGGTTCAAGTAAAGCATAACAAACCAAGAAGGAAAGAGCATACCAGTAGCATCAACAAATAATACGATAACTAAAGTAAAGCAAAAAAACAAGTAATAATAAGAAGTATAAGAAAAAAGTACCAATAGTACTGATAAGGAAAACTAGACAGCATGACTACCTACTAACCGGCTACCTTAATTCTCTATCTCTGTATCCTGCTATCTAGTTTCATGTCCTCCGTAAGCTATAAATATTTAAATCCTCTCTAATCACCTCTCCGCAATACTTCTTCGGTCTACCTCTACATTTTCTTAGACCCAAGATAGTCAACATTTCACATCTACTTACCGGGGCATCTCCTTTTCACATGCCCGAACAATCTTAGTCTCGCTTTCCTCATCTCCACCACGGAGGCCACTCCTACCTTGTCCCAAATATATTCATTTCTTAGTTCTATCTCGGCTAGTATACCACACATCTATCTCAATATTCTTATTTCAGCTACTTTTATCTTTTGAATGTGTGAGTTCTTGACTGACTAATATTCCGCCTCATAGAACATAGTTGGACCAACAACCACTTTATAAAACTTACCCTTAAGACTTAGTGACGCATTCTTATCACACAAGATACCGGATGTGAGCCTCCATTTCATCCATCCTTACTCCAATACAATGAGTGACATCCTCGTTAATCTCATAATTTCTTTGAATTATAAACCTAAGATGCTTCAAATTTTCTCACCTGGTGTGATCTGAGTGTCAATCCTCACTTTCACATCTGCACCGTGGGTAATATCACTGAATTTTCACTATAAATACTATGTCTTAGTCCTATTCAACCTGAATCCTTTAAACTCTAGGGTCTATCTCCAAACCTCCAGCTTATCGTCAACCCTAATGCATGTCTCAAAAATCAATATTATGTCATATGCAAATAACATATACCATAACACATTTCCTTGGATATGCCGCATTAATACATCCATCACCAAGGCAAAATAAAAAGGGGCTAAGTGTTGATCCTTATTGCCCCATCACTACCGGAAAGTGTTCTGATTTTCCTCCCACTATCCTCACCCGTGTCTTGGCTCTATCGTACATGTCCTAATTAATCTCTCTAATGTAAGTTTCGATACTTCTTTAGCCTCCAAATATCTTTCATAAAAACCCCATATGGACTTTATCATAAGCTTTTTTTAGGTTAATAAACATCATATATAAGTCCCTTTTTATTTTCCTATATTGTCCCACCAATCTCCTCATGAGATGAATGACTTCTATAGTTGAATGGTCAGACATGAATCCAATTTGGTTCTCGATAATAGACACATCTCTCATCTCCACTGCCCTTTCCAAAACTTTCATAGTGTGACTTAACAACTTGATACCCTTATAGTTGTTGCAATTTTGAATATCACATTTATTCTTGTACAATGGGATCATTATCCCTCACCTCTATTCTTCGGGCACTTTTGACATCCTAAGAATGACGTTGAACAACTTAGTCAGTCACTTTATACTTGCATCTGCAACGTCCTTTCAAATTTTTATTGGGATCTTGTCGGGCCTCGTCGCCCTTTCCTTCCTCATCTTACACATAATCTCTTTAACCTCCTCAAACCTAATACACTTGTAACACCAAAAATCACGATGACTTTCAGAATACTCTAAATCACTAGTATAATACTCTTACCCTCCTCTACATTCAAAAATTCATGAAAGTATGATTATCATCTTCATCTAATGTGTGTCTCTTTTACCAATACTTTGTCTTTCTTATTTTTAATATTTTCACTTTACTTGGTTCTGATCTCGAACCCTCTTCTTTCTCCCATTGACAAACCTATTTTTCAAATTTGAAGTTGAATTAATGAGTTACTTTCGTAAATAAGTATTTATTTAAGATAATATTCAAATATTGTTTTAAAATTTTGAGCCAAAATCTATTACCAAATGGCTTCAGATTAAGTTTTCATTCACAAATTATTTTTAAAAAAGAAAAAAGAAAAAAAGAAACAAGTAAAATTCATTAAAATCCGTTTTTCTCAACTTCAAATTCACAATTTCACACACTTTTCTTTCAAAATTCAACCAAATCAAATCATATCCTATGAGAGATTTTGTCAGCTCCTTTTACCTAATCATACGTAAAAGTCATTATAGCCGTCATTTGTTCTTGATTAGCTAGTGCTTTTGGCCAGCAGTCACCATCTTTATTCGTTGGTAATTGGCAAATAGCAATGTGAATTGTTAATCTACAAATAATTAACTTGCCTCCCAACACACAATCAAATACTTCAAAGCTCCAATAATTCAGTTAGGAGTCGTTTGATTGCTGATTTAAAAAGAGTTATTCATGTATGAAAACTAGCGTAGTTGATATTATATTTGATAATTTTTTACTTATTCCGTATAAAATTCAACACATTAGTCATGAAGTATAGCATTTGATTTTTATTTATAAATTCATATAAGTGAAATATGCATGAGTTATGATTAATTTATGTTAGGATAGAAAATATAATAATTTTAAATCCTATGAAATCAATCCCTACATTTTTAATACCTATGGAAGCAACCAAATGACCCTTTAGTATTTTTAATTTTTTTCTTTGTGATGGCCAAAAAAAAAAAAAGACACTACTCACGATTTTACTTCAGTCACGTTTCTTATTACCTAAACTTGACCAATTTTTTTTTTCTTTTTTGTAGATTTTCTAGTCAATATATACGTCTTTGATCTTTCCCACTTTTACTATTGACTGGTCTTTTTCTTCCTATTTATTGTTCACTTATTTTTCTTTAATTAATTTTATTTAAAATTTAGAATTTATTCTGTGTCTAGTGACGTGAGGTAACATTAGACAAACTTAACCAATGAAATGGAATAATGCTATTTAGCTAATCGATATATAGCATGAAAATATGTTAGTGACGGCTACAGGGCAGATTCTTTTTCTATCTCACTATAAATTTCATTTTTTGGCAAATGTCAGTTATTTAGTGGTATTCATATTATTGACTTATACATTGATTGTATTTTATCTTTTTTATTAAATTTAAAATTTGATATTACGATGGAGATGATGATAATGAGAGAGTCACATCTTTTATAATTTATTTAAAATTGTTCTTAATCATTGGATTATTAATTTAGATATTAATAATCTGGTTAGATTAATATGTATGTGGTGGTTTTTATTGGATAAAGATTAATTGATCTTATTAACTAAATTACATATATAGATAATGCATATAGAGATATGACCATTAAACATACTCATTAAATAATCTCTAATGGTTAGAATTATCATAAGCTGTCAATGTGATATTACCTTGAAGAATATGATGTAAGAGTTTTCTTTGATTTGAGATCATCATAACAATTGACAAGTTATTTATTGTACTTTGATACGGGACACCCATGACCCTACGAAAATGATTGAAAGGATATTGGGTGTCATTAAATGCTTGTAGAATTAATGATTGATCAAGATGGATCTGTCGACTCTTGGTAATGAGTTTAAGTTTTATGTTGTCATGAATTATAAATGACTAATTAAGACCTTCACCGAGACAATTGAATGAAAGAAGAAAAGAATCTCTTAAGTCATTCAATGGTTAATTATAATTTGATATGTATACATAGTTGACCTCTTATTGATATTTGATAGTTAGACCATATCCCTAGGGCAATCCGAAACTATAAGGACGGAAGAAAATACTATATCATTCTTCTAAAGGTTCTTGAGAATAAATTGTATTCTTCATGCTATATACCTGGTCATTAAGGGATGTTGTTAGACACTATCTTTTGATTAGTATATTGATATAATCAACTTATAATTACCGGCTTAATAATGAATTTTTAGAGATACACACTAACGAGTGATCCGATCTTTGTTAATGAATTAATTATTTTATTTTTTGATATTACATTGGTGAATTTAATTAGTCAATTTAATAAAAATATTTATCTAAAACATAACATTATTATATTTTTCTAACACTAAACAAGGACTTGTTTAGTGTAAGTCCTTGAAGGACTTGCTGGCAACGAAAACAGATAATGAGATTGTGTTTCTTTAATAAGTCTGACACATGTTTTTCAACGGAAACTCTCCTAGTTTAATTATGAAATTAAACTTTTATTTTAAGTAATATTATAGAAGATTGTGAAAATGGTTATGGGACAGTTGTCACTTAGCTGTCAGTTAATTTACTTTAAAACATATTTAAAAAGTCATCTCATAATTAAATTTGAAGTTAATTTATTTTAAAATATGTTTGAAAAGTCATGTGATAATTAAATTTGAATGTAATTGCATATAATTTTATAATTTGACATATTTGTTTGGCCAGATAATTATATAGTCAGCAAGAAATTGAGTGTAATTAGAAGGATGTAATTACACTCTCCAATTTCCGAGGTGAGAATTACAGATAACTATATGGTGTAATTACAGGTAATTTTAATTTATTTTCTTTATTTCTTCATTTTAAATGTTTTAATTTTTTTTAAATATTTTTATTTTATATTATTTATCTTTTATTTCTTTTCTTCTCATTTCTCAACCTTTACTTTTTGTGATCTCATGTAATTGCCCATATTTTTTATTTCTTATTTTTTAATTTTATATTTTATTTAACAAATACATTATTATTTAAAGAATACATTATTATTCTAGTGTTTGAATTAATGTAGAATTTCATTGTTGAATGATGTTATAGATTTATTTGTCTTTTCTTTGAATTATATCGATTTAAGTTATATTGGAATTTATTTTAATTTATGTTGAAATTTGACATAACAGTATTATCTTTACTTTTTTTAAAAAATTTTGAATTTAAATTATTTTACTTTGTTTGTTTTAGTAGTATTGACTTGTTATTTCACATTGCATGCCATTCATTTGTTAGTTAGAATTGATAAATTATTTTTTTATCAAATATTTAAATAATTTTTGATATTATGTTTATAATATTAATATTTTTTTCAAACATGCATTCCATGATGTTTTTAAAAAAATATGAATTTCAATTGTTATAATTGATTAAATTAAAATATTATTAAATTTAAAAATATGTAACAATTATTTTTTATCATTTTAGTTAAATATATATATTTATTAATTAATATATTTTTTAGAGACAATATGTATCTTAAATACCTAATTTAGTATCATTTATAAAGACACATATTTGTTAAATATTAATTTTTGATAATTAATTTCTATTTTAAAATTTTAATCTAATTGTGTAATTACACTTGTGCAACATCACGACAAACAAACAGGTCATCGTAATTACTATACTGTGTAACTACTACCCTAATAATTACACCAATTCCAATTATACAGTGGCTTTCCAAACAGACCCTTAATTAATTGTTATTACGAGCTAGTAACAGTTATTTAGTTTGTTAGCACAATTAGTTAGTAAGCTAATGGTAGAAGTTAGTTAGCTAATATTGTATATATACATTGTTAGATTGGGCATAAATACACAAAAAAAATATTTCAAATATCAATTCTTTATTGCTTCCTCTCATGTCACTTTTCTCCATGGACTAAGCCTCAAAATGGTATTAGAGCTCTCTAAGTATGCTCACAGGATCAACAATTGCAAGGGAGAAGAAGTTGATTCAGAGGAATCCAATCGATTGAAGTCTGAAGCAGTTAGGTTAAAAAGGAGTACGATCAAAATCTCATTGCTGTCTCATGAGGATCGAGTAGTTCGAGTTAAAATTGAGTGAATTTATGAAGATCCAGTTAAAGTCATGGATATTGGAGAAGATATTGTTGCACCGGCTGATCCGCAGGCTCAAGACACTCGAAACATTCAACAAACTAATGAGGTTCATCATAATCATCCTCTATATATTTATACATCCGATACTCATTAGTCGATTCTAATATCAATACAACTCCAAGGTTCTAGGAACTACTCTCTATAGAGTAAATCAATGAAGATAGTGCTGCTAGGTAAAAATAAATTAGGTTTTATTCTAGGCACTTGTAGGAAGAACATGTACAATCCTAGTCTTCATGATCTATAGGACCGATGCAATGTTATAGCGTTTCCTGGATCATGAATATAGTTTCTAAGGATTTAATTAGTACTGTGATCTATGGCTCAGATGTTCACCAAGTGTGGGAGGATCTTAGGGAGAGATTTGACAAAGTGAATGCATCTAGAGCCTTCTTCCTTCACAAGGAGATTGCTACACTCTCACAAGGCGTTGCATATGTATTTGTTTATTTCTTTAGGCTCAGGGAGCTCTTGGATAAATGTTATACCTCGGGAGCTCAAAGATAGGACCGGGGAGTTGAAACGAAAAAAATAATGAGAAATTTTATTGTAGCCACAGGACGAATCGTCTCACGACTCGTGAGGATAACCCACGAGTTGTCAGGTGACTCGTGGGGAAGGAAATATAGTTGGGAAATTGGATTGGTAGTGTACCCGACGTAAGTTGACCACGACTCGTTGGAGGAAGTAACGAGTCGTGGGAAGAAGTGAATTAGAAATGAAGAAGTAAGGTAGTGTACTCAACGACTCGTGGTCACCCTTGATGAGTCGTGAAGTGACCCGTTACGAGCCCAGTAGGATAGACAAGGCAGTGTACTTGACGAGTAGGGTGACGAGTCATTTCCCTAGACCATGAGTCATCAGGTCGTCCGTTAAGACCACCTGACAGTAATTTCCTACGAATTTAGTTAGGGCCTTTTTGTAATTCTTAAGTTTCTAAAGCCTAAACTACGTTGTTTAAGGCACGTTTTAGTGGGTTTTAGGAGGGAAAAACCTATTCTAAGTTATTTCCTTCCATGCATGCAAATTTAAGAGGTTGAGGAGGTGATCTAGAGCAAGACTTCAAGGTTTTCATTCAAATCCTTTTTGGGCAATCAGAGAAGTGGTAGAATCAATCCCTTCCAGGTATGTAGGGTTATGAATGGGTGTTTCCTTCCACACCCATGCCCAATTTCTATCTAAGTATGACAATTTCCTAATGATCAAGTTATGGGTTTTTTTACCCAAATGTATGAATCTTCAATTTATTCACATGGGTATGGATTGATTATGATTTTATTATCGAATTGTGAAACATGGACTAATTTTATAATACTTTCAATTAAAATTATGTTTCTAGCCTTGTGAATGTTGAAGCCCATTAATGATATGATCATGAAAAGTAAGATTTGTGAAGTAAATGTGATAATGGTGAGATATTATGATGAAAAGCATGATTTGAAGCTACCCATATTTGTAATTATATTTTCAATGAGAATTAAGTATTTCTTAGTATGATAAAGCCTTGGGCAATGCCCACATGTTAAGTTTAAATGAGGATTTTCCCGAATTAAGCTTACCACATTGTTTTGGAGCGAAGACTCCCAAATTTTATATTCTAGTTTGTGGTATGTTTTGAGTTAAGTCTTCCTACGCATAGCTTACCACATGGTTTTGGAGCAAAGGCTCCCAAGTATGCTTTCAGGTTGTAGTATGTTTTGAACTGAAGCTTCTCATATGTATGATTTCGTATTTGAGATGTATTTGATCATTGAGCTTCATCAATAGATAATGTTGAGCTTCGTTATATACGATGTAGAGAATTTGCATGTTTTGGGAAGAAGAGTCTAGTATCGAGCAGGCTAAGGGTCGATCACCCTATGCCCCAAAACTATGCACCAACGTAGGTTGATACTATTATATTATTGGGACCTCCCTCGTGAGCTATCCCCGGCCCTAATGGCCCATGAGCTTGATATCGATATCATGGTAGCGTCCTTAGCCCTGGCAAGGTTTTGGACGGCTCTGCCCACTTGAGTGTAATATTTGGGATCATATAAGCTCTATCATGGTATGTCAGTTGAGTGGCGAGTCTCCCATTATTCTATATGATTCAGATATGCATATTCATTACTCATGATTATTATATACACATGCAGGTTCTAAAAGTAAGGTTTGACTCAATGTTCAGCTTTTCTATAAATATCATATTTCAACTTTGAGTTATTCGAGTCAGTTTGATGTTATAAAGCTATGTATTGTCATGTTATGAAACGATCATGATTTCAGAAATAATGCATGCAAGCCCTACTCTCAGTTTACTGATGTTTATGTTTAATTAATACATTGTGTTTAAAAAGGATTTTTTTACTTACTTTAGCGATTTTACTTACCTTGCATACTCGGTACATTCCACGTACTGACCACATACTTCTATGATGTATCATTTCATGATACAAGACCTGGCTCTCAGCTTCAGCCCCACTCTTAGATAGCTTATCAAAGTTAGCGCCTGCTTATTGGTGAATCCTCATCTTCTGAGGACCCGACTATCTATCTTTTCTTTATGTATTTCAGTTTTCAGCTTGTTGAGTTAGTTAGGGTCTTGTCCCATCAACTCGTCATGTTTAGAGGCTATTCAAACATATGTATGTATTCAACTTCGGATTTTATATTCTGATGTTATATTCAAGCTAGACTTCCGCTATGATTGTATTATCGATTATTCAGTCTCTTGGTAGATTTAGATGTATGCTTATACCATGGATCGACTTGAGGTCTCTCAGGGCTCCTTTTCTCGTGCCGCGATGCGGGCCTCCGTTCGGGTCATGACAATAAGTTTCAAGCTTTGATTCCCCCTCCTTGTTGTCTATGTCCCGAATTTAAGAAATACAGTGAGCATTTCCACCTACAAAAGCTGTGGCAATTTCTTATGGGACTAAATGAGTCATATGATCATGTAAAAATTCAAGTGTTAATGACCTATCCACTGCATAATGTAAATCAGACATATGCTATGATCATTAATGTTGAGAGACAAAGGAGAAAAATACACAACAATTGTGTAGGATCAATGAATGAGTCTATTGATTCTACTACTCTTATAACTAACAGATCTCAGACTATTGACACAACTAGATACTCATACAATAACCACAATAGTAGACAAGTGCATGATACTAGTGCTCCTATGACTAATAGAAACTCTCCAAATGGTTACGAAAATGGATACAGATCTGGAGCCACCAACAATGATAAGTCACTACTCTTCTGAGTACTATAACATTAAAGGCCACATAAAAGATGTTTGTCACAAGCTGCATGGATATCCAACTGGCTTCAAGATGAAAAAAAAGGGAGGACCTTCTAATACCTATGCCAACAATGTAGTGAATGCAGGGATTTTTCTTTCTAATGATAAGTACTATTCATAATATTCAAACTTATCAGCTCCTTCACACTACTCAAGTTCCTATGCTAGTCCTGTAGCATCACATGTACCTGGAACATTCTTTACTCAGGAACAACATGCTCAAATATTTCACATGATCAAAGGAAAGGAGGTTGAATATGTTATAAATATTGTTAAGATGCACTCAGGAGCTAGTACCTTAGGTGGTGCTTTAGGCACCTCTGGTACTATAGGTATTACTATTGCTCTTCTATCTAAGTTACTTGAATCTAACTGGATTGTGGACAGTGGTGCCTCTAATCATATAGTACACAACATCAATCTTCTTAAAAGACTTAAAGAGATGCATATGCAGAATAAGGTACATCTACCTAATAGAGAGCAAGTAGCTATCAGGAAGATGGTTGACTCATCCATATTATAGGACAAAATAGTTCAGAATGTTATACATTCTACATTTCAAATATAACTTGTTATTTGTCTCTATACCAGGGAACTAGGTTATTTGGTGGCATTCTTTCCTGATTTCTGTATCTTTCAGGGCATCTCAAGTAGGAAGGTGCTAGGAATTGGTAGATAAGAAGAAGGTTTTTATATTCTCAGGGCAAACAACTCTAAGGATCCAAGATGGTCAAATACTGAGAAATCTTGTCTCAATCTGAGTCTACACCCTGGACGTGACACAGTGCCTAGAACCATAAGTGATCCTAAGCTAACCCATGGTATATCATAATTCTAATATAAAAACAACTTATAAAGCATATCTGAGCGAAAGCTAACTGAAAAATAATTGATCATTATGCGTAAGGACATAGTTTGTTAAAAACATCGAGTCATAAGCTGCTACAATACACTGTCTGAAAGCCTTTACTAATCTGATGAGCTGCTGGGACAAGTCCCCAACTAACTTCAAAGTCTGAAACTAAAATAATACTGAAATAAAAAAACATAATTGTCGTCCTTGAAAGATGAGGACTCACCAATGCTAGCTGGTAGAGTATGGAACGTGTAGCGGAGCTGAGTCTGAATACCTGAATCTATATCATAAAACGATATAGCACATAGAGTATGCGATCAGTACTTAGAATGTACTGAGTATATGGGATATGCACTGAAGTTTAAAACATGCTAGAAGTTCGGAAAATACTGTACTAAATATATAAGCTAAAGTAAAGTACAATGACCTTATATGAGATGCATAAAGTACTGACATGACATGCTATTATGAAAATAGTTAATGAAAATATGAGTAAAGTTGATTTTTAGGGTCATGTACATATATTGAAAACTAAATCTGTAATCACAAACTGAAAACTACACTCTGGGATATCTTATTAACCAACAAAATCTAATGTGAGCCTCATGGAGCACGACATGTAACCCCGATTGGGAGGGTGTTCATACATTGCCAAGGGTAAGAACTATGACTGGCGTGATATCACTCGTGAACTCAGAGAGACAATCTCAACTAACGATGACTTATTCATTCACCTATTGAGTCGAGGGAGACACTCTTACTAGCGAGGATCCCATATTCCTCGAGCTAAGGAAAATATTCTCTACTATCGAGAATTTCTTATCCTACGGTGGTACGTAGTTCTTGAGACCCGGGTGCGCTGGAACCTCGGCCTACTCGGTGAATACTACTCCCAATTGAACATAAGGATACATGTAAACTGATAATTTAAAGCTGATGTCCTAGACTAGTCTAAACCACTTTATCTAACAAGGATCCCGAGTGCCTAAAATACCATGGACATGTTAGTATTGAGGCCTCAAAACGGATGTTCTAAGACTAGTCAGGGCTACTTTCTAACTAGAAAGGGGCCTAAGAGTGTATAGAACCATAAACATGTTGATCATACTGAATTCATGAAAATCATATACTTAAATCGCAGTGTAAGTCATATGTACTGAAATCATGTATCTCAAACATGCCATATTTCCGAAAATAGTGCTAAATCATGGATAAGTCTTAGAGATCATGCTAATATTAAATCATGGGTATACATCATGCAATTGATAGTTAAATCATGTACATGATATTCTATTCATCACAATAACCTTGAAGGTTATGGAAGACATGAGAGAAATCATACATAGAATAGAACCCTAAGACATGGTTTCTAGAGAATTGAATTTGCTAGGGTTTCTAAAAATAATTAAGACTCACAAGGACTAAAGAAAACCCTTGTTAAAGTCCTACATACCTGTCTAGAGAAATCTCTACTAGCACTTGAAGACTGAAGCTCTTGGAGAGTAATCCTAGGTGTTCTTGAGCCTTGAGAGAAAGAGAAGAAACGAACTATATGGTGGTTGTGAGAAGAGTGAGGGATTAGAATAGGAAAAACCCTCTAATAGGTCCTCTAGGAAATCCATAAGACCTAGTTTAGGAGTTAAAAGCATAAAAAGTTATGAAAATACCCCTGGAAAATTGATTTTAAAATCTGCCCGTTTAGTGCCACGAGTCGTACCACGACTCGTGATGACATACCACGGGTCGTGGTATGCAATTCATGGCACCTTGAGTGAATTAAAATCTTGGAAAAACTCTTACCATAGTCCTTGGTATGAATCTTAACTTGATACGATAAGTCGTGCCATGACTCATGATGATTGGGCTGGTGTTGTCCGTCAAACATGACAGTGCTTCACTAAACTGCCCATAACATTTTACTCTGAACTCCTATTGATGCAAGGTCGAATGCGTTGAAAATAAGAATAAAAGGGATTAAATTTTGTATGCTAGATCACCCAAAAAACACTTGATAAAATTGGAGTTATGATTATTTAAAATTGATCCTTATACGTACTTATATGAAAACTCCATCGGTAGGAAAACTCTTAACTCAACTTTATGTTATAGGTTCCTTATGACCTTAATTTGCATCAAATGCACTAATCAAACTTAAGAATTGATATTAAAACCTTGTTTTCATAAAATTCATTGGGTTCGGGTCTATCCACATACCTAGAATAGTTTCAAACTTAGCTCGAAAGTTCGAAACATTAGAATATCTCAACTCATGACTGAAACTATGATCCGTACCATCATAGTATGACTCGTACTTAGTCTTTATAGCTATTTATCCTTCCCTTAAAATTCTCTAAACCCCTTTCCTATGACCCTTCAGTACGACCCGTACCATCCCGGTACGAGTCGTGGGATCTTATAATAGTTTCTTGGCCACTTCTGCTGATTTCTCTGGAATTCATGCTACGAGTTGTGGTAGAATTGTACCTTCACATAATGAGTCATACTGGGACTTGTATTGAGGAAAATTTTCAGTTTCTCTGCAGGTTCAAACTCCAAATCTAGGGTCTAGTCTTAGAAACTTTGGGGTGTTATTGACGTGCCCGATTTGCGCGTCCGCAAGTGTACGGGTCGTGCAAGTAATATAGTGGCTCTTTTTAAGAACCGGATTGTCAAACGCACAGGGACTGGACCCATTCCTCTAACTATCCATTTCTATTGTGACCTTAAATGCCTCAAGTGTTGGTTATAGACATTTTCGATTGAGATTAATTAAGTCTAAGTTTGGGTCAACGAAATATTCTGAAATCACTCTAGGAGCAACATAGAGTTAAAACCAATTAATCATGCGATACTACGATTTGCAATGGGTTAAGCATGGAACTATCAATTGTTATTTCACATAATTAGAATTGCATGTTTATGGTCTTTCGAGCCTCTAAACACGGCAATCTAGCCTCACTGTATCATTGTGAGCGAGGAGTTTAATTTTTTAGTCGCGGGCAATCAATTATGTTGTGGTTTACGGGGAAACGATTAGGGACTTTCGTACGTCTAACCATTTAACTCAACTTAGCCTCACAACTACTTCTTCGTGTGGTGATGTGACATCCCAAGTTGGTCTTTCATAACCCCCGTGTGTCAACCAAGCACGGTGTGAGGTATATTTCTATCCTGACACAATATATCTCCCGAGATACAAACATGCTCCTTACATTCTCATGTACTGACCTAGGTAATTCTTTCTCAAGCTATTACTCAAGCTAACAAATATGCTTTCATGGTGATCAATCACAAAAACAACCAACAATCCAGAATGCAAGACGAAAACAACAATCAATAACTTAATTCCAAAATAATTTCATAAAAGCACAATCATAATTCATGGCTTCAACCCTAGAGGAAGGGTTCTTGCCATTCATGTTCGTAAAACTACAATTAACTAATACTAAACTAACATACTTACATGAATTTGGTAGATGAGAAGGGAATTTGATAAACCCTAGATGAGTTTTCCCACTTCTCCCTTCACTCCTAGGTGGTTTTTCAGAATAAAATCGTGACCAAATGATTTTAGGAGCTAAGGGTCCTATTTATAGTAAATGGAAAACGTGCATAATTTAGCCTAAAATGGAACGGCTCCGTGTCACGGAGTGTATCGCGGAGTAGTGCCTCCGTGACACGGAGGCAACGCGAAAGCTCTCTGGAAAGTGCCTCTGGAAACCAAGCTGTCGAGGGTCACCGCGCTGGCCAACGTGACACGCTGCTCATGCAGCGCGTTGGCATGCTACTGGCGCGCAGCTGGCCTAGCGTGGCACGGCGCTGGCGCGCTGGTTCTCTGCCTACTGCTGCCTTTCCTCGGGCGCTTGGCAAGGGCGTGGCACGGCGCTGGGCGCGGCACACGCACAGCGTGGCACGCTGCCTGGCGCGGCCAGCCTTGCCAAGGCATGCTCCTTGCCAACTTTCGCCACTTGCTTCCACTCCATTCCTTCCTATTCACCAACTTGTGAATTAGTTCCTCAAAATCCTTGAAACCTACAAAACAAGGACTAATCATGTTGGTTAGCACATATATTCACATTTATATAAAATCACATGAAAGTATGTAAAATAACTTAGATAAACAAGACTACATTAAGGTATAAAGCGTATCTCGGGCATGCTATTTTGCCCGTGATCAGTTATAAAGCTTCTGAGCATTTTACTTCTAACATTGTCAATAATAGTAGTACTTCTACGATAAATAAAATGTGTAATAATTTATTTTGGCATAAAAGATTAGGTCATGAATCTCTGAAGGTTTTAGCTCATGTAGATTGCTTACAAAATGTGATGTTCACAGATCATTTGTGTGTCGCACCCCATTTTCTCGCGAAAAGTGGAACCCGACAGGTGACAACTCTTTTATGATTATTCAGAAGGAAGAGTCGCCATCTAACGAATTATGGTGCATTAGGGCACTGGACTAAACTAACTAAACATATAACTTTGTTCAACTAAATCTACATCACCAAAAATCGGGTAAGGCCTCAAGTTACCTCGAAAGGAAGATGTTAAGCACCTTTCAAGATTCACAACTGTGGGTCCTGGCCGAATTCGTTAATATGTGGGGAAAGACTAAGTAATAAGCAAAGGGTCAATTATTATTAAGAACTAACTTAACTATGTGAGTAGGCAAAACGAGATCTTATTTTAACAATAAATAAGTTGAAAATAAATTTACTAATTAATGCAAAAACATAAGCAAACACATTGGACCTATTTCAACCCAAATAAATACTCAAGTGCGAATTAATTCATAGTTACATGAAACCTAAGTGATAAGATAATTTAAACATGCCGACATATAAAAATGGAAAGATAATATTCTCAAATATTACATAAGACAATAAATCAATTATTATATTACGTAATGTCACACCCCACCTTGGGAGGCATGATTGGCACCTGGTGCCACACTGGCAACTAACTGACCTAGCTAGGCTTATGCGCGCCTGGAGCCAGCCTGCGACTCAATTTAAGAAAACAACGAGCTATATCTCGGCTTTAAATACAGCCTTCGGCCGACAAGGCCGTATAGCCACTTGTAAATGAAAACGGCTAACCAACAACAAAAAGCATAAGGGATCCTATACGGGCTGACAAGGCCACCAGGCTGTCTAGATATAATGGAAATAAAGACAAACTACTATCCTAGGCCCCACACGGCCAACATACGAAACATAATTGATTAAGGCCCGACACGGCCAACATACAACTAACTAATTTACGACTGTAGTCTGCAAGCCTCTAAGAGTACAAATAGTGGTCGGGACAGGACCCTGGCCTACCCCAAAATGCTATACAACTGAAATACAGATACTCTAAAACCTGGCAACTCCGAATGAAAGAAGCTGACCCAACTGCGACTCTGAACAGCTGCTACTGAAGATCCTGAACCTTGTCTGTCTAAACCTGCAGGCAAGTAATGCAGCACCCAAGGGAGGGCGTCAGTACAATATGTACCGAGTATGTAAGGCAATATATAAGCTGATAAAGACCGAAAGTGAATAGAAAGAAGGGCAGAAAGATTAACCTGTACGCGCGCTGAATCGTAATCTGCATCTAACCAACACTATATGTACGTAAGCTAAGACTGTACAATTACACATTTATAAGCTATAACTAGTAACAAGGATGTAAACAAGAACCTCACCTGGCCCCCATAAGCCGGAAGGTACAATCCATGTCTGCACCCCGGGCACCAAGCTCCTCAGAGTGTAGTGCCGATACGACATATATATAATGGTCCATCCATGTAATGGACCGTATGAGGACCTGGGACCCTATTTTCGTCCCTTGCAGACGGCATGCCGCTCTTTCTGGAGCGACGTCATCTTGCCCTTAGCGGGCGTCGACACAGCTGATAACCCTGGGGTGGTCATGGATGACTCCTAAGTTAGGGAAACCCCAACCAAGGTGCTGTACTAACATCACAATCTAGCCTCTCAAAAGGCGTAACTAGCCTTCTGGGCCTAACGCCACCGCAGCTCATCCCCCTAGGATAATCTATAAAACTGCTAGCAAGCACGCCATGCACCTGTATCTGATCAGAGGATCCTGATAGTGATCATGATTTCTAATAGTCTGTACTGAATAGGGAGAGATCTGGAGTGGTCCAACATAACTCTCTATGTGTCCTGCCCGGACATCTATAACTCATAATAATTGCGGGGTCACGAATGACTAACTACTCAGTCCTCTGCTTAGGACAACTGTAGGCCTGGTACTGGCCGAATATTCTTTTGAGAGATCGACCCCTAATCCTCCATAGGAAGTTTATTGACATTCTTACTAGTGCCTTAGGCCTCATCTTTGTCTAATTGGATCTTATATTACTTTTCTGGGAGATTCCTAACTTTATAGACAACTTTATATAGACCTAACCATTCTTGGCAACCTGTAGGTGGTAGGAACCAGATGGGGTGCTGGCCCGACCTCTAAATACTGATAAGGTCCCATTCACGGGTCTATTTGACCTAGACGACTGGGCTGGCTTCCTGGGTGACTTATATGATAACTGCTAAGCCCACTAAGATTGACAATCACTGGTAATAACTAATAGGGTGGAAGGCTGTCACTCAGTACACTAGACAACCCTAGTGTCACTGATTCTAAAGTATGACTATTCTGTCTATATTTTGGGCCCTGGAACATGCGGTTATGTCAATGGATTCTGGGCGTGCTTTTCTGGCAACCCAGGTGCCAAACTAGTAGTAATGTCGCCTGACTACGCCTACGCTGTTCACCCTACTAACTCAGGCTCGCTAACCCTCACAAGTTTCTAAGGTCTAGTCCTGGCAATAAAACATACAATCTTACTAAAACCATGAATCGGAGAATAAAAGAGTTTCTATGATGCTTCTAGCATGTATCGTGCTTTTCATGTCTTTTTCTGACGAGGGATACTATGGTATAATCCATATACATTTTCTAACAGCTAACCCTATTATATATATAACTATAATCTACTGATGGCGGTTACTCGCAGCATATCTAATCTTTATATACTAGAAACAACTAATTCCAACATGTTTAATCACAATTTAATGGTGGCAACTATCTACGACATGTGAAATTGTCATTTCTATTTGACAACATAAGTCGTAACACTATACGACGAGTATACTTGCCAAGGGTTAAGCCTTACATACCTCAACTATTGTTTCCTGGATAACTGACGAGTTTCAACTTGGATTCGTCAACTTTTTCCTTCTGTAACCATTATACGGGAAGAAAGAGATGAATTTCAATACCAAATTCGACTTGAAACGATAACTTTATATATAAATATTAACTATTTTTCAACTTAACGGAACACGGTCAAAAACTCATAATTTCTCGACAGTCCAGAAGGGAGAAATGCTTACTTGAAGCCTGTGATCATATAGATATTAGTTTGAACCAATTCCGACAACTTTTGCTCGACAGGGCTATGATTCGCCGGGCAAATTTTGCGAAACTAACTCCGTAGTAATTCTTCCGGAGGCCTTAAACTTCAATAACCGAAGTTAATTTGAATTTGGACGGTGTTTTATAGCACAATCGGACAGAAAACGATCGAGTTCCTCTCTTCCTACTCTTTCTGGTCGAAGATATACTTGGAAAATGATTCAATTAAAGTGAAGGGCCTATATATACTTGGGAGGTCGGTGGCAGGGGAGGCACAGCGCGCCGCCATAGTGCCAAAACACGGGTGCGATGTGCCGCCCATTGCACTGAGGCAGAGGTGCGACGCGCTGGCCGTAGCGCCAAGCTGTCTAGCGCGACGCGACGCCTAGTGCTCTGGGCCTCCAGCCCCAGCCTCCTGCTCGCTCGATTTCATTCTCTTTTGTTCATCCCCCGAGCCTTTTCCTGTATGTGTCATACTTTAAAAATCTCGATATACGCCCACATGCATTCGTCACCCGATACAACTTACGGGGTGTAACATCCTCCCCCCTTAGGAACATTCGTCCTCAAATGTTCTCTTTAGGCTTAAAAGGCTCAAGTATTTTAATCCGTTGCTAGGGAAATTTTGACAGAGTCTCCCCTGTAATATGGACTATCTGAAGAACCTGAAACGTAGAAAAGTCCAATACAGATATCTCACATGACACCCTAACAACTCTTTCATTAGAGAATTATAGTCAGCTGAACAGTATACGTAACATACATCATAAAGTAACAATTGAAGAAACACCTTTTCCTTAATTGCATAGTTTGGACTAATCCTGGAGTAAATGAGGATATCTGGTTTTCATGTCATCCTCGGCTGCTCAGGTCATTTTTTCTCTATTCTTATTCCTCCACAATAACTTAACAGAGGTGACATCCTTAATTCTCAATTGGAAGGTCCCGTAACTTGAACGTCTTTAACTAGAACAATTCAGGACGGGTCATCTATGTCCTTTCGCAACATCGACACGTAAAAGCTGAATGGGTAGGTCCTAGTTCTGGAGGCAATTTTAGCTCATATACCATTTCACCTGTTCTTTGAAGGATATGACCTGGGACAATAAACCTAGGCCTAAGCTTGTCCTTCCCACCTATACTCATAACGCCCTTTTTCGGCAACGTTTCTAGAAATATCCAATTGTTGATTCAACCCTAAGTTGCCTGCGTCGCACCTTGGGGTAGGACTCCTAACGACCCTAGGCTATCGGTACCAATTTCTTGGTAGATTTAATTTCTCAGTCTTTCTATTATAATATGCCCTGGTCCAACTACTTTTAATTTACCTTAGGGGAGATTCCACTTTCACTCATAATAGACCGCCAGACATCTGACCTGAGTGCTCTATTGGGTTATTTTCTTGGAGATAAGAAGTCGTAGTCATTTTAGCGTGCGTTCCAATTTGTTCTAACAGTTTCCCAGAACCTGGCTAGGAGTTGTGCCTCTCTGTCAGGGTTTACTAGACACTGGGCTCCACGTAACTAGACTACTTCCTAAATATTTAACTCGTCACACACTTTAGCTGCAATATAATTCCATCTGGTGAGACACGAACTGATCTCATTAGTCTTTCCACATTGACTCAAATGAGGCCAAACTATACCTGGTATGAGATAACCTTGTGACTGTATTCATATTAATTACTCTCCTCCCCCTTGCGGGCATAACCATTTCCTATATTGGACTGCTCGGTTCCTGCTATTTCATCTTTTCTGACCTGTCACTGGAGCTCTATTGCTATGATTCAATGGTATCTTCTGTCTTTCCATACCATCTAGTTGCATTTTCATTAAATTTCGAGAGTAACGGACACATGCACCTTAGCTATGATCTGCTATTTGAAGTTCCGCCATCCTTGGAACGTAGAGTCGACCTCTGGGCCTCATGACTCTGCCTTTTGTTATCTAGAGGGCCAACAACTTTCTGTTGGCCTTTGTTTCCAGGTTGTTCTAGGTTAACATCTCTGTGTCGGCACTCCCTTACCTCCTCCTCTGGCGTGTATACCGTAACATTCTAGGCTACAACTTTGCTATCTCTTAACTATTAGCCCAACACTTAGTTCTCAATATTCGATGGTAATCCTATGTTCTATCAATATGGTGTTGACACCCAATTTTGACCTCCCTATGCCCCGTCTAAGTTGCGTATCAATATATATGTGCATTTTAAAATTACATTTTTAACAAAATTATTTGACTTGCATTCGTAATATTTTAGCATTAATTAGCGTACGTATTTGAATTTTTGCATAATTACATTAGATTATAAAACATCTTATTACTTTAATTTCAAGTTCCTAATTTTTCAATATGTGATTACGTCATGTGTAATATATTGTATAATAATATATATAGGCATACCTTCAATTAAACAAACTTTTATTTTAAAATATAATTTTACTTCATTTTTATAAATTATTTATAACTAATTTCATAATAATAATATTTATATATTTTATCGTAAATTAAACTATTATACCTACTAAACTATTTATAAGTGTAGTGTTTTTATTAATTCAATAGCAGCTAATTCAAAATTTTTCTCCAATTTATTTAAAATCTAGCCACTTTCTATCTAATTTATGTCAATTTTAGCCACTCTTGATCAATTTTGGCTATTATTTAAATTTATTTCATCCATCAATTAGATCTCAACCCAATTAACCCATTTATGACCCGCGGATACTACCCAGAACCGACCCATTCCCTAGATTGAATCTCAGCGGTCTATTCATTTTAATCCTACGGCTGATGATCAACCCTACCCATTTCCCATATTTATCACTACACCCCCCAAAACCCTACTTGACTTCTTATATGTTTCTTCTCCCTAAACCTTAGCCTCCCCCCTTTCCCTCTCCTTTTTTCCTTCTTTCTCCATTCTTCCGGCGAAACCACCACTTCTCACCACCATCTTCCTCTCCCTCTCTTATCTTCCTTTCATCTACCAAACCACTGCTCATCCCTCTGCTTGAACCCTTACCATCGTCCTCTCCTTCCCGTCTCCGGAGAGATCCCATCGCGGACCACCAGCAGACAACCACCGCCCCACCAGATCTCCCTTTCTCTCCATTTTTTCCAGCAATCCAAACCACGTGCCACCATCTCCAGTAGACCAGATCCTCGCTCTTTTTCCCTTCATCACCAGCGAAAGCTCCACCAACAACCTAGAACAACCACCAGAAACCCGTCCGTTACCGCTGCACCTCCACCATCACAGCTACATATTCGTTTCTCCTTCGCCTCTCTCTAGATATCAACCACTCTCACCCCTAAACTCTCTTACCAGAAAAATCACCTTAACGGCCTTACTGCGCTGACCGCCACCGCAGCGCCGCCTACCGGGGTATGATATTTCGATTATATACTTCCTCTCTTTCATTTTATTTCTGGACTCGGATCTAGATTAATTTTTTATATTTTATTTATTTCTGGACTTAGATCTAAAAAAAAATTCTTTCATCTAAAATAAATAAATAAGTAAATGAATAAAGTATTCTGGCCTATTGATAATGTGCTTGCTTGTGAATAACTATCATTATTTGACACTTCTAGATTAGCACGAGTTCTTCAATCTTACGGAATTGTGTTCTGATTATGTGTTTTAGTATGCGTGGGTACATGTGGGTATACATATATATGTGTGTATATATACTATTCTCTTTGGCTTCCGCTTATTTTCTGGTATTAACAGTGCTCATCCATTGAACAAGTTTTATCCAAATTGTTAATGCTGCATCCTTGCATTTTCATATTCATACTTATAGGGAAAATTAATATTCAGTGTTTGGTAAAATTATTGTAAGTGATAGTCCTGCTATTTGTCTGCCTTAGTAAGTTTTGATTTATAGGCTTGTGAATTAATATACAGACACACACACACACACACACACACACATATATTGGTATATTAATGAGATACAGTTGTTATTACAATTAAATAAATATTAAAGTTCCCTTCCCGTTGCTCTCCTAAATAATTTTTGACAGTCATATTGATTTATGTCTATGTATGTATATTAGGGTAAATATATGACTGTTAGTTGAGTATCTCCAATTTAATTGGTCTGACAGTAATTAATATTCTTACCTTATGATTGATTCCACATGTTTTCTTTCCATGTGTTCCTAGTGATTAAAGGTAATTTTATTTACCTTTATATGATAGTTCCCACCATGCCTATTTAGTTGATCTCTTTCTTTTCTTGTACTGATTTGAGCATTTAATCAGGAGACTAGGACCATAATAATCACCCACATAAGAATTCCTTTAAATAGAATCAATTAAGTGGGACCAATTAATGTAGGGCATATTTACGCATTTATTAATCATATTTTCACTATACTTAGCTTTGTTTTGAGAACTAATTATGTGTTCCATCTTGTGTTTTATGTAATATTAGTGTAAAAGAGTTAACACACATGATTAGATATTTACAAGCATAAAAGTGATGAATTTGGACTTGTTTATAGCTTTTGGAGCAAAGATAGAAAAATTAGATTGCGCAAAGATAGAAGGCAAGATTCAAGCAAGGCAAGATTCAGGCAAGTTAGCACTGCGTTGACAAGAAAAGGTAAGGGCCTGCGTGTTGCAAAAGCCATACCTGTGCCTTGAGCAGCACGACGCACAAGCCATGCCAGCGCACCAAGAGGCATAGCGCATAGTGGTGGTCCAGACGACCCAGAATGCCAATCCCAGTTCGACTAGGAACGGAAGCTTCAAAATCCAATTCCAATCCAAGCAGGAACAACGAAGGCTTAATCTACTACTATGTATACCCTTATTTAGTATGTCTTAGGTGCCGAAAAAAATTCCAATTATCATCCAACATAGTAGGATATTTTAGTACATTGTGGAGTTTAGTGTTAAGTTTGCACAATTCATACTTTATGAATTTGTCTAATTACTTAGTCGAATAGTTTTTGGAGAATTCATCAACTTCTTGTGATTCAATTTAGATTTGGAGATTTTTTTAACAATTTCATATTATTGTAAGTATTTCATTATTGATCTAGATGAGATTCTCTTTACCGGAGCAATAGTGCCATCCCTCTGCCAGCAAATGCAAAATTTGACATTACTAGTACAATGATGCAGTTGCTAAGTATGAAAGGGTTGTTCAATGATTTTTCTGGTGAAGATCCAAACCAAAATCTGATAAATTTCACCGGTATCTGCAATGCCTACAGACTACCAAGAGTTTCTCAAGAGGCTCCGATTATTTCCAGTCTCACGAGCAGGGAAAGCTATGCTGCGGCTGAATGAGCTTCCAGCGAGTCTATTATTACTTGAGCAGAATTGACTGCAACATTCTTTGAGAGGTTCTTCCCACCCTCACGGATGATTCAGTTGAGGGATGAAATTAATAACTTCAGACAATTACCCAGGGAAGCTCTACATGAGGCATTGTTAAGATTCAAGAAGAAATTGAAGCAATGTCCTAATCACAAGCTTCCTGAAGAGGTCCTTTTGGAAGTATTTTATATGTCACTAAGTGCCTCAAACAAAGACGTAATAGATGGGATTGCTGTGGGGTCTATGATGGCCTACACTTTTGTAGAAGCCAGTGAAATATTGGATAAGATGATGAACACCAACAGGGCATGGCATACCAAAGAATTCGATGCTACTGCAATAAACTATTCAAGAGGAATGTCATCAAAGCAGTGAAAAAAGAAAGAAGAACGAGACCAGGACATGGCCCATCTCAAGACCCACTTGGAATTGATCACCAAGCACCTAACCATATTGAATACACAGAGGGTGCATGCGGTGAATGTGAAAGATAAGGGACCCAAGTATGAGGATCACTACCCTGATGTGGAAGAGTAAACAAACTTTGTGAACAATCAGGGGGATTTTTGGGCCAACTCCTAAAGGTCTAATCAAGACTCTTCGCGTCAAGGAAAAGGAGATCAAGGTCGGAACTACTATGGGAACAACAATTATGACTGGTCTCGGGCTAGAGATAGAGACCAAGGTCAATGGAGGAATAGAGAAGTCCCCGAGAATGATAGCAATGGAGTGTATGTTCCTCCAAGAGCAAGAGAGCCTGTTGTGAATGACTCTGGAACCACAAGGTTAGAGGAAATGATGAGTCATATGCTGAAAAAGGTTGATCCCATTGAGGTAGAATTCAAAGAGATGAGGGGTGAGCTTTCAAGTTTGAGTCAGTTGGTGGACTCATATTCGACCTCCACCAAGCAATTGGAGTAGCTGGTGGGGAAAATCTCGGCAACACTATATAAGAGGAAAAAGGACACTTTGCCTAATGACACTATTACCAACCATGAGAATGAGGGTCATTGCACGTGACCATGAGCCCAACAGGTATCTTGATGAAGTCTGAGTAATCAAGCCTGCGTTCTGATGTGATGTTAAATCAAGCGCTACTTGAGAGGCAACCCAAGGTAACTTAATTTTTGATTTTTTTAGGGTTGATGTGTTTGTTCATGTATGCAAGAATTAAGTCTTAAATTACAGTTTTCTAGCATGAATGTTGGAATTGGGGTGCGGCAAAATTTAGCCATGCATCATACAGAAAGGTGCGGCGCGTAGGCCGACCGGCGCAGGGCAACACCATCCACGCATGGGCTGGCACAAAGTGCAGCAATACCAATGCAAAAACGGGCGCGACATCTAGGGGTATTTTGGGTAAATTTGTTTTTGTAAAAGCTGGTCAAACCCAAAAAAGTGGGTGCTTTAAAAGTGCAAAACCTAATATTTTTTCTTCTTCTCCAAGTCACACTGTACACCCCATATTCTCTCAAAATTTCTGCAAAAACTTCATCTTTCTCACAAATTCCTCCAAACTTATTCATTCAAATCATAAAAGACATCATTTTTCTTGAAATTTCACCAACAATGGCTCCAAAAGCTAGGAAGGGAAAGGGTGTGGCTTCTTCAAGCCATGGAAATAAGAGGTCTAGGATAGGTCAAGAAACTCCTAATGAGGATGTAAGCATGCCACCACAACACCAAGTTGTTATGGGCTCTATTGGGTCACAGAGCAAGAAGATAAGAAGCAGTTTAAAGAGCATAAGGAGTCAAAATATTACATGAGTTATTTATTGATAAAAATAGCTTGGCATCCGAATTGTTACACCCCGACAAAATTTTGTCATTGCTATAACATTAGTAGGTTATGCCAATATGTGTAGTGTATGTATCTAGGGAAGGGGGCGAGGACGGCTTGACGAGGGAGTCGGCAAGGCAAGGCGAGGCCAGGCCACAAGGGCCTGCGTGACGCAGCAGCCCTGTAGTGCAGGGAGCTGCACGACACTCCCTGACCTCCACCGACCCAACTTATATATATATATATATATGTTAAATGATGAAAAGTTAAGCCATTTGAAATATTTCCCAAATAAGAAAGTTGACCCAGGTAAGGATTCTCTCTATTGTCTCTTCGATTTAAGGCAAATTAAGCTACCAAACCTCATCTACTTGCAAATTCTTCTTAGGTGATGATTCCTGGGCCTACGAAGAACGTATCTACGGAGTTATGTCTTGAAATCTGGCTCAGATTGTTAGAATCTCACAAAGTAGAAGTTGTAGAAATCACTTCCAATTGAGTCCTAAGCGGCTACAAGTGATATGTAAGCATTTCTACCTTCTGAACTCTCGGGAATTTGTTAGATTTCGACTGAATTGGATAGAGTTTGAATTGTAGTTATTATGCTTAAAGGTTATTGTTATTTGCCGATTCCTAGTATTGAAAATAGCTTTATTCTCTCAGCGTAAGGGCTGCAAATTAGAGGAATCACCGTCTTTAGGTTTGAACTGTCTGGGTGAATGAAACTCAACAATTGAGATATGTTAAGGCTAACTCCTCTCGGCAAGTTACTCCTGTTGTTTAGCTGATACAATCAATACCTTGTAGTAGCTTATCCTTATAGTGTTTTGGTTAGCTGCTACGAGACGAATTGGGGTTATAGTATAGTAACCCTTATTGGGAAGTTTGTATTTAGTTTTAATTGTCTCCATAGGCGACGAAGGGATTCCCCATTTAGTTATTTACCTGTTAAGGAGACTAGTAGGTGCTTTGTTACCATATTGAGGCCACAGAGGCTTGAGGGTAGCTATTAACGTACCTTACTAACTTAGATTGCGTAAGGCATAGTTGGGTGATGCAATATATTGTTCTACGCCTATATATATATATATATAGTAGAGCTCTCTGACAAGCCATTGGCATATCTTGATGCCTACAGGACTAGAATCATGATAGAATGACCTTATCTTTCCATCAGTGTCACCAAGGTTGCCAAAGTGATCAGGTGGTAGTTTTCTAGGTAAATTACCTACTATTAGCGACTATATAGCTTCTTTCCACTTATAGATACAGTTATAGGAGCCTAGATGGCTCAGATACAATTATAGGAGCCCAGATGGCTCAGATACAATTACAGGATCTCAGAAGGCTCAGCTATAGCTTCAGGGGTCAAGTATACCATAGTTACAGCTTGCCTACGGGCCTATAGTGGTATAGATAGGAAGAGTATGGATGGATTGCACTTATCGGGGCTTATGGGGGCCCAGGTAGGTTATTCTGTGCTTTTTGTACCTTTTAGGCTTATGCGGTCCAGGTTAGGTTCTTATTTGTACATTACCTGGTAGCTATAGTCTATATTGTGAGATTATGCAGGTTATCTTCTAGCCCTTATTATTGATTACTTACTGTTCCTTATCATCTTCCATTCAGTCATTATATACTGCATTTCATATTCGGTACATGGTGCGCTGCATACTTACCTGCGGATCCAGACATACAGGGCTTGAGACTATTTTAGTAGTTGTTCAGATCCATTCGATTGGCTATCTACTTTCTTCCAGAGTTTCCAGATGTTTAAGGTTTGATTATCTTTTGTTGTATAGTTTTGGGTAGGCTGGGGCCCTGTCCCGATAAATATTCTACTCTTAGAGGCTTGTAGACTATAGTTTTTGGGTTAGTTATGCTTTATTGGCAGTGTGGGGCCTATTTGTGATACGATGTGTGTTTTAGGTTGTGTGGGGCATAGATTTGTTATCTGTTAGGGGAATGGTGGTCTTTTTAGCCCACATAGGATGATATTACTGTTGCTGTTGGGTTAGCTGATTTACTACAGGTGTTGAGCGGTGGCCTTGTCATCCCAGGGATGTGTTTATTGCTACGATACAGCTATTTGTTTTCTTGATTATGTGCTACTAGCATACACCAGTAATGTATATGTCCAGCCAGGTCAGCTCAGACTCCAGTATGGCATGAGGTGCCAGTTACGCCTCCTAAGGTGGGGCGTGACAAACTTGATATTAGGGCAATGTGTATCCTAGGGAATCTGCAAGCCATTTCTAGTAGAGTCTTGTCTATAAATATGTTGTGCACCACATTTTATAAGAAGGAAGTTACGAGGCATGATAGTATGGTTACCCCTCCTTCTTCTCAGATCGTGCTATAGAGTCGTGTTATCTAGGGATGAGTTCCTAAGTTTATGCTGTTATATCTATCTACAGAGATGTCAGATATATGGCAGACCACAACCAGTTGTGAGTTAGACACCACAGTGGGAGAGGGTACCAATAGGGTGATGTTGTTGGGGAGAACCCAGCTTGAGGACGCGAGAGAGCCATCCTCTCAGTCTCCCCAGTTTTCCCAGGGCAGCAAGAACCTTCGAGGGTAATAGAAGCATCGACCTCTTTTCCATTTCCTCCTATACCCTCAGATCAAGATGTTAGAAGTGTAGTATATATGTTGTTTCAGATGATGGCTGCCTAGCGTCATCCTCATCTAGTAGTACCAGCTATTGCCGAGCCTATTGAGGGGCTGGGGAGTTCGAGAGTTCGCGAGTTCCTTGCCTTGAGTCCTCTGCAATTTACAGGAATAGAACATAGAGAGGACCCTCAGAACTTCATAGACCAGCTACAGAGGATATTTAGGGTTATGCATGCTTCATCCACAAAATCAGTTGAGTTAGCAGTGTTTTGATTATGAGAGATAGCAATTTTATGGTATGAAAGTTGGACAGGACTAGAGGTAGAGATACCTCCACCTACATGGCCTAGCTTCTCTAAAGCCTTCATATACCACTGTTTTCCTCGAGAGATTCGACAGGCCAAAATAAAGCAGTTATTACATCTTGAGAAGGGCAGAATGAGCATTGGAGAATATGCGTTGAGATTTGATTCCTCTGCCAGGTATGCGCCGACAGTTGTTGATACTATGCCAGCCAGGGTACATCGGTTTATTATAGGGATGGCACCAGAGTATGTGGAATCTTGTATCACAACCATATTAGGAGAGGATATGGATATCTCACGAATTCAGGCCTTTTCTTAGAACATAGAGGGAGTTAGGAAGCATTAGTATCTGATGACAGGGCAGGTCAAGAGCAGCATCGGAGGGCTAGACTTGCTGAATTCCAGGTAGAATTTCAGGGTGGGCCTAGGCCTCATTTGTTAGGTAGGGCACCTAGGCCCCCATTTTAGCAGCAGTAGGGTAGCAGATCACATCGTCGTGGACAATCAGGTCCTGCCAAGAGTTCACGAGCTTTAGGCTCACAACAGTAGAGAGGTCCAGATTAGATGAGACTAGCTGTACCATGTTGTAGTACCTGTAATAGGAGACATCTGCGGAGATGCAGATATGGCTCCACTGCTTGTTATTCCTATGAACAGGAAGGACACATGATGAAGGACTGTCCGACTAGACACCAGGGTGATCGAGACAAGAAGGATAGGTCCTCAGCAGGTTCATATGCCCCTGCACCTTCTACGGGGCACAGACCCTCAGCTCCAACAGGTAGAGGCAGAGGTAGATTAGCGGCATCCAGTTCTGGGTGGTTCAAATCGTACTTATGCACTGGTAGGGCGGCAAGACTCTGATGCGGTGCCAAATGTTGTGACAGGTACATTGAATGTTTGCTCCCATTTAGTTTATGATTTGATACATCTAGGTTCTACCTTGTCATATGTTACTCCGTTAGTGGTATGGAAGTTTGCTATAGTACCATAATTACATCAGCCACCATTTTTTGTATCCACACCTGTTAGTAAATCTATTATTGCCCGAAGGGTTTATCAAGGTTGTACGGTAGAAATTGTTGGCCGCTAAATCTCTGCGGACCTAGTAGAGCTAGAAATGATTTATTTTGATGTAACTATGGGCATGGATTGGAGAACACCATGTTATGCCAATGTTGAGTGCTAGACAAGGATTGTCAGATTCCGCTTTCTAGGATAAGTGGTACAGGAGTGGAAAGGAGATGCACCTACACTGAAGGGTAAGTTTATATTCTATCTGCAGGCAAGAAAGTTGATTTCAAAGGGCTGTACTTATTATATTGTTAGGGCGCGGGATATACAGGCAGAACCCCCGACACTTCAATCTGTTCTGCTGGTTAGTGAATGATAACGTCCAAAATATACTCCTCATAAGAAGGGTATACACAGCTGAGTATCAAAACAAGTAACCCGACGAGTGTCAGGGTCAAATTCCACAAGGACTATTGAGTGATAATTAAAAGTGTCAGTTGAGAAATTGAACTTAGCTTGTACCACTTAGAGTTAACATAAAAACAAATAAATTGGGGGAGGTTGGAATTTGTAGTGGATTATAATTGGTAATTTGGTTGAATATAATAGCAAAATCAGTAAGGTTGTCGACAAGAATGTGAAAGACTAGAGGTATGGTGTAGATGATATACCAACTAGATAGGGACATGCTGGGGTCATCTTATAAGTTCAATTAGTGTAAATAATATCAGAAAATGGATAATTACAACTTTTTAGCCCTATAAATACCTCTTACTAGAGTTTTATCAAACCTCTAGCCATTATTAGCTCAACTCGATCGGATTTGGATTAGTAGCTGCACTAATTTCTAGCTATTAGCTACTAATTAGCTTCTCGTGAAAGAACTGTGGTCTAAAGAACCCTTGGAGTTTATTTACTATTTTACTATTATTTACAAAGGCAAAAAAGATGAGAACACTTGGGTCATACATGCAAAATTTTGCAATTCCAAGTAAAGACCCCATTTAATTACTAACCATCAAGAAAATTTGCAGCACCCCAAAAATTTCAACATCCCACTCCCAAACTTAAATTAGACATTTCCCCAATGTATCCAAAAGAAAAGATAGTAAGGTGAAAGAGGCTTCCTGATTGAGTTAGTAATTTGGCCGCGACCTCCAAGTATATGTGGCAGCATCAAAGCGCCAAGAAGCTATCTTTTCAACTGTAGGTTACAGTGGATCAGGTGGGAGTGCCACTAGTCTCGTAGGACCTGGCACTACCCAATTGTTAGACAGAGTATGAAGCTTATGGTAAGACGTCGTTGCCAGTCCACCTGGTGCCCAGGAAGGATCTACATCATACACTGAGCACATTGAAGGTGGAGAAGGTCGGCTATGCTAGGTTTCCTCATCGGACACTATCTCTGAATCACTGTCATTCCCCACCCACCAATCATTCGGTGGACTCTTGGGTGCTTCGGGCTACGCGGGCATCGCTGTAGGGTCACAAGGGGATGGGTGGCCAGTGGATGGAGGTGCACTGAGTGCAGTCACCTCTTTTCTTATAGTATCCACTTAACTTTCAAGGACTTCAACTGTAGAGCATAGGCTTGTGAACTTATCTTTAGCAGGTTGCAATGCTTTCTTGATGGAAAGTTGTATCATGGATGGAATAGCCTTGGCTAACTGCACAAGCTGACTCTCATGAATTTTGTCCCTTTGTGTGATGTTGAGCAAATAAGGAGGTGTGGAACTGTGGAACTCAACTATATGGAATGGGGAGGCTAATGTGTGAGTAGATACTGAAGGTGGTGGAGGGGTCCTGTTCCCTGTATACTTTGCCTGCTTCATAACTGGAGCATCTTTGTCAGTTTTGGTGGCCAATGTAATTACACTGTTGTCCTGCAAAGTCCTATCCAATGGTTGGAACAAAGGAAAAGCAGCCTGCATACATAACATACTCACAACAATGCCGTGGCCTGCTGCTTGGTCCTTCATTTGAACTGATCGGTCATAATCTCCCCCACATTGATGCGTACATGATCCATTATGCAAGCAAGAAGAATAGCAACTTCAATTGGGACTTCCGATGTACTCCAAGAGGGTATTAACCTTGCAAAAACCAATACTAACCACATGCAGGTTACGAATTTCAAATCACGACAATGAATAAGCCCTTAGAGATGGCCCATTATGGTTGATCCTTTGTAATCAAGTTGGCTACCCATTGGAATTGGTCTGCTTTGTCTTCCACTTTCTTGTAGAATATTAGATGTGATAGGATTGGCTCGTCCCAATAAAGATAATTGATTGCCTCTGGAGTTACAGGCACCTCTTACTCGCGCACCTATACCGATGTCAGGCACGGTATGTTTCAGTGTGGCCCTTGTGCTTTAGCTGCTGTTGCCTTTCTCTATATGATGCATAGAATTATCACACCAGTTATGGAAAATATGTGACAACTGGTATGGTGAATTGTCCCCAATCGCGCATCCCCCAATCTGGTAATAGATATCTTAGCATGCAGTCTTGAATGATTCCGCATCAAATTGGGCTTCTGCATGGATGACACACTTCTCCTTATAAGCAATGTAATACTCCTCCATTCTTTCCAATCCAAATCGAACCTGTGTATTGCTGGTGTGCATTGATGCTTGGCCTGTGTAAGTGCGAGGAAACAGACATGATGCTACAAGTGAAGGTTAGTGTTGTGCCATTATTTGTAAATCTGGAACAAAGAAAAAAGAAAAAAATTAGGTGGGAAGGTTATAGGCTTCAGTTGGCAACGACGAACCATCGGCGAAAGGCGGTTTCATATCTGTGAATCGCCGATGGGCACAATAGGTTAGAATTAATGTCAGGTGTAGCAGCATCCCACCAGCGAAATGCAATCGGTGATCCTCTAGCAACCGACTTGTATATACTTCACCCACCGGCCACCCTCATATATATGCAAACCAATTTCAATCTTTACATAACAAAAATGAAAAATTGCCCTTAAGAAGGGTGTCAATCAATCTATCATTGGGCAATTTTAGGGGGTGGTCTACTCATTACACCTAGATACTTAGTGACCACAACAAAACCCAATTCACTCACATATAACAAATAAAAAACATAAGATAAATACCACAAGAGCAATGTACCAACAAATCATTAGGAACTTTAAATCATGAGTAATAGAGATCTTACCACCACTAGACTTCTTGTGTACTACTGCCGAGTTAAGCTTCTTGGTGGAGTGAAAAAGATGAAAGTAATTTGGGGGTTTTTAAATTGAAAAGGCGGGGAAGTTGATTGGGTGTTTGGGTGGTTGTTATTAATGCAGGTTAGGTGTGTTTCTTTTGGGAGAGTGAAATCTTGTGAAGGAAAAGAGAAAAGAAAAATAGGGCAGTGGGAAAGTTTGTGGTGTTTTCTGGAAAACAGGGGTATTCCACCATGGGGCACACCGGCGATCGCCTAAATGGACCGGTGATACGCTGATGGGTTCGCCACTAACATTACCTGTACGTGTCTATGGGAATAAGATCGGCGGTTGACCGGCGTTTTGCGGAATACCTCCAGCGTTTCGCCAGGTGAGAAACAGATGCCCGATCCATTTCTAGGTATACTGGTTGACAACGGCGACAGATCGGCAATTCACTCTTTGACATGGCGCTTCATAGGTGGGGCTGCCAATTTTCCTTAAAATCTTCAGTGCACTGGAAAGGATTGACACCCCATCAAAACTTCACAAAATACCGTCGGCATTTCACCTTTTTGGGTCGCCAATGTGCCTTGAATCCTTTAGTGCACTGGGATGGGCTGACACATAACCGGCATTTCACAAAATTCTGCCTGCGTTTTGCCGGTTTCAACATCGGTCTGCCCTGTTCAAGCTCTTCCTGAAGTGAACCAACCTATCATAGAAAAAAATAAAAAACAACAAAACATATAAGAAGAGTTAGAAAAAATGAAAGATGCTTGGGTTGCTTCCCAAGAAGCGCCTTATTTAACGTCGTGGCATTATGGAAGTCCCTCAAGACCTACAGTTCATCTAGATACACAACCTCGGTTCGGCCAACTTCTTCCCCACCCCCAAATATATTTTAACCCATTGTACCTTTACTTTGAACTTGCTCCCATTCTCTCTATGGAGTCCTAGGGCACCATTCTTGTCCACCTGAGATACCTTAAAGGACCTGACCATTTAGATTTTAGTTTCCTGGGGAATAGCCATAGTCGTGAATTGAACAACAACACCCAATCTCCTGGAGAAAAACTATGTTGCAACACTTTTTGCTCATGATAATATTTCATTTTGGCTTTGTAATAGCTGCATTCTCATATGCTTTCATTCTGAATTCATGCAATCATGTAAATTATGAACTCGACCTTGGAAAACTCTTACCCATTCAAGGTTTAAACTTTTCAATGCCCAAAAAGCTTTGTGTTCTAGCTCAACCGGGAGGTGACATGATTTGCGAAACAACAGCTGATAAGGAGATATTCCAATCGGCGTTTCAAATGCAGTCCGATATGCCTACAAGGCATCATCTAACTTCCGCGCCCAATCAGTTCTGTTCATATTGATTGTTTTAATCAAGATGTATTTTATTTCATGATTTGAAACATCCACTTGTCCGCTGGTTTTTAGGTGATAAGGGGTGGCTACTTTGTGCTTCACACCATATTTAGCTAGCAGTGTGCTGAATACTCAGTTACAAAAATAAGAACCTCCATCGCAAATGATGACTCTAGGAGTACCGAACCGCGGGAAGATATGTTTCTTTAGAAAGGTTGTTATTCTCCTCCCTTCATTATTTGGTAGTGCAACAGCTTCCACCCATTTGGAGACATAATCAACTATCATCAAAATGTATGTGTTTCCATAAGGTCTTACAAAAGGGCCTATGAAGTCGATCCCATGGACATCGAACAACTCAACCTCTAATATTGGTGTTAGTGGAAGTTCATGCCACCTTGAAATACTCCATGTTCTCTAACATCAATAGCATTTCTTCAAAAAGTCATGGGCATCTTGATGTAATGTAGGCCAATAAAACCCATATTGTAACACCTTTGCTGCTATTCGCACACTCCCATAATGACCTCCAACAGGGGAAGAATGACAAGCCTCTAGAATTGGGACCATCTTTACTTTTGGAACACACCGACGCATTAAACCATCTAAAGAACTTTGGAATAGGTAAGGTTCATCCAAAAAGAATTTCCGAACATCATGCATGAATTTCTTCTTTTGCTGAAATTTCAAGCCTTCGGGTACAATATTGCTGGCCAGGTAATTAGCAAAATTGGCAAACTACAGTGGTAGATCACGGGTTGTGGCTAGGATTCACTCATTAAAAAAGACATCATAGATCTCTTCATGTGTTCTTGGCTGCCCAATTGTCTCTAGTCGCGATAGATGGTCGGCCACTTGATTTTCACATCCCTTCCGATCTTTCACCTCAAAGTCGAATTCCTGCAACAACAAAACCCACCTGATCAATCTTGGCTTAGCATCTTTCTTGGCCATTAGATACCTAAGCGCTGCATGGTCTTTGTGCACCACCACTTTCGTTCCTAGCAAATATGCTCGAAACTTTTCAAATGCAAACATAACAGTGAGCAGCTCCTGCTCCGTTATTGTGTAGTTTGTTTGTGCATTGTTCAGGGCTTTGCTAGCATAGTAGATCAGGTAAAATATCTTGTCTCTCTGCTGACCAAAGAGCGCTCTTAATGCCACCCCACTTGCATCACACATGAGCTCAAATGGTTTTGACCAATCAGGTGCTACAATGATTGGAAAAGAAATCGACCTTTCCTTCAACTCCACAAAAGAGTTCAAACAATATTCATCAAATTTGAACTTTGCCTCTTTCTCCAACAGACGAAATAGGGGATGAGCTATCTTAGAGAAATCTTTAATGAATCGGAGGTAGAAACCCACATGTCCGAGGAAACTCCTAACACCCTTCACGATACACAGTTGAGGTAACTAAGCAATGACATCCACTTTGGCTAGATCCACCTCAATCCCTTTTTGAGAAACTTTTTGTTCTAACACAATCCCTTCTTTGATCATAAAATGACATTTTTCCCAATTAAGAACCAAATTTGTTTCAGTACATCTCTTTAATACCTTGTCTCAATATGTCAAGTAGTCATCAAACGAGTCCCCCACAAATGAAAAATCATCCATGAAGACTTCCATAGTATCTTCCACCATATCTGAAAAGATGGACATCATGCATCTTTGGAAAGTGGTAGGGGCATTGCAATGACCAAAAGGCATCCTCTTGAATGAGAATGTGACATAGGGATATGTAAGTGTGATTTTTTCTTAATTCTCGGGTGCTATTGAGATTTGATTGTATCCCGAGTATCCATCCAAGAAAGAATAGTACTCCTTACACGCCAGCCGGTCTAATATTTAGTCAATGAATGGCACCATGAAATGATCCTTCTTTGTCCAGGAGTTTAACTTATGGTAATCCATGCAAACTCTCTATCCAGTGACTGGACGAGTAGCTATCAATTCATTCTTTTCTTTCGAAACAACCGTGATGCCTCCTTTCTTTGGCACACACTGTACTGGGCTTACCAAACTATTGTCTGTGATAGGATTCACCACTCCTGCATCTAGTCATTTAATAATCTCCTTCTTGACCACCTCTTGCATAAGTGTATTCAACTTGCTTTGATGTTCAACTAATGGGCTGCAATTTTCTTGAAGATTAATTTTGTAAGTGCAAATCCCCAGAGGAATACCAATGGTATCAACTATTTACCATCCTATAGCTTGAATGTACCTCTTCAATACCTCAATGAGTTTATCTACTTGCAACGGGGTGAGCTTTACTGAAATGATAACTGAGAGTGTTTCATTCTCCCCCAAGTATACATATTGTAGGTGAGTGGGCAAGGGTTTGAGCTCCAGCTTTGGTGGTGTCACAATAGATGGCTGTGATAGAGGAGTTGTACAATTTTTTAAATCAAGGTCCAGCTTTCTTGGTGGAAAGATCGTACAACTCCTCTATCATGATGAACCTTTTCAAGTACCACTTCGAGAGTACTTATGCACATGATGAACCTCCTCGAGTTCTTCACCTTTCAAAAAGACACGGGCAATAAGTTTTCCAACAACCTCTTCCTCCATTTCCCACTCGAATATATCATTATCCATAATGGCCTGTATTGGGGCTGTATTGGTTTCTGTTGTTTGAGCTGCCACCTGAGATGCTAACTCGTTCATCCGCTCCTCCAATTGTTGAATTATTACATCATGACTCTTCGCAGTGGTTGTAAGCTCCAAGGTTATAATCCATAAATTCTGAAATCCCTCTTCAGTTGAAAGGACCTTTTCAAGTACCACTTTGAGAGTACTTTCCATATGGGGTGGGACTTACTCATTGCTCTCCTGGCTACTCGTATCGACTGACTGAACATTATTCCAACCTTGATTTCCATACTAAGCATACTCATAGCCATGGTTGTCTTGGTTGTATCTTGCATAGAAACCCTTCACATAGTTCGTCCACAACTCCATCTGCTTCATCATGACTAGCAACATTGCGTCTTTCTTCCCCTCTCATGCCACATCTTGTATACTAGCTTGACGGTCTCCACAAAAGGCACCCCCTTTGGGTCTCGTGACAATCCTATGAAACTGCTCATGAGCCATATATGGTAGGTTAGTAGCAACCACTGTAGTGTGGAACTAATTCAAGTTAACAATCAACACAAGAATATCAAGCGCTAGTCCTCGGCAACGGCGCCATTTTTGATAACATCCAAAATATACTCCTCATGAGAAGGGTATACAAGACCAAAGTATCAAAATAAGTAACCTGACAGATGTCGGGGTTGAATCCCACAAGGACTAGTGAGTGATAATTAAAAGTGTCGATTGAGAAATTGAAGTTAGCTTGCACCACTTAGAGTCAACATAAAAACAAATAAATTGGGGGAGGTTGGAATTTGTAGTGGATTGCAATTGGTAATTTGGTTGAATATAATTGCAAAATCAACAAGGTTGTTGACAAGAATGTGAAAGACTAGAGGTATAGTGTAGATGATATACTAACTAGATAGGGACATGCTAGGTCATCTTATAAGTTCAATTAATGTAAATAATTTTGGGAAATGGATAATTACAACTTTTCAGCCCTATAAATACCTCTTACTAGAGTTTTATCAAACCTCTAGCCACTATTAACTCAACCCGATCAGATTTGGATTAGTAGCTGCACTAATTTATAGCTATTAGCTACTAATTAGGAGTGAGAATGCAATTTTGGCTATTTATAGCCCGATTTCACAATCTCTTATCCATATCCACCATTATTCTCTTTCAATACTTAATTATTCTTTTACAAGCAACAATCAATTAAGAACAAATAGACCCACATCATAATCAATGGATCTTCCATTACAGATTGAATAGAATCTAACAGATTTATATTTATTTAAATAATATGAAGATGACTCTAGCAATACCCACTCTAATTAAGTATTCATCATCACACACCTCTAGTTAATGATTTAGCTACTCATTATTAAGAAATTCATAAGCACATTCAACAATAAACTCATTGAATTTACTAATAAGAGTAGTAAAATCAAATTGACAAATAGTCTCCAACAATGGCTGTACCTTACTATTAAGAAGAAGAAGTAGAGAATAGTAATTTTCATAGTCTACCAATTAAAATCTCCTTTTCTCTGCTAAAGGAATGTTCTACAGTTAAGAAAGGAAAAAGATGATGTGATATGCTCTGTTATGATATCTCCCCAGTACACAGTACTTTCTCTAGAATTTATATTCAAGAAAATAGGGTATCGTCTCTCTCTTTTTCCAATCTGGAATATTTTACCCTGAGAAGTGTTCTAGAATCGGCGGAGGCACCGATGATTCACCGGTTCAAATTCGTGAACCCCCGGATACATTATCTGAGCCATCACTAAACTCCAGTGAGCATCGGCGGTTCATTCGGTGTTTAGCCGATGTCAATCCGTGAACCTCCAGGTCTTTATTCTTCAGTCCAGAAAATCGGATTTCATTCGATGACTGAACTGGAAAGTCGCCATTGGAAACTTGCATTTCGCCGGTGGCAATCTCCCTCAGAGGTAGTGATGATCTCCCTTTGACCGGTGTTTTGCCATTTTTCATCGGTGGCCGCCAATTTGATCTCACTTTCTTTTTTTGCTCTTTTATACACATTTAGATATCTACACACAACAAAGGCAAAAAGGGCATAAAATCCATATAATCAACTCAAAAACTAAGCGAAAACTCAAGCTTAAGAGCCTAATGTGTTGGTAAATTACCAACTCATCAGTGAGTTCCCAAATGTATTTCTGGATGAGCTTCCTGGTATTCCCCAGAATGGGAAATTGACTTCTCCATTGATACACTACAAGATACACAACCCATATCTATTCCTCCGTACAAAATGCCCCCTACCAAGTTGAAAGAATTGAAGGATTAGTTGAAAAACTTGTTAGATAAAGGTTTCATTAGGCCTAGTGCTTCGCCATGGGGTGCTCCAGTCCTATTTGTGAAAAAGAAAGATGGCTCATTGCGAATGTGTATAGATTATTGACAACTAAATAAAATTACTATCAAGAACAAGCATCCTTTACCGAGAACAGATAACTTGTTTGATCAGTTGCAGGGGGGAAATGCTTCTCAAAGATTGAGTTAAGGTCAGGATACCACCAGGTACGGGTTCGGGAGAATGATTTTTCAAAAAAATGCCTTTAGAACCAGATATGGCCATTTTGAATTTCTTATTATGTCTTTTGGGTTGAATAGTATTTATCGATTCGATGACAGTATATTCAGGACATTTCTAGATTTGTTCGTGATAATGTTCATTGATGACATTTTGGTATATTCACATTCAGAAGCTGAACATAGAAATCTTCTGTGAGCAGTACTCCAGATCTTCAGAGATTGCAATTTGTATACAAAGCTTTCAAAATGTGAGTTCTGGTTAAATTATTTGGCTTTCTAGGGCCATATTGTATCAGATGCAGGCATTTAGGTGGATTTGTAGAAGATTGAGGCTATAAAAACTTGGCCCAGACCCATAACTCCAACTAAGGTTCGTAGCTTCCTGTGATTAGACAATTATTATAGAAGGTTTGTGGAAGGATTCTCTGCCCTCTTAGCACCATTAATAAAGCTGACTTAGAAAGTAGCTAAAGTTTCAGTGGACTGAGGCTTGTGAACAGAGTTTCTAGGAGTTGAAAGGAAAACTGACTTCTGTACCAGTGTTAGCCTTGCTAGAGGGTTCAGAGGGCTACACTGTGTATTGTGACGCGTTAGCCAGTGGTTTAGGATGTGTTCTAATACAACATAGTAAGGTAATTGCCTATGCTCTGAGGCAACTGAGGAAACACGAGAAGAATTATCCCACCCATGATTCAGAATTTGCTGCAATCCTTCATGCTTTAAAAATTTGGAGGCATTACTTATATGGTGTTCATGTAGACATTTTCACTAATCACAAAAGTCTCCAGTATGTTTTTACGTAGAAAGAGTTGAATTTGCGATAATGTTGTTGGTTAGAGTTGTTGAAAGACTATGACGTGAACATCCTATATCATCCAGGAAAAGCTAATATTGTTGCTGATGCCCTCAACCGCAGATCCATGGGCCGTTTAGCATATTTAAGGCCAGAGTAGCGGGAAATGGCTTGAGAGCTACACTAGTTAGCCAATCTAACAGTCCGAGTAGTAGATTCAGAGGATAGAGAGGTCGTGATTCATAATACAGTAGTGTTGTCTCTAGTTGTAGAGATGAAGGAGAAATAGTACGAGGACCCTAGCCTAGTGCAACTCAGAGACAAAGTTCAGCATGGCAAACTATTAGCTTTTGAATTAACAGGAGATGGTGTCTTGAGATTCAGAGATAGACTATGCATTCTAGATATAGCAGGGCTTCACCAGAAGATTATGGCTGAGGTATATTATTCTTGTCACACTCTTCATCAGGGTTCAATGAATATGTATCATGACAGAAAGGAGATGTATTGGTGGCCTGAAATGAAGAAAGGTGTGTCTGAGTTTGTAGCACACTGTCCTAATTGCCAGTAGGTAAAAGAAAAACATTAGAAACCTAGTGGGCTGACTCAACAGATAGTCGTGCCTATGTGGAAATGGGAAGCAATCAATATGGATTTTGTTACAAGGTTACCTCGCACTAGACGTAACTATGACTCTATCTAGGTCATTATCGATAGGTTGATGAAATCAACTCATTTCTTGCCAGTCATGACTATATTTTTAGCTGAAGATTATGCTGAGTTGTATATTAATGAGATAGTCCAACTGAAAGGAGTTTAGTGTCTATTGTTTCCGATAGAGGGGCCCAATTTACAGCTAGGTTTTGGAAGTCATTTCAGAAAGGTTTGGGGACGCAGGTTAACTTGAATACAACTTTTCATCCCCAGACAGATGGCCAGATAGATCTCACTATTCAGATGCTCGATGATATGTTATGAGCGTATGTGCTAGACTTTAGAGGAAGTTGGGATGAACACCTACCTCTTATAGAGTTTTCATATAATAACAACTACCATTCTACTATCAAGATGGTGTTGTATAAGGCTTTATATAGGTGTAAGTGCAGGTCCCCCATAAGATGGTTTTGAAGTAGGCGAGGCAAGGTTGATTTGACCAGATATGATACATCCATTAGAAGAGAAAGTTAAACTCATTAGAGAACACTTATTGACAACCCAGAGTCATCAGAAGTCCTATTATGAGACATAGAGATTTAGAGTTTGATGTCAATGACTGGGTGTTCCTGAAAGTTTTGCCAATGAAGGGCATTATGGGATTTGACAAGAAGGGAAAGCTTAGCCCTAGATTCATCGGTCCATATTGGATTCTTCGAAAGATATGCCAAGTGGCTTAAGAGTTAGAATTGCCTTCGGGCTAGAATCTGTTCATCTAGTCTTTCATGTATCAATGTTGTGAAAGTGCATAGGAGATCCCTCTCAAATTGTTCTAGTTGAGGATGGCGAGATTACAAAAGAACTATCATATGAGGAAACTCCAATAACTATATTAGACTGATGGGTCAGCAGATGAAGGACCAAAGATGTAGCCTCCGTTAAAATCTTATGGAGGAACAGAAACACAGCAGAGATGACTTGGGAAGCCGAGGACGACATGAGGTCTACATACCCTCGCTTGTTCCAACAACGATAGTATGCATACTTAGACAGTCACAGTTATAAGGTTTACTATTATTGTTAGTTACTTATATGTATGTTGTAGAATTACATTATTCAGTTGGTTGTAGCGTCTAGTGAGGCGCCTATGTTGGATTTTTCTACATTTTAGGTTTTCAAATAGTCCATATTTTAGGGGAGACTCTGCCAAAATTTTTAGTGAAGCCTAAGAATTAAGTATCCTAGGATTAGATTACATTTGAGGAAGAATGTTCCTAAGGAGGGAATGATGTTACACCCCGGAAGAATTTTGCCGTTGCTATAACTTTAGTAAGTGTATGCCGGTATGTGTAGTGTATGTATTTGGGGAAGGGTGCCAAGGACGTCTTGACGAGGGAGTTGGCAAGGGTTCTAGGATAGGCCGTAAGAGCTTGCGCGATGCGGCAGCGCTGCTGCACAAGGGCCTGCACGTTGCGACAGCCTTAAAGCGTAAAGAGCTGTGCGACGTGGTAGCCCTGCAGCGCAGGAAGCTGCGCGACGCTCCCCGGCCTCTACCAACACAAATTTACATATATATATATATATATATGATAAGTGATGAAAAGTTATGCCATTTGAAATATTCCCTAAATCAGAAAGTTGGCCCAGGTAAGGATTCTTTCTATTTTCTCTTTGATTTAAGGAGAATTAAGCTACCAAACATCATCTAATTGCAAATTCCCTTTGGGTGATGATTTTTAGGTCTACGAAGAACGTATCTACAGAGTATTTATTAAAATCTATCTCAGATCGTCAGAGTCCCAGCGAGTAGATGTTGTAAAAATCACTTCTAATAGAGTCCTAAGCGGCTACAAGTGATAGGTAAGCATTTCTACCTTCTGAATCTTGGGAATTTGTAAGCTTTCAACTTAATTGGATAGAGTTTGAATTGTAGTTATTATGCTTAAAGGTTATTTCTATTTTCTGATTCCTAGTATTGAAAACAACTTTATTTTCTCAGTGTAAGGGCTGCAAATTAGAGGAATCACTGTCTTTAGGTTGGAACTGTTTGGGTGAATGAAAATCGACAATTGAGGTATGTTAAGGATAACTCATCTCGGAAAGTTACTCCTGTTGGTTAGCTGATACAATCAATACCTTGTAGTAGCTTATCCTTATAGTGTTGTGGTTAGCTGCTACGAGACAAATTGGGGTTATAGTATAGTATCCCTTGTTGTGAAGTTTGTATTCAGTTTTAATTATTGCCAGAGGCGATAAAGGGATTTCTCGTCCAGTTATTTATCGGTTAAGGAGATTAGTAGGTGCTTTGTTACCAGATTGAGGCCACAGAGGCCCGAGGGTAGCTGTTAACATACCTTGCTAAGTTAGACAACATAAGGCATAGTTGGGCGATATAATATATTGTTTAACACTTATACATATACAGTAGAGCTCTCTTACAAGACATTGGCTTATCTTGACGCCTACAGGACTAAAATCATGATATAATGACCTTATCTTTCCGTCAGTGGCACCAAGGTTTCCAAATGGATAGGGTGGTAGTTTCCTAGGTAAACTACCTATTGTAAGCGACCGTATAACTTCTTTCCACTTACAAATATAGTTATAGGAGCCTAGATGGCTCTTATACAGTTACAGGAGCCCAGATGGCTCAAATATAGTTACATGAGCCCAAAAGGCTCAGTTACATCTTCAAAGTTCAAGTATATCGTAGTTACAGCTTGCCTACGAGCCTATAGTGGTACAGATAGGAAGAGTATGGATTGCTTGCACTTACTGGGGCTTATGGGACCCAGGTAGTTTATTCTGTGATGTTTGTACCTTCCGGGCTTATGGGGGCCAGGTTAGGTTCTTGTTTGTACATTACCTGGTAGCTATAGTCTATATTGTGAGATTATGCGGGTTAGCTTCTGGCCTTTATTGCTGATTACTTCCAGTTCCTTATCAGCTTCTATTCAGTCATTCTTTACAGGCTTTCATATTCGGTACATATTGTACTGAAGCCTATGCATGGGGCTGTTCGGCTGTTTGGTACAACAACACGCAAGTGCACGTGGTCGAACAAGTAATAAAGTGGCTCAAGTAAGCCAAGTATCGATCCCATAGGGACTGGGCTAGGGTAACAATCTACTCAAGTGTCAATAAACCTTAACTCTAAAAAATGCAGACAACAGTGTTAAGAAAAGATTGATATTTTGGTTTTTAATTCTATACTAATTATAAAACGAATATAAAATTTGAGTCTGAACTATAAATATGAGCATGCTGAGAGGTTAAACGGACATGTAGAAAAATAAATTATGATACAATTTGGTTAATCTTTCTTCCGGTTGCTAGTCAAGAATTATTGCCTATGGATTAAAACTCTCGTACTTAACCCAACTTAAGAATCATGAACCTTCCACCTACATTTCTGTGATAAAACGAAATTCATGTTCTAGCCATACAAAATCGATTCCTTAATTGACTAATACGACATTTAGGTATATTTCTATCCGGAAGGTAAATCAATTCTCAATTTTCCCAAACTAAGAAAAGATCATATCCTATCAATTCACAACTTTCCAATTTCTTGCTCTCTCGAGTGAAACCGGACTTTTTAGATATACATTAACGTTGGCCACACATTAATGCAGTAAGAACAAGAATCAATAGAACAACCATGGAAGGAAAGATGAAAAACCAATTTAACAATAATCACATTTCAATACAATTGTTCTTAACCTCAACAAGAAGAGGATTTAGCCACTCATTTGTGGATTAAACATCATTAAATGATTGTTAATCATACAAGCAATTCAAATCAAGAAGAAGGAGATAGAGAAAAACCCTGATATTTTCGTCCCCTCAACTTCCTGTTACCCACGTTCTTGCTCCACCAAGTCAGAATAATCAAAAATGAACCTAAGTGTTCTATTTATACTAGTGGGAATTTTTCCCAGAATAACAAGCAACGTGTCACGGAGTGCATCGCGAAGCACTGCCTCCGTGACACGCCACTGACGCGGACCCTTACTGGACTCATCTCACCCAACATAAACAACCCAGCAAGAATTACAAAGTTCAACTTAAATTTTTTTCTTTTCACACTCAAATTCAAGCCTTAGCTATGATTTTATCAAAAAATTCTATCAAGCTATGTAATTATCTAGTTCCTGCAATCACAATGATTCTACGAACATCAATCAACAATAACTCAATTGAATTTAAGCTCAATTTCTACTTAGGGCAAGTTTTGCTCATATCACATGTTCAATATCGAAAAATTCGACAAGAATTGAGATAGAGTTGAAGAACATACCTTGAATTCGATGAAATGAAGAAAACTTGATGAAAATGTGTGCCTAGGTCCGTGTCACGTTGAGGGAGAAGGGTTTTTTTGGAGGTTTATCGCGGAGGAGATGAAAAATGAGGAAAAATAAGGGGAAATCGGTGTTAAAAAGTGGAGATTTCTCGTGGGTCACCCGGCGACCCGGTGTGACCCGTCGCGATATACACCTCAACGTGTCACGAAGGGTAACGCGGAGCATGCCCTCCGTGACACGGAGCCATCGCATAGGTGTTCTGAAATTTGAAAAAAATTCCAGAATCACCTTCAACGTGTCACGGAGGGTAACATGGAGGCCCTCCTCCGTGACACAGAGCCATCGCGTGGGCTCACTGTTTTGCCACTTTTTATTATTTTTAATACCTCGATTTTTCCTTTGCGATCCTTTGCGTATCTATCCTCCATTCAACCTGAAATTCATCCCACAACAAGAAATTGGTTAGAATAATAGGTTTCAATTAAAATACAAATTTTGTTTTTATTTTTATTTTTCTCTTTTTTTTTCATTTTTACGAAATCTAATAAAATATTACAACAAAAATTTCATGGGTTGCCTCCCGTGCAGCGCCTGGTTTATCGTCGCGGCTCGACGTCATTTAGCTCAGTCATCTTCTAGGGTGACAGACGTTTTCTCTCGACCACCTTCCTCACCCCAGTAATGCTTACATCTTTCCGGTGGTTTCCCCAATAACTCCCGCGACTCAACTCTCTAGACAACATCAACTTACTTAATCACATTGATCACCGAGAGTTTCTCATACACAGCCGGGAGCTTGGTGGCCTTGTATACATCAAACACCTCCACCTTGTCGTGTGCTCGCATAGTTAGCTGCCCTGCAGCTACATCAATCAGCGCTTTCCCAGTTTCCAAGAAAGGACGTCCCAAAATAAATGGGACTTCCGTGTCTGGCTCAAAATCCAGCACGACGAAATCTACCGGGAAGATAAGGGAGCCTACTTGCACCAGCACATCCTCCATAATACCATCAGGTCTGGCTAAGGAACGATCCGCTAGTTGCAATATCACTGTTGTTGGTCTAGGATTCCCTAGACCCAACTTCTTGAATACCGATGTCGGCATCAAGTTAATGCTCGCTCCCAAATCACATAATCCGCGAGCTCGGATACTCTGCCCAATTGAAATTTGTATTGTAAAACTCCCAGGGTCCTTGAGCTTTGTGGGCAACCTGTTTTGTATCCGGGAAGTGCATTCCTCCGTAAGAGTCACCGTAGCATACTCAGTCAACCGACTTTTGTTCGCCACGATGTCCTTAATATACTTTGCGTACTTCGGCACTCCCTGCAAAACATCAACAAGAGGTAAGTTAATATGTACCTGTTTCAGCACCTCCATGAATTTCTTGAAACATGCCTCCTCCTTGTGTTTCTTTAATCTTTGAGGGAACGGGGGTGGTGGTCTCTCTGGTTCAGCCTCCTTTTTCTTCCCCCTCTTTACTTTGCTCCCTCTCACTTTCTGCTGCTCCCGATTGTTGAGGTGGTCTTTCTGGTTCCACCTCTTTAAGCTGCAAGCCACTCCTTGTGGTCACTGCATTCACCTGCTTGGGGTTGGGATCCGTGTCGCTCGGGAGTCCTCCTCTAGGCCTGGTGTTTTGGGCTCCAGCAAATTGCCCAAATTGATACTCCAGTGCCTTGGTAGCTAACTGGTTGTTCTTTACCTCGGCTGCCAATTTTACATAGTCAACCTGCAATTGAGCTTGGTTAGCTATCATTGTCTTGAACATCTCCTCAATGCTGGGTGATGGTGGTGGAGGAGGTGCATTGTTGCTTCTATATTGTGCCTGATAGTTCTTCTGTCCTCCTTGATTCCTCTGCGCCCCCTGACTCGAACTTTTCCCTTGATGGTTATTTCTATCCCAAGAGAAATTCGGGTGATTCCTCCAGTTGGAATTGTAGCTGTTGCCATACTTTAGGTGGTTGTTTCTCTGTACATTTCCCACAAAGTTCACCGAATCAGGATTTGCTCCACAACACTCAGCTGAGTGTTCACTACTCCCGTATACTTCACACCAAATCTGCTGCACTACATTCATTGGGGCTTGAGATTGGTTCATGCTCATCCACTTCTAGGACTCCTGCTGCCTTCCTGGTTCCTCCTCTTGAAGAATCCGTATTCCACTCCAGATTTCCCTGCGAAATATGATTCAACAAGGTATACAGCTCCTCATAAGTTTTCTCCAATGCTTGCCCCCCAGCTGCTGAGTCTAGCAAGATTTTTGTGTGGGGTTCCAAACCCTCTATGAAAGTATGCACCAACACTTCATTGTATTGGTGATGATGAGGACAATCCCGCAACATAGATTTGAATCTCTCCCATGCTTGATACATATTCTCTCCCTCTCTCTGTTTAAAACTTAGAATTTGACTTCTAAGTCTTGCTGTTTCACCGGATGGAAAAAAATGTATCAAGAATTTCCTTGCAAGATCATCCCACGTAGTAATAGAATTAGGTGGCTCAGCTTTCAACCATCTCTTGGCTTCTCCCAAAAGTGAAAATGGGAACAATGTAAGCCTGACATAATCTGATGACACTCCCGCGGGGATGTAAGTGTCACTTATCTCCAAGAAATTTTGGAGATGTTGCTGTGGATCCTCATGAGGGAGACCTGTGAACTGCCCGCTGGTGTGCAGCAATTGCACCATGTTCTGCTTCAGCTCGAACCTCCCTCCTGGCTCAGGTTTGCCGATGCTAGATGTGACATTATTAGCATGTGGGATTGCCTTCTCGCGAACCGGCCTGGCTGCCATGTCATCGGGCACTAACATTGCCTGTACAACTGGTCGATTTTGTTGTTGCTCCATAATTGTTTGTCTAACAACTGCAACTTTATCTCTAGAGCTTCTCTCTTTTGACGATGAAATTGTCTTTCCGGCTCTAAATATGAGTCCACCAGCTCCTTGTCTCTTGCCAATGTTCAACAGAAATTAGTATCTGCAAAATACAGGCTAAGACCAAGTTGTCAACACTAAGAAGAAATAGCAAACTAACACTTAAGAAAAATTTACCGATTGCTAGTCCCCGGCAACGGCGCCAAAAACTTGTTCGGCTGTTTGGTACAACAACACGCAAGTGCACGTGGTCGAACAAGTAATAAAGTGGCTCAAGTAAGCCAAGTATCGATCCCACATGGACTGGGCTAGGATAACAATCTACTCAAGTGTCAATAACCTTAACTCTAAAAATGCATACAACAGTGTTAAGAAAAGTTTGATATTTTGGTTTCTAATTCTATACTAATTATAAAACGAATATACAATTTGAGTCTGAACTATAAGTATGGGCATGCTGAGGTTAAACAAACATGTAGAGAAATAAATTATCGATACAATTTGGTTAATCTTTCTTCTGGTTGCTAGTCAAGAATTATTGCCTATGGATTAGAACTCTCGTATTTACCCCAACTTAAGAATCATGAACCTTCCACCTACATTTCTGTGATAAAATGAAATTCATGTTCTAGCCATACAAAACCGATTCCTTAATTGACTAATACGACTTTCAGGTATATTTCTATCCTGAAGGTAAATCAATTCTCAATTTTCCCAAACTAAGAAAAGATCATATCCTATCAATTCACAACTTTCCAATTTCTTGCTCTTTCAAGTGAAACCGTACTTTTTAGATATACATTAACGTTGGCCACACATTAATGCAGTAAGAACCCGAATCAATAGAACAACCATGGAAGAAAAGATGAAAAACCAATTTAACAATAATCACATTTCAATACAATTGTTCTTAACCTTAGCAAGAAGAGGATTTAGCCACTCATTTGTGGATTAAACATCGTTAAATGAGTGTTAATCATACAAGCAATTCAAATCAAGAAGAAGGAGATAGAGAAAAACCCTGATATTTTCGTCCCCTCAACTGCCTGTAACCCACGTTCTTGCTCTACCAAGTCAGAATAATTAAAAATGAACCTAAGTGTTCTATTTATACTAGTGGGAATTTTTCCCGGAATAATAAGCAACATGTCACGGAGTGAATTGCGGAGCACTGCCTCCGAGACACGCCACTGACGCGGACCCTTACTGGAAATTGGTCGTCCAGGTATTAAGGCCCAACGTGGCACGGCGTGCAACATGGGTCTTGGCCAATGTGCCACGACCCCAACGCGCACCTTCACTAGAATTTGGCAAAAATTCCATATCCCGGCAGAAGGCATCCACGATGGCAGCGTGACACGGCTCCATCATGGAGCCCCTTTAATTCGTGCCTTCAAGTGCTTTCTCCCTTGCTAGCGTCCGAGTCCAACCCCGATTTATCCCAACATGCATTTTAGCTTCCCAAAATTATATTTCACCTGCAAAACAACGCTAATCATGTTGGTTAGTATAAATTCACATTTTATTATAAATCACATGAGAATGTATACATATCGATAGATAAACAAGGCTAAAATGACACATTTGAGTATCACTTGGGCATATAAATTTGCCCAAGATCAGGGGCGCTACATACTTGCTTGTAGGTTCAGACAGACAAGGCTTGAGACTATTTCACTAGCTTTTCAGATTTAGTAGATTGGCTATCTCCTTTCTTCTAGAGTTGCAGACGTTTAAGGTTTGATTATCTTTTATTGTATAGTTTTGGGTAGGTCGGGGCCTTGTCCCGACCAATATTCTACTCTTAGAGGCTTGCAGACTACAGTTTTTGGGTTAGTTATGTGTTCTTAGCCATGTGGGGCCTATATGTGATATGATATGTGTTGTTGGCCGTGTGGGGCATAGATATGTAATCTGTTAGGAGCATAGTGGTCTTGTCGGCCCGTATAGGATGATATTACTGTTGCTGTTGGGTTAGCTGATTTACTGTAGGTATTGAGCGGTGGCCTTGTCAGCCTAGGGCTATGTTTACAACTGAGATATAACTGTTTGTTTTCTTGATTATGTGCTACTGGCATACACCAAAAGTGTTGATGTCCAGCCAAGTTAGTTCAGAGTCTAGTGTGGCATGATGTGCCAGCTACGCCTTCCAAGGTGTGGCATGACATGAATTTTCTCATATTGTTGATAGACTGTATACTCTTGGGTTGGAATTTGTGTTCAATGATTCAGGTGAATGCAATTTGAATATGGTAAGGGAATTTATAGCAAATTGGGATCTGAATAAGAGGTCGAACCAAGATAAAATTAGAGCGCAAGTTTTGTTCTCGCCTGCTGTTTTGCATAGATTACTTGGTTCCCCTAGCATTGACCCACAACTATTAAAAGACCTTATTTTGCGACCCCCCATAGAGAAATTAGACATACTCTCAGTGGCCCAACTTTTAATCGCAGGGTGGGTCCAACACCAACAGTATGGGTATCACGTGTCTTTCTATTATGCATATATGAGTAGGGAAGCTAGAACTTGGTTTAAAATTATTTTTGCTTGTTTGGTTCCTAGGAAGCACGTGACTCATGTTATGAGGGGGAGAGTGTGTATTGTGTTTGCTTTGATGAATGAGAGGCCAGTTAATGTTGGTTTAATAAGTAAGTATGTGCTGGGAAGGGCAAGGGTGAAGAAAGGGAAAAGATTTGGTTTGAGTGGTCTCCTGACCCGATTTGTAAGGGAGAAACAAATAGATAAGGAGGTGATTGATTATAGACCATGGTATGATCCAAAAGGGCTTGGTGTGACGAAGACAAACGAGCCCGAAGGCATATATGGTCCAGTGCTTTCTGCCAGTGAGATAATGCATGCATTGATAATGTTCTGAGTCACTTGTATGTCATGAAAATACTGCAGCTGAGGATGAGTGGAGTGAAGAGGAGAAGATTAAACAACTCAACTTGAACTGCTCATTGAGAAAGAATTTGAGAGCTTTCTTCAGAGTTGGGCCGGGATTTGAGGAGCCCTTTGATGATGATAATGCCACGAATGAGGAGCAAGCTAGAGCCAACTCTAATTTTGAGTCTTATGATGATGGAGATGATTCTAAGATAGGGGAGACTGCTTTTGCCCCCATAAATGATGAGGATTAGAGGACCAGGGAGTTTTTCTTTCACTTTTTTACTTAAGATTTATGTTTTAGCACTAGGACATTGCTACCAATTAAGTGTGGGGGTGTGTAATGACCAGTTCTCCATTATGGGAAAATAAGTCCAAGACACCCTCTTTTCACGTAGTTGCGCAGGGAAAAAGTGTTAGGTGAATAATAGTTGAACCTTGTGGTTGAGATATGTTATGTGTGCAGTGTAATATGAGCTACTGGTTAATGAAGAACTACTGCAGTGCAGGGGAAACTGCTGCGGCGAGATCGTTACAACGGTCAGAGATCCGTTGTAGCGGGTCCATCGCAGTAGAGTCGTGACCGCGATAACAGATTAGTGGGGACAGTAAGTCGGCTTTACGTAGAATTTCAGGGTTTCCATCCCATTATTCTAAGGCACGAAAACTGAAGATCTTAGGGGTGATTTCTCAAGATCATAAGAGTTTCATCTTTCTAAGGTAATAATCCTTGCTTATTCTTTTCGACTTTTGATTCCCTAACACCCTAGGATCAAAGGGGTGATCCTTTCTAGTGAAATTCTAATTATGAACCTTAGAACTGAAGACTAGGGCAGGGGGAATAGGTATCAATGGGTGTTGATTCCTAGGCTTAGAAGTGAGTATTTAGCTCTCCCTACAGAGATTTTGAATGTATTATTTCATCTTATAATAATTTGAGACCTATAAGTCATAAAGCTTGGACCTTTAGCATTAAAAACTGCTTAAAAAGGGTTAAGGCATTAGAAACTCCATAAATTGGGTTGGAATGATCGCTGGGAGGTTAGAGCATGATAAACTAACTCATGGGTAATGAATTGAGACGTGCTAATGGGTAGAATTGGGGGAGTTTAAATTTTCAAGACCATTACTTGAAGGGTAGATTATTGAATGCTCCTTAGTTGCTTGTTTTAGACTTTGAACGTTCTGAAGCACTGAGGAAGGCAAGACTCTCGTGGAATAGCTTGATATTTGAGTCTTCAATTGAGGTAGGCTATGGTATATAAGGAGTTTGACTTTACTTAATGATGTGTATATGTGTGAAGTAATAAAATACCTAGTTGGTCTTCAGACACAAATTATTGTTGATTTTATGATGTGTTAGATTTGATCGTGAACTAAACTTGAGATCATGGTTGTTGATAAATGTGTCATGAAAATTAAATACCTTGAGACATATATGTATCCTCTTATACTTGTCAAGTGAATGGTTGAGTATTGGTAAATATAGCCAACTTGATGAGAGTGTCTTGATGCCTCTGAAAGGTCATACTAAATGAACAAGTGATAATATATTTATAAATTGAGAATGAAAGAGGATAATATGCATCATCCTGTAGTGAATGGCTCATTCTCGAGGGGAGCATCCGAGCAAGCCATTATGATTGAGTGGCTCATGTCCGAGGGGAACATTCAGATGAGTAGAAGAGTGCAATTGCTGGTACAGTACATGGATTTCTAGAGTCCCCTACAGTCATGATTGAAAAGGCAAAAATAAGACCCTTTAGCATGTGTGTACAACGATAAGTGTAAGTGAGTGTGTGGTGGTGTGGCAGAGGCGTGTGCTCGACACATTACCGAAGTGAAGTCAAGTAAAAAGAAATTGATGGTGAGAATTCATGTGTTAGTGATTGGTAAATGAGTTGATGAATTGACTGTTGAGGATTCATGTGTTTATATTTGATAAATGAGTTGATGAATTGATTGTGAGAATTTACGTGTTCATATTTGATAAATGAGTTGATGAATTGACTGTTGAGGATTCATATATTTATATTTGATAAATAAATTGAAGAATTGATCATTTGGATGGTCATTTGTTCAATTAGTCTGAGTTGATGACGGACTGGGAAAAACTGCTAAGTGTGGGTACAAGGTTGACAATTTGGTCGAGCTACTGCCTACGCAGTACCGCTAAGTGGTACTGTTACCACTGTCGCGACCATTTTCCCACTGCAGCGAGACCTAATCTAGTGAGCAGGCCAACTTAAACCTATCGCAAAACAAGTTTAGAAGTAAAGTTGTGTATTGAGTAATTGTTTCATGAATATTGTTGCTATTTCACTAGTTTTATATTCATTATTATCTAGGATTGGCCGATGATTCCTACCAGTACATTTTGTCATAATGATGCTACTTCTATACTTTTTTCTGAGTGTATACTGCGATCCAGAAAGTTTCTCTTGATCCCACATATAGTGCAACAACAAGATAGTAGGAGGTGAGCGGATCTGATCGTGCTGCCATGATTCCACCACAGAAGATGTCTTTTGTTCAGACATTGATTTGTTTATTTTCTCACTTTTTTCCTTTTTAGACAATATTAGGTAGATGTACTCAAGTACAATGACTTTCAGTTTCTGAGAATGTAACAGATATATTTTTCTATTATTTTTCTTTAACTATTCAAGGCTTCTGCTATTGTCTTTAGAGTGCTTATTCCTTTGTATGACTAATGAAAAGATTAGTTATTTGGGACATGTTGGTTCGCCCACCAGGCGGATTTGTGTGGGTTCCAATCACGGCCACTAGGTCGTGACAAAGTTGGTATTAGAGCCCTATGTTATTTGATCTCATTGTATGAGAACGATTCTGATATAGTCTTGAAGAATAGTGCAGAGACATCCGTTACTTATCTTCAGAAGGCTACAGGACTTTAGTAATATTCCCTTCATTCTCTCCCTTTTCATGCTATTACTTGATTTCAATTGGTATCTGGTGATCCAAATTGGTATCTAACAACATCTGTCTTTCTTTTTCTCACAGATGGTAAGGACAAGCATAGGAGGAATAAGAGAGAAAGCACCCAAGCCAGAGGGAGCAGCTGCAGCTCGTGGAAGGGATGACGCTGAGGCCGCCAGTGAAGGCCAGCTGTTGCCAGAGGTTGGCCCCACTCTTCTGGTTCTACTCAGGAAAGATCAAAATTCTCAGTGCATCCATCAGTTCTAGACAGAGTGGCAGTGGAGTTGGAGGTACCCGCACAGGGAGAGGCTACAACCACTTCAGTTTCCTCTGAGGTCTTGGCTCAGGTTCTAAATCTTCTGTGCGGCCGCATGGATAACGGAGTAATATCAACAATTCCAACAGGGCAGTAATCAGGGATATAGCATGTAACCATTGTGGCTTCCCATATGGATGATATATCTGAGGCTGCCAATGTTTTGAGATCGGTGGAGGACTGATAATAAAGGGGGATGAGCATGATCTATTTTGGAGGTTCAAAAAGGTGAAGCCTCTTACCTTTTACAACACCTAGGCTAAGGACGCCTATGAGTTCACCATTGACTACCATGAGAGGCTCAATAAAATGGGGGCAGTGAAGAAGTATGGGGTAGAATTCGTCACCTTTTAGTTGATCAGAGATGCTAAGCTCTGGTGGAGAGCATTCATGGAGTGTAGACCAGCGGGGTCACCGCCATTGACCTGGACTCAGTTCTACTCTACTTTCCTTGAGAAGTATGTGCCTTGTACCCTGTGAGACTGGAGGCGAGATGAGTTCCCCAACATTGAGCAGGGGATCTCCTTAGTTGTGGTCTATGCGGCCTAGTTTCATTCACTATCCAAGTATGCCTTGCCATTATTGCCCACTGAAGAGGAAAGGATCGAGCAGTTTGTTAAGGGTCTGAAAGATGGACTTCAGCTTTACAGATGGTCTCAGTAGGTAAGACCTTCCAGAAAGTGGTGGAATTTGTTAAAACTATGGTGGGGGTCAGGCAAGATGGTTATGCAAGGAATACCGAGAATAATGCTCGGATGGTGCATACTTCAGTGGATCTTTTGCTCGGGCTCCAAATCCACAGGGCTATTTGGGACACCCTATTCAGTCGGTTATGAGTCAGGGGTTCACTAGGGACCATTCAGCGGCCTTCAGGTATAGTTTGGAGCACCCAGATTGTTTGCTTAGACTTTGGTTTGTTTAGGCTCAAAAGCAATGATTGATAAGGTCTTTTAGCTTTGTGGGCAGTCTATCTTGGATCCGGGAAGTGCACTCCTCCGTTAGAGCCACCGTAGCATACTCAGTCAACCGATTTTTGTTTGCTACGATGTCCTTTATATACTTAGCATATTTCGGCACTCCCTGCAAGTCATCAACTAGAGGTAAGTTAATATGTACCTGTTTCAGCACCTCCATGAATTTCTTAAAACACGCCTCCTCCTTGTGTTTCTTTAGTCGTTGAGGGAACGGGGGTGGAGGTCTTTTTGATTCAGCTTCTTTAGTCTTCCCCCTTTTAGTACTGTGCTCCCTCTCAACTTCAGCTGCTCCCGACTGTTGAGGTGGTCTTTCTAGTTCCACCTCTTTCAGCTGCAAACCACTCCTTGTGGTCACTGCATTTACCTACTTGGGATTGGGATCCGTGTCGCTCGGCAGTCCTCCTCTAGGCCTTGTGTTTTGGGCACTAGCAAATTTCCCAAATTGATATTCAAGCGCCTTGGTAGCTAACTGGTTGTTTTTCACTTCGGCTGCCAATTTCACATAGTCAGCCTGCAATTGAGCTTGGTTAGCTATCATGGTCTTGAACATTTCCTCAATGCTGGGTGATGGTGGTGGAGGAGGTGCATTGTTGTTTCTGAATTGAGCTTGATAATTCTGCTGCCCTCCTTGGTTCCTTTACACACCCTGACCCGAACTTTGGCCCTGATGGTTGTTACTACCCCATGAGAAATTAGGGTGATTCCTCCAATTGGAGTTGTAGCTACTACCATACTGCTGGGGGTTCCTTTGCTCATTACCCACAAAGTTTACCGAGTCAGGATTGGCTCTACAACATTCAGCTGAGTGCTCACTGTTTCCACATACTTCACACCACATCTGCTATACTGCATTAACTGGGGCTTGAGGCTGGTTCAATGTCATGTTACTGAAGTGGGTGTTAAGTTGATTTTGCAATACAGCTATCTGTGCAGCGATAGCTGTAAACCCATCCACTTCAAGCACTCCTGCTGCTTTCCTTGTCCCACCTCTTGATGAATCAGCATTCCATTCTGGATTGCCCTGCGAAATACAGTTCAACAAGGTATACAGCTCCTCATAAGTTTTCTCCAGCGCTTGCCCTCCAGCTACTGAGTCTAGCAATATTTTGGTGTGGGGTTCCAAACCCTCTATAAATGTGTGCACCAGCACATCATTGGACTGATGATGATGAGGACAATCCCGCAACATAGATTTAAATCTCTCCCAGGCCTGATATAAATTTTCTCCCTCTCTATGTTTGAAACATAGAATCTGAGTTCTAAGTCTTGCTGTTTTACCAGAGGGAAAAAACCCTATCAAAAACTTCCGTGCAAGATCATCCCACGTAGAAATAGAATTTGCTGGCTCAGCTTTCAACCACCTCTTGGCTTCTCCCAATAATGAGAATGGGAACAATGTAAGCCGGACATAGTCTGATGACACTCCAGCGGGGATGTAAGTGTCACTTATCTCCAAAAAATTTTGGAGATGCTGCTGTGGATCTTCATGAGGGAGACCGGTAAATTGCCTGCTAGTGTGCAGCAACTGCACCATATTCTGTTTAAGTTCAAATCTCCCTCCCATCTCTGGTTTGCGGATACTAGATGTAACATTATTGGCATGTGGGATTGACACCTCGCGAACGGGCCGAGCTGCTTCTTCTTCGGGCACTTACACTGCCCGTACTACCGGTGGATTCTGTTGTTGCTCCATGATCGTCTGTCTAAGCAACTGCAGCTTTCTTTGTAGAGCTTCTATCCGTTTACTGTGAAATATCCTTTCTGGCTCTATATACGATTCCACCAGCTCCTTGTCTCTTGCCAGTGTTCAACAACAATTAAGTCTGCAAAATACAGGCTAAGACCAAGTTGTCAACACTAAGAAAATAAAAATACAGTAAATTAACACTTAAAACAAATTCACCAATTGCCAAGTCCCCGGCAACGGTGCCAAAAACTTGTTCGTGGTGATTTGTGGGGTATAAAACGACACGCAAGTGCATGTGGTCGAACAAGTAGTAAGTGGCTTTAGTAAGCCAAGTATCGATCCCACAGAGACTTGGATGAAGTGCAATTTGCTCAAGTGTACTATATTTTACTTCTAAAAATGCAGACAATAGTGTAACCAAAAGTTTGATAGTTTGTTTTATAATTTTTTATACTAAAGTTAAAACAATTATCTACTTTGAATCTGAACTATGAATGAGAGCATGCTGAGGTTAAACGAACATGTAATGAAATTACTTGTCATCATACTTTGGTTAATCTTTTCCTCCAGTTGCTAGCCAAGAACATTTGCCAAGAGATTAAAACTCTCCTATTTAACCTCACTTAAGAATCATGAACCATCCATTTACATTTCTGTGATCAAATGCAATTCATGTTCTAGCCATACAATTCCGGTTCCTAAATTGACTAATACGACTTTCAGGTATATTTCTATCCTGAAAGCAAATCAAAACTCAATTTTCCCAAACCAAGTAAAGAACATATCCTATTAATTCACAACTTTCCAATTTCTTGCTCTCTCGAATGAAACCGGACTTTTTAGATTTACATTAACGTAGGCCACACATTAATGCAGTAAGAACAAGAATTAATAGAACAACATGGAAGAAAAGATGAAAAACCAAAGAATCAATGATCAAATTTCATCACAATTGTTCATAACCTCAGCAAGGAGAGGAATTAGCCACTCATTTGTGGATTAAACATCTTAAAATGAGTGTTAATCATACAAGCAATTGAATTAAAGAAGAAATAAAGAGAGAAAAAAAACCTGATATTTTCGTCCCTCAACTGCCTGTAACCCACGTCCTTGCTCCACCAAGTCAGAATATTGAAAAATGAACCTAAGTGTTCTAGTTATACTGCTGGGAATTTTTCCCGGAATAACGAGCAACGTGTCACGGAGTGCATCGCGGAGCACTGCCTCCATGACACGCTACGGACGCGGACCCTCACTGGAATTGGGGATCCAGGAATTAAGGCTCAACGTGGCAGGCCACCGTGCCACGAAGCAAACGCGAACCCTCTCTGGAATTTGGGCGAATTTTCCCTATCCAGGCAGAATGCCTCCGCGATGGCAGCGTGACACGGCTCCATCGCGGAGCCCCTTCATTTCATGCTGTCCAATGCCTTTTCCCTTGCTCGCATCCACGTCCAACTCCGATATCATCCAACATGCATTTAAGCTTCCCGAAATCACAATTTACCTGCAAAACCATGCTAATCATGTTGGTTAGTATAAATTCACATTTTATTACCAATTACATGAGAATGTATACACATTGATAGATAAACAAGGTTAAAATGGTACTTTTGAGTATCACTTGGGCATATAAATTTGCCCAAGTTCATAGATTATTTTCTTGTATTTGACTTTGTGGTAGTTATGTTCCTTTTTACACTTTTCTTTGTTTTTCTCTTGTAACTCTCTCAGGATACATCAAGGGAACGATCCCTCACTCAAACACTCAGATGGAATGTGGTAAGCTTCCAATTCTTGTAGAAGAGATGATGACTATCGATACATTGACAGCGGTGGTGATGAATTATGAGGGAGATGGGAGATCGAAATACACGGAGACGGTGGACGCTTTAATGGAATAGGGTCATATTACTTCAGCCCAAAGAAGTTAGGCTTGGATCTAAAGAATCTTTCAACACTGTCGACCATGCCATCTATGGAGATGCCACCAGTCCTTGAGCTAAAGGAATTACCTCCCTATCTCAAGTATGCATTCCTCAGAGAAAACAATACTTTGCCGGTCGTAATTGCAGTGACCTATTAGACGATCAGGTGGGAGCTTTGGTGAACATACTAAAATGGTACAAAAAGGCAATTGGCTAGACCATAACTGATATTATCGGAATCTCACTAGGCATATGTACTCACATGATCCAACTAGAGACGAACTGTAAACCAAGTATAGAACATCAACATTGCCTGAACCCTCCAATGTAAGAAGTTATGAAGAAGAAAATTATCAAGTGGCTGGATGCTAATGTCATATACCCCATCACAAATAGCAAGTGGGTGAGCCCAGTTCAGTGTGTACCAAAGAAATGTGGAATTACTATGGTTCCCAATGAGAAGAACGAGTTGATAACGACACGACCAGTCACAAGATGGAGTGTATGCATGAATTACAAGAGACTGAACCACTGGACTCAGAAGGACCACTTTCCAATGCCATTCTTGGATCAGACGCCTTACAGACTGATAGGTAGAGGTTGGTACTGCTTTCTTGATGGATATTCAAGGTATAATCAGATTACCATAACTAAAGAAGACTAGGAGAATATGAGCTTTACCTTTCCATATGGAACTTTTTCTTTCAGAAGAATGCCATTTGGATTATGCAATGCACCAGCCATATTCCAGCGTTGTATGATGTCCATATTCTCAGACATGGTAGAAGAAACCATTGAAGTGTTTATGGATGATTTTTTTGTTGTAGGTGACTCATTTTAATCTTGCCTCGACATCTGGGTAAAGTATTGAAAAGATGTGAAGAAACAAATTTGGTGCTAAACTGGGAAAAATGCCATTTTATGGTTAAGGAGGGGGTAGTGTTGGGTCACAAAATCTCTGGAAAAGGGATTGAGGTGGACAAAGTAAAAATTGAAGTTATAGCAGGTTTGCCACCCCCTATCTCCATAAAAAGGGCCAGGAGCTTTTTAGGGCATGTAGGATTCTACAGACGATTTATCAAGGTTTTTTTAAAAATTTCACAGCCATTGTGCAAGTTACTTGAGAGGGAGGTAAAGTTCGTGTTTGAGGAGGCATGTATAAGGGCTTTTGAGTGCTTAAAAGAGAAACTCACTACTTCTCTTTCATCGTGGATCCAGATTGGTCTCTTCCATTTGAGGTAATGTGTCATGCTAGCGGCATTGCTCTTGGTGCTCTTCTGAGCCAAAGAAGAGCAAAGATCTTTCATCCAATTAATTACGGTAGTAAAACACTCAATACATCCCAGAAGAATTACCCGGTCACAGAACAGGAGCTACTAGCAGTGGTCTTTGCATTCGAAAAATTTAGAGCATATCTGCTTGGAACCAAGGTGATCATTCATACAGACCATGCTGCTTTAAGGTTCCTGACGTCCAAAAAGGATGTTAAACCCAGATTGATTCAGTGGGTACTCTTGCACCATGAATTTGAGTTTGAGGTTAAAGATCGGAAGGGAACGGAAAATCAGGTGGCAGACCATTTATCCAGACTTGAGTCCGAACAAGAGAAAGAGAGGAAATTGATATTGATGAAGCCTTCCCAAATGAACAAGTACTAGCTGCATCGTAGGATTTGATTCCCTGGTTTGCAGAATTTGCAAACTACTTGGTTAGCAATGTGATTCTGGCCGACCTAACTCCTCAGCATAAGAAGAAATTCTTATTTGATGCCCGAAGATATACTAGGATGAGCCTTATTTATATCACATTTGTGCAGATGGGATCATTCATAGGCGTGCGCCTGAAATGCTGAGCATTCTGGAGGCCTATCATTCACCTCCTATTGGGGGTCATCACAGTGGTATCAGAACTGTGCATAAGATTTTACAATGTGGATATTATTGTCCTTCTATTCATCAAGATGCATATGACTTCGCCAAGTCTTGTGATCAATGCCAAAGGCAGGGCAGTATTACCCATAAACATGAGTTACCACTAACCCCTATCTTGGAAGTTGAGTTGTTTGATGTATGGGGCATTGATTGCATGGGACCATTTGTTAGCTCATATGTAATGAAATACATCTTGGTTAGTGGATTATGTCTCCAAATGGGTGGAAGCAATTTCACTCCCAAACAATGAAGGCAAGAGTGTTATTGCATTCCTTCGGAATCATATCTTTGCTAGATTTGGAACTCCCAGAGCTATTATCAGTGATGGTGGATCTCATTTTTTAAACTGCCTCTTCAAGACCCTATAGGAAAAATACGGTGTTAAGCACAAGGTGGCCACGTCTTACCACCCTTAGTCAAGTGGACAAGTGGAAGTTTCGAACAGGGAAATCAATACTATCCTGGCCAAGACAGTGAATACTAGCCGGATAGAATTGGTCTAGAAATCTTGACGATGCATTGTGGGCCTACTGAACAGCTTATAAAAACCCTATTGGTTTGTCTCCGTACCAGCTGGTTTTTTATGGAAAATCATGCCATTTACCGGTTGAATTAGAGCATAAGGCGTTATGGGCTCTAAAAAAGTTGAACATGAACTGGAATGAAGCAGCCAAGCTGAGACTTAACCATCTTAATGAGTTAGATGAATTCCGACTTAGAGCTTATGAGAGTGCGACCATTTATAAAGTAAATATGAAGATCTACCATGATAAGAAGATTGCAAAAAGGGAGTTTAGCCTAGGTGATTTGGTCTTACTGTTCAACTCAAGTCTCTGGTTGCACCCTGAAAAGTTGAAATCTAGATGGATGGGGCCGTATGGAGTAGTACTTGTGTCCCCATATGGTGCAGTGGAACTTGAGAATAAATAAGGAAAAAGATTGAAAGTAAATGGGCAAAGAATAAAGTTGTATCTGGGAGATGTGGAGGAATTAAGAGGAATAGAGGAAGTATACCTTGATAATGTTTGAGGAGTCACAAAAGCCACGTCGTGCCGCAACTTTAAATCAGGCGCTGCATAGGAGGAAACCCATGAATGGCGAAGCCTAGAGTCCCACAGGTTTATTCCCTTCCCTATGATCTTATAGTTCATGCTTCGGGGATGAAGCTTAATTTTCAAAAAGGGAAGGTGGTGTACTTGTAATTTTTGGGATTTTTGATCGTCTAAGGGTTTTTCTTGCCATATTTCGTTTCCCTCAGGCATACTATGTAGTAGAACCGGCATGTTTAGAATTTTTATTTTTATTTAGTAATTTTTATTTAATTAGGAAATAGCTTAGGAGTACTCAACCAATGAAAATGCACTAGTTTTGATTTTTGAAAAAAAATTGACCCTGTTTAAAACTTTTTGATGCATTAGCTATGTATTTGTGACCGCATGCATGATTTCTGTGGATCTTTTGATGTCATTTGGTTTATTAGCATGAGGAGTCTTCTTAAGCCATGTATAAACCAGATAGGTGAGGTGAATATAAGTCACGTACCATGAGCGAGTGAGGTATGTTACTTAGTTCAATATTGTGTTGAAAATCTAGAACTTGCCTGGTTGGTCTTTGCATAGACTAAGAATGATGGTTGGTTAGGATATGATCATAGGCCATTTTTGTTAAAGCTCACTTTTATCCTAGATAAGCCCACCAAAATCATATGATTCCCTTGAGCCCAATTTTGAGCCTTTAATAGATCATTTTTCTTTGATTTAACCGCACCCATTTCTTTATAATGAACCTATTTTGTCCCTAACCCTTCCTTAGATATTGTGAACCTCAACATAGGCAAAATGCCTAAGTTTAGGGTGGCTAGAGTAGGGGTGCATAAAGGTGGAAATGAGAAAAAGGGATAGAAAAAAGAAAAAAGTGGAAAATAAGGTGTGGTGAAAATAAAAAGAGATGAAAAAGCTAAAAATCTTGAAAAAACAAAATTCAATAAAATACTTGAAAAAAAAGTTGAAAATACACCACACCCATACAAAAGAACATAAAAGGATTGAAAAGGGAAGATGAGCAATGAAAAGAATAAAGGGTGAAATAGGTGAAGAGTAAAGCCAATGTATGTAGTGCCAAGGAAGGGATAGTCACTTAAAAATATCTCCTCTTTATCATGTCCAGCCCTAAGCCTACATTACAAGACATATCAAGTCCTATAGTGATCCTAATTTGACCATATGACAAACCGACGTAGAGAAAATAAGGACAAGCCTATGGTATCTGATACATAATACTTGTAACTTCTTTGTGAGAGTGAGCGCCTTATTTGTTTAGTTCCATGCAATGTTTGACACTATATACATATGAGTAGGGACTTCATTTATTGTGAGGGTACATGGATTATGTTTACTTTTACTGTTGGTTTGTGTGAAAAATATTGGTGATGACTTGATTGCCTGTCTTGATCCCTATATATTATGTTTTGTGGTTGCTTGTAATACATTAGTTGATGCTGGTTCATGGAAAAGGGTCAGAAAGTGTTAAATGTGTAGTGCCCATTTTGTTTAGTACTGGCTGTAGTACCCTAGGATTATTTTCTAATTGAGCGTCATATTTAGTTTTTCTGTTTCTTTGCCTGAGGACATGCAAAAATCATAAGTTGAGGGTGTTGATGTGCTGTGAGTTTACAACACTTTGGACGCTCAAAACTAAGAAAATAACATGGACTTAGGTATATTTATGTGGATATGAGGCACTTTCCCTTTGGTTACAAGATAAATTGGTGTTGGAGCAAAAATGTGCAAAAGATATCCTGAAAGTGTACAAAATAGGCTCAATTCACTGTTCACGGTATGAGCCATAGGAAGGTTCTAATAGTCGTACTGCTAGTCGTGAGAAGTTTTAGAAGGCTAAGGATGAAGAGTGCATCATACGACTCTCAGTACGAGTTGTACAAAGAATGTACGTGTTGTGGTGAAGAAGTCATGGGAAGATTTAGAAAATTTGCACAAGAGGCTGACTCCTGCTATGGATAGACAGTAGAGTCGGATAGCAAGGTACGAGTCATACCATGGCACTCATGATGAACTTCAGAAAAATTTCAAAGTCACAGAGTCAAGACACAGAAGCTCATACGAATCATAGGAACAATGTACGAGTCGTACCAGGATCCAACACTTGGTCAAATTTCAGCCAGCCAACTGATATATGGAAAGCAGGTACGATCCATACATACCTGCTACTGATCATAGGATGAGTCGTGCTGCAGGAGGCTACATATATGGAAATACACCCTGTTATCCTAGGAAAAGGATTTTTATGTCTGTATGAAGACGTTGTTTTATTTTCATAAGGGAGGATACTAGAAGTAATTAGGAGTGATTAGAAATGATTAGCAACGAAATTAAGGAGATATAGATGTAAGAATTGAGTTGTTCAACTTGTGATCAACCTTTTCTTGATCTTCATATTGTTCTTGAGGATTTTGCTGATTAATTCAAGGAAGTTTTTCTCTCAATTATAATTATAAGTATTGATTCATGTATTTAATTATGCAAACAAATCACAATCTTGCAACTATGAGAGGCTAAAACCTCCATAGCTAGGGTTGTGAGAACCATGATGGATTAACAAGCTAGGGTTACATAAAAATGATTCAAAAAACCAATGCAAAACACATGTATTGTATTCTCTTCATGCTTAAATGTTTCTTAATGTTGTACAATGTTAGGACATGATCGAATTCTTTACTTGCTTAGGTTTAAGAGGTAGAGATTGGGAAAAGAGAATTACAACAAAGTCTTGATCTTGATGATCATTGTATTAACTTGAGCTGTGGTCGCAGGATAGTTAAAACTTGGGACATATTGATAACGGATAATTTGTAATTACTCATGAGACCTGGTAGGGTGATTGAATATAGTCATTCAATAGGGATTGGTCGGTCGTTTATATGAATGTAGGCTATCAGTTCTACAAGTAAGCATTGGTGAGGATCACGTATATATCCCCGAAGCAGTTATGAACCCATGGGGGACACAAAACCCTAGTTATCTTTCATTCTTGATTTCAACTGAAGTTTTAACTGTGTTTTTAGTTATTGTTTTCTTTAGAATCCCCCCCTTTTTTGGAGTAACTACCTAACAAGTTCACTTACCAGCTGTAGTCTAGCTCTTCCATATTCCCTGTGGGATCGACCCCAACCTCTAGTTGGGTTCTTTATTGACAGAGTCTATTTCATACATTGGAAGGAGGTATTGTTTGAGCATTATCAGTCTTCAGGAACCAGTTTTCCCCCCCTCGATCAGTGGTAACAACGAGAGGCTACCACGAGTCATTACTTTATGGTACGACTCGTGGTCCCTGGCAGTGTTAAATTTCTAGATTTTTCATTAAGGGTATTTTCATAAATCCTAAGCTCTAAGGTCCTAAATTACATTGTTTTAAGCCCTTTTAGGAGGATTTTAGGAGGGTTTAACCTATCCTAATTCATTCAACTCCTATGCATGCAAGAGTAGGGGTCTCTCTTTGAAAATCACGTCAAGAACACTCAAAATCCTTCACCAATTCCTTTGGGCATTCAAGAGATAGTGTAAGATCTGATTACGCAGGTATGTAGGGTTGTTAATGAGAGTCACTCTTCACCTTCATGCCGTAATTTCCCTCCATGTTCATGAATTCAAGTATTAAAGTAAATTTAACGATCTTATGGGGATTTAACCCCAAATTCATGGCATTCCCTTTGATTTGATTATGGGTCAATTGCCTCTATGTTCTAAATGTTTTTTAAGACTTATGGGAAGATTTATACTTAAGTTTATAAAAAAAATCTTATGACTTCAAATCCTAGTCAATCTATGCCCAATTATGCAAAGTTTTCATGAATAGTCAAGTTATGATTCTACTACGACTTTGATCTCCCTAAGCCTAAATTATGATTTATTATTTTTGATATGATTTTTATTCATTTACTCTTCATGGATTTATGAATGCCAAGTATATGAATTTTGACAAATATGCATGTTCTTCATGATTTATGAATCTGTGACTTTTGGCCAACTCACGGGCCCGTATTCATGACTAATCATGTATTTCAAGTATGATCAAGTATGTTATCACTTATTTGGCCACGAACTTCATGAATGATTTCACGATTACTATATGAGCCCTCATGTGCATATTTTTGGCAGCAGTGTCTAGCACTGGTTGACCCTGTGTTCAGGTAAACCCCGTGGTCTCAGAACTACATTCCACTATAGGTATATGTATTCATGGATTCCCCCTTGTGATATCACATCATGCACGTCCCTTGCGTGGCGAATCTTGGACAGATATGCCTACTTTAGCGATATGGTTGGGGCATCATGTAAGCTCTATCATGATGGTGTAAGTTAAAATGAGTTCTCCCATTATTCCTTATGATTTATGCATTGTCACATTTATGATATTTTGGTTCAAGTTATGTTTTTGTAAGGGTTCTCTTATGATTATGACTATGACTAGATTATGAATGGTTTGAAAACCTTAAGCCCTTATATTATAGTATGATATTCACTTCATGTTTACACTGTTCTACTCTTATGAACTCTTATGTATTTTTAACTGTCCGTTTTTACTTACCTTGCATATTCAGTACATTTCAAGTACTGACCACATACTCTATGCTGTATCATTTCATGATATAGGTTTGAGGGATCAGTCTCAACTGCACTACTAGTCCTTCTTTCCCCTCTATCCTGTTTAGCCAATGGTGGCGAGTCTCATCCTTTGAGGACATTTAGTTTGGTTATTTTTATGTTATTTTAGTTATGAATTTTTGTCGAGCTAGTTGGGGATATTGTCCCATCAGCTCAGTAGTTATTTTAGATCCTTTTTAGACAATATGTAGAATATCAGCTTGTTAGTGTTGACTTTATTTTAGATTGATATGTATGAAGACTTCCGCTTAAGTATGTTTTATTATGTCAGTTTCCTCTTGCTGTATGCTCTTAGCCTCTATGCTCATGCACTGGGTCAACTCGGAGCCTCTCGGGATTCTTTATCCTGTGTCTTCTATGGCCTATGTTCAGGTCATGACAAACTTGATATCTGAGTATTAGATTTTAAAGTGTCTTAGGGTGTCTAAAGCCGCGTTAAGTAGAGTCTTTTTCATGAGTGTGAAGTGCACCACACATATGACGAAGAGGCTACGAAATATTTTAGAAAAATTTCCCTTCTTTCATGATCTATGTCGTGCAGTGAAATGTCTCTCTATCCTTCTAATTCGTGTTGTACACGTTTGCAGAATCATGCCTCCTCGCAGAGTTAACGGAAGAAGAAATAGAAATGGAAATCAAAATGGTCATGAGAATGGCGATGGGGATGGACACCAGCAGGCCCCACCAACCCCCCAAGATTATGCGCCCGAGCAGGTTGCCCGTGTAGAGTTTAGAGAAGCTATCCAGATGTTGGCATAGGCATTGACAACCCAGGTCAACTAGCAGGCGGTAGCGCATATTCGCTAGAATGAGAATGTGGCAGCGACAAGTGTTAGGGACTTTCTTAGGATAAACTCTCCGGAGTTCCTTGGATTAAAGGTGGAAGAAGATCCACATGAGTTTATTGATGAAATCTAGAAGATTACCCAAATTATAGGGGTTACAGGGGAGGAAAGCACAAACCTAGCCTCTTATCAGTTGAAAGGGGTTTCCCACATCTGGTTTAGATAGTGGAAGTATAACAAAGCAGTTGGAGCGGGTCCCATTGGTTGGGATGAGTTCCTCACCATATTCCTGGATTGGTTCTTTCCCCATGAGGTGAGGAAGATCAAGGTAGCTGAGTTTGTGAACCTGAGGCAGAATAATATGACAGTCCAGGAGTATGCTTTAGTATTCACCCGCTTGTCCAACTATTCTCTAGAGATGGTGACTGATCAAAGAGCTCTTGTGAGATCGAACTAGAGATCGCACCCAGTTGTGGCAATGGGTCACCTAACGACTCGTCGTGCCTGGGCACGTGTCGTTAGGACCCTCATGGTCTAACTCTTCAAAAGTTCTAGTGCACCATATGGTTGGTTCCGGTGATCTACCAATGAGTCGTTTCATCATGTGTCTACTCGTTATGTCTGCCATCAACTCCACTGGTCACTTTCTTAAGATTTTCTCTCTTACCTTCACGACTGACCTCACGACTCATTACCAGATGTAACGAGTCGTTCCCTCAACTCGTCAGGTACACCGTCTTGCATCTTCAAAATCCATATTTTTCCCACGCCTTCAGCAACGAGCCGTGCCTCCTGCTAATGACTCGTGAAGTGCCTGGCAGTCACCCTTTCAGTTATTTTCAGCATTATTTTGCCCAGTTCACTTCCGAACCTGTTTTCCTGCAACATTAATCACAAAATACATCATACATATATAAACATACCCGGAATGTGCATAATTTCTTGGTTTTAATTGTTGAAAGTGCCGTAAAATCACAACACATCAACACCCTCAACTTAGAAATTTTGCATGTGCTCAGGAAAAAACAAAATAAAATAAAACAAACTAAACTAAACTACTTCGACGCTTCAATCGAAAGAAATCTAGGAAACTTACGACAGTCACATTTATATATCAAAATCAAATTTTCTAACCTCTTCCTTAGCATATCAACTAAAATCACTATGCATATGCAAAATTTCCAACCATGACACAGAGGAATCAAAACATGGAAAAACACTACACTTGCAACCACACACATAAGTCTATAACACTGACCCAGACAATTTGTAGACGATTTTGTTTACCAAATGCTCTCACCTCAAAGAAGTCCCACAGTCACATATATGTATATGATTATGTCGATAAATTTCTCTTGGGACTAGGTAAGATTCACTCGCTCTCACAAAGAAATTCGAACTGTGTGCATACAATACCATAGGCTTGCCTTTACTTTCAATACCTCGATTTTCGGAGAAGTAACCAGGATCACTATAAGACTTTCTAGGCTTGTATGTAAGATCGGGCTCGGGTATGGTACATATGGAATTAGTAGCTCAACCATCATTGGCACTACACACCTCTTGGCTCCACTTTTCACCTTCATTTCTATTTTCTCCTTTTTTCCCTTTAACTTCTTTTTCTTTTCTTTGCTTTAGCAACTACGGATGCGGTTTCTCTTTATTCAAACTTTCATTGATGTCACATTTTTCTTTTCTTTCTTTTCTTGCTTTTCTACAACAATTTTTTTATTTCTTTCTTGTCATTGTGCATACCGCACCCGCTCTTTCCTTTTTCATTACCCAATTTTCATTCCTACCAACTCTTTTTAATCACCCCTATAATAGCCACCCTCAGCTTAGGCGATTTGCCTGAGTTGAGGTTCACAATATCCAAGGAGGGACCAGGGCCAAAACAAGTTCATTCTTAATAAAAGTAGGCAGGTGAATTGGTGTAAACAAAAAGAAAGGTCAATTTAAGCTCAAACATTTGGATCAAGGGACTTTTATTCACTTTTGATAGGTCTTTTAAGGCTAAAGTGGAATAATAAATAAAAAACGACCTATGATCCTTTCTTAGTTTCCTATCCTCTATATCCGTAAGACTGACTAGGCAAGTTCTAGATTGACACACACAACCGAATTTAGCTATTAAACCTCACTCACACATAGCACAGGCCAACATCATCACTTCTACTAATTTCTAGTTCGGGTACAACCATACAACGGTAAACATGTTCATAGTTCTAATGTCATGCAAAGATTCACGAAGGTCATACTTGTCAACTTTCACCTACATATTTACAAATTTTTTTGGAGGGGTATCAAATTATCAATAAAAGAATCAACAATTTTTTAGCTCTTGAGTGCCTTCAGTTTTCCTAACTTTCTTCCAACCGACAAAAAAAACACAAAAAACACAAAATAAAATCCTAAACGTGCCGGTTCTACAAGATACGGAACACCCAAGGGAAAAGATATCTGGCAATAAAAACCCTCGGGTTATGTTCAATAAAAAAAATGCACAGATCCCTCCCCACCCCCATCAAGAAAGCATGCATCGTCCTCGATGCATATATAGATATATTAGACAAAGATACCTGTGCGACCTAGGTGTCAGCTACCTGGTCGGTGGAGGGTGTAGATATGCCTCCAATGTTATCTCCAACGTTACCGGCTTGACCCCGTGCATTCGCAGATCCAACAGAGCTCATTCCTTCTCCAAGAGCTCTCGCTGCCTCAGTCTTGGCTCTCTGTCGAGCCTCTTCTCTCGATTCTTGCAGCAATCTCGCCATCTGACGCCGCTCTTGTTTTTACTGATGGAGCAGAGAAGTATCATCTTCAGAACTTGCCTCCTAACGAGACCTCTTCCCCTTATCATGTGCCACCGACTCCTCCGTGAAAAGTCAAAGATCGGTGGTAATTCTTCTTCAAGCTCTTTGTCTATCATAGGAAGTACCGGTGTAGGTATTGTAGCTACCTGTTGTACGGCCAAGTCCCGCACCTCGGGTATTAGCGCTCCTAGTTCTGAGTAACATCTTGACAACTCCGGCGCCTGTAATTGAACAAGGTGCTCATCTATTCTCCTCTCAGAAAAATCTAGTCGGCCATGCACAAAACTGGACAATGTCTCCAACTCCTTCAACACCCACGACATTACCTGCTCCAATAGAATTTTAACTTATAGAGCTGTGTGTGCCTGCTGCTTCTCGGCCTTAGCTAGCCGCCTAGCCATATCAACTAAGAACTCTTGTAAAATTGTAACTAGGCTGGTTGTACTGGCTTGTGGAGGAGCAACTGGTGGTCTGGGTGCTGCTGCTATAGATGATGATTCTGGAACATCGCTAGGTGTAGAGGTATCCTCTGTATTTGTAGCCTCAGGCTGGCTACCTGTCTCTCTACCCTCAATAGGCTCGTCTGCTAACTCAACGATCTGTGCTGCATTAGTCTGCATCCCCCTACCTCTACTAATATGGTCGCTCCAGCGGATGCAGCTGCCTGAGTCCTTGCCCTCGATACCGGATTTGTTTTATCTCGAATTAACCCGATATCAATAATTTTCTGGACCACTACTCTCTGGTCAACTGATGGCAATACCGATACTTTTGACTCCCAATAGAGTCTATCAATCAGGCAGGGAAAGGGGATTGTAGTACCGTCATTGATCGCCCGCTCTCTAATCTCCTCAGTAATGTACCATGGGAAATTGATTGAATACCCCTCCATTATAATTGCTACCAATGCTGCCTTGTCGAGTGAGAGGATATTATCATTGCTGGTTGATACCAGCCTGTGCCGCACCAGTGACCACCAAAATTTTTCCTGAAAGTTCAGCTTGGCCTTCTTTATCTGCGTCTATGCCATGCAGCCATTCAACTAGCAGACATCTCGTAGCAATGATCCGAGACAACCAAGTGTATTGCTGGATGCGCTCCTGGCTATTCAACTTTTTTGGTTCTGACTTTCTTCAGCTCATATAGTTTGTGGTCGAACTCAGCCGTGTTCATCAGAGCATGATAATCCAGCCCATACAGCATCCTGGAGATTGTCTGCTCAGATATATCTACCAGAGTCTCTCACACCAACACCTGATTTAAGGGGGGCCTCTTCTTCCTATCCTGGCCCTCTAATGCCAACCTCTGCAATGTGGCTGCATAAGCTGCATAGAACTCTCGGACTAAGCATGGGCTATAGCTACCCGATGGCTCTATCAACCACCTGAACCTGTATTTATCGAACACCGCCTGTAGCTCAGGAAGGTCTTTCAACCCTATAGTGATTAGCCTTGGCTCCTCGTATATGCTTCTCTTCGGATTGCCTTTCTCATTAGGAGCAATATCTCTATTATATATAGCCCTCATGCCATGAACACACCATCTTCACACATTTCTTGGTTGCTCGTTTGATGTGTTCGAGGTCTCAATCAGCTCATTATCAGAGTCCCCTCGCTGAGCATCTGATTCATCAACTCTCTTTGTGTTTTGCCCAGTTGTGGGAGCCTCGGGAAAAAGTGCAGCTGCAGCCCTAGCATTCACATCAGTTCGGCTGGGTGGATCCCTTGCCAGTGGAGTGGGAGCATCAACCAAGGCCATCGGATTTGAAGTTTGTTGAGCCCTAGCCCTGGTGGATCTCCTCACTAACTGCTCCTCTGATATGTCATACTCTTCCTAAGATCCACTTGACTCTTCAGAGGAGGACGAATCATCATGTAGTCTACGATATGAAGGTTGACTGTGCTCAGGTGTTTGTTTCTTTGTTGGGCCCTTCTTCGGTGTACCTCTTGGAGCCATTGTACCTGTGGAAACATTGTTAGTATGCAAGATGAGATTAAACAAAAAACATTTTTGAGGTGGTGCTTAGTGGTCCTGACGAGTAACTAAATGAGTCATTGCCACTGACAATGATTTGTGAGGTCGCTCGTCATCTCAGACTGGACTTCCTTCAAGATTCGCTAGTGTACTCGACGACTGGTCCCAACGAGTCATTGCCAAAGGCAACGAGTCGATAGGTCAGTCGTTAGGTACACTTCCTCATTGGTTTAATTTTTTCCACTCAAGACGAGCTACACAATGAGTTGTTTGGTGATCCAACGACTCGTGATGTAGCTCGTGCTCAAGAGTTTCAGTTCACACGTTCAACTTCATCTTCTTCCTATTATTCAACTCCACAAACGTAGAGCTTCACATTCTCAAATCAACCCAAGTGTATATACAATCGAAATTTAGTTGTTTACACCTTCCTAGGGTTCATCAACATCAAGAGGCACAGATTGACATAAGCACAATATTACCCGAAGAACATTCACTTTCATTGACAACATGGCTCCCTAAAATTCATAAGCTTGAAGAAAAGAGAAAAGAGAAAAGAATCCTTGGATGATGTACGCATCAGAGGCTTGTGGGAAAACTTATATATCTTACTATCATATTCAAAATTTAGATGGGGAAGAGTACTCACAATATGCTTGATCAAAGACGGAGTGCAATCGGGTGTGTGTTTGAGTGATTGGCGTGCAAGGTCGAGGATTTCTTTCAATGGGGTTTGAGTAGAAGAAGAAGAAGAGGGAAATTTGAAGTGGAGGGTGTTGGGTTTAAGCTTCGGGAACGTTTTGAAGGCAAAGGAACGGGTTTGGTGTGCCTAAGTTAAAATTATACCCTTAATTTTAGTCCTAGGTCGGGTCGGATGTTAATTAATTTAAATCCCTGGACTGACTAGACGAGTCATTAAGTGATGAGACGACTCATTTTGACCCTTCGTTCTTTACCCGAGTTCAACAAACTTACCTGGGACATAACGAGTCAAGCAACGACTCGTGGTGTCACCCAATGAGTCATGGCCTGAGCCGTGGTCCTTGGCCTGGTATAGGTTCAAGACGTGTCACTTAATGACTCGTTTGGTCTCCCAACGATTCATTGAGTGAGCCGTTCTCAACCTTTTCCTTTTGATTATGACTTTTATCTAGTGTACATGACGATTCATTTCTTAGAGAAATGACTCGCTAAGTCACCCATTGCTCCCCTGTTTTCTACAGTTCTCTTCACGGTTTGACTGAACGAGTCGTCAGGTAAAATGATGACTCATTCTGTGACTTTTTGCACCAGAACTGAAGTTCCAGTTTTTGGTTCCAACTTCAAATTTTCTATCTTAATCACCTACACCCATCAACAAATGTAAACACTAGATTTTTCTTACATTTAAAACTTGGGTTGCCTCTCAAGAAGAGCTTGATTTAACGTCGCGGCATGACGTGAGTGTTTTGGCTACTTAGACTTCACCAAAACACCTCCATGGGTTGCCTCCCATGAAACACCTAATTTAACATCGCGACATGATGCCATTCCCCCAAGTTACTCAGAGTTCACTTAGGGTCCATAGTTCTACCAGTTTGAGTTCTTCACTTCTCCCCAAATAAGCTTTTACCCGCTGACCATTTACTTTGAACCGCTTTCCTTCATGGTTTTCCAATTCGATCGCCCCATGGGAGAATACTTGGAACACTTTAAAAGGTCCCAGCCACTTAGACTTCAACTTTCCAGGAAACAACCGAAGTCTAGAATTAAATAAGAGCACCATATCACCTGGACTGAATTCTCTTTTCTCAATTTTTTGGTCATGCTGAATTTTCATTCTTAGTTTATAAATTTCAGAACTCTCATAGGCTTTCAAACGAAATTCATCTAACTCATTCAACTTATCAAGCCTCAAGTTCGCAGATTCGTTCCAATCCAAATTCAACTTCTTGAGCGCCCACATAGCTTTATGCTCAAGTTCGACCGGAAGATGACATGCTTAACCATAAACAAGATGATACAGAGAAATAACTATAAGAGTCTTGAAGGCGGTACGATAGGCCCATTAAGAATCATCTAGCTTTCTTGCTCAATCTATCCAATTTGCATTCATAGTCTTCTCCAAAATAGTCTTTATCTGCCGGTTGGTGACTTCAAACTGCCCACTAGACTGCGGATGATAAGGTGTGGCCACCCTGTGTTTGACCCCATATTTTTCCAATAAAGAGTAAAACAACCGGTTACAGAAATGCGAAACCCCATCACTAATGATGGCTCTGGGGGTCCTGAATCTAGAAAATATATTTTGCTTCAAGAACGCTGTAACTCTCTTCCCTTCATTGTTTGGCAGAGCAACTGCTTCCACCCATTTCGAAATGTAGTCAACAACAACAAGTATGTACTTCATCCCGTTTGATCTCACAAATGGACCCATGAAATCAATGCCCCATACATCAAATAGCTCAATAACGAGGATGAGAGTAAGAGGAAGCTCATGCCTCCGTGATATGCCTCCTTGTATTTGACACGCATCACATGCATTTGCAAAATCATGCACATTTTGGTGAATGGTTGGCTAATAATACCCATATTGTAGAATTTTGTGGGTTGTACGAATCCCGCTGTGGTGGCCTCCAACAGGGGATGAGTGGCAGGCCTCCAATATACTCAACATCTCCACCTCGGGTACGCATCTCCGAATAACCCTATCAGCACATATGCGGAATAAGTATGGCTCATCCCAGAAGAATTTCTTCACATCGGACATAAACTTCCTCCTCTGGTGAAAAGATAAGTGCTCCAGTACAACATCACTCACTAAGTGCTGCATCAGGTTCCATTCTGATAAGTGATCTGCAACCTGATTTTCAGTCCCTTTTCGGTCTTTTACCTCAAACTCGAACTCTTGTAGAAGCAAAACCCATCGAATCAACCATGGCTTGACATCTTTCTTTGTCATCAGATATCTCAAAGCTGCATGGTCTGTGTGGACTATCACCCTAGTTCCAAGCAAGTATGCCCGAAACTTCTCAAATGCAAAAACTACAACCAACAACTCCTATTTTGTCACGGTATAATTTTTCTGAGATGCATTAAGAGCCTTGCTAGCATAATAAATTGGATGAAAAATCTTTTCATGCCTTCTACCCAACACAGCTCCTAGGGCTACACCTCTAGCATTACACATAACATGAAAAGGCAAAGATCAGTCAGGTGCCAATATAATGGAGGCAGTGGTCAATTTCTCTTTAATACATTCAAACGCCTTCAGACATGCCTCGTCAAAAGCAAACTTCACCTCCATATCGAGTAGTTTACACAATGGATGTATAATTTTGGAGAAGTCCTTGATGAATCTTTTGTAAAAACCTGCATGGCCCAAAAATCTTTGAACACCTTTCATAGAAATTAGAGGTGGTAGACTATCAATCACCTCAATCTTGGCCCGGTCTACCTCCATACCCTTTCCAGAAATCTTGTGGCCTAGCACTATTCCTTCCTTGACCATCAAATGACACTTTTCCCAGTTAAGCACTACGTTTGTCTCTTCGCATCTCTGAAGCACCTTACTTAAATGAGCTAGTCAATCCTCGAATGAGTCACCCACTAGGGAAAAATCATCCCTAAAGACTTCAATGATGTCTTTCACCATGTCAAAAAATATGGACATCATTCAATGCTGAAAACTGGCTGGTGCATTACATAACCTGAACGACATCCTCTTAAAAGCAAATGTACCATATGGACAAGTGAATGTGGTCTTCTCTTTGTATTCAGTGGCTATAAAAATCTGATTGTACCCTGAATAACAATCAAGGAAACAATACTATCCTCTACCTGCAAGTTTGTCTAACATCTAGTCCATGAATGGCATCGGAAAGTGATCTTTCTATGTCCACCGGTTCAGCTTTCTGTAACCCAGCATACTCTCCAACCGGTGACTGTTCTTAGAGGAATGAGCTCATCATTCACATTTGAGACCACCGTGATTCCTCCCTTTTTCGGTACACACTGGACTAAGCTCACCTATTTGCTGCCTACAATCGGATAAATCACACCTGCATCCAACCACTTTATGATCTCCTTCTTAACCACCTCTTGCATAGGTGGATTCAACCTAGGTTGATGTTCAGTACTTGAAATACAATCTGGTTCTAGCTGGATCTTGTGAGTGCAAATACCAGCTAGGATTCCAATAATATCTGCAATGGTCCACCCAATGGCTTTTTTATATCTCTTCAAGACGGAGACCAAAGCCTCCACTTTCCATTCCTCCAGGTCAGCTGCAACAATAACCAGTAAAGTGTTACCGACTCTCAAAAATACATACTGTAAATGGGATGGGAGTTCTTTGAGCTCTAACATTGGAGGCTCATCAATAGATGGCTTGGCTGGTGGAGTCACCCAATTTTTCAAATCAAGATCGATATTCTTTAGAGCATAAGTATATGGCCCCATGCCAGCAAATGCATTTACAATCTTCTCACTCCCATGAATCTCCTCAACCTTAATGTCCATCAAAACGGCTGCTAAGTCATCGAGAAACAATAACTCCTCCATAGGTGATACTTGTTAGATACACAAACAAAAACAAAAACGTAAAAAGAAAACAAGAACCAACAGTAAAGCAAACACAATTAACAAAAGCCTTAGCCGTATTCCCAGACAACGGCGTTAAATTTGATGTCGCCCAAATTACACCTCGCAATTGAGATATAAGCGGTCGATTGTCAAATATAGAACCCAACAAAGGTTGAGGTCGATCCCATAAGAAATATGGTAAGAACTTAAGTTAATGCGAATAACTGTTACTATTGAGTTTCTTATTTTCGAAGGAGGAAACAAATAGAATAATAAACAAAAATAAAACTACTGAATGCTTAGATCAAATTCAGTTTGTATTCAATTAACGACTTGACTAGGATTTTGTTCCCCAAGACTTCATAACCATAAGGCTTATACACTAGTGATATATTCTGGTGTTTAACATGCAATATTTGTAAGATAGGTTCACCTAAAGGGTTGGTCCCCTATCTAGATGATTATCACTACGCAACTTGGTCCGTATACGGGTGTACTTTAATTAACCCTTACCCTTAATATCTGACTAGCTATCCCTGGACAAGTCCAAGCTATTAGATGAGGGTTGATAGCCTCAAATCTACGTTGTTAATCCCTTTTCCCATTCATTACCTCTTTGGTCCGGTAAGTAAGAATAAGAAAAGTCCTAACAATTGGAATCGTCAAGAATCAATCAAAACAAAGGAAAAAACAATACATGCATAAAACCCCATTTAGGAATCACTAAGTATTTAACCTATGTGTGTTAATTCATCTTGGTTCCCGAAAACATAGTTATGGGTTTAGCTACTCATATTTGTATGATCACAATCATAAAATATTCAATAAATCATAATTTCAACTTACAAATTATTGTAAAAGAAAAACCAAGTAGATTGAATAAAGCTCCAAAATTGATGCTTAAATTCTAATGTTGCTTTTAATCCTCAATTCAAGAAAAAAAATTATAAATCTCGTTTCTTGATTCAAGAACAATCGTAAAACACCAAAATCCTACTTGAAAAATAATAAGATCGACTCTCTGAATTATTCTCTAACTGTTCTTCAAAAATAAACCTAAACTGTATAGTTATAGTTTAGAAAAATCCTTTTCCTAACTAAAACTATAAACCAGGTTGGCAGTGGCAATGGGCTTTGTGACGATGTGTTTGGCCTCCTAACGAGTTGTGCCTTTCTTAAAATAGTCATCCTTAGTGTTGCACCTAGTTGTGGCAACGTGTCACCTAATGATTCATCGTTCTTGGGCACGAGTCATTAGGTCCCTCGTGGTCTAACTCTTCAAAATTTCCAGTGCACCTTACAGTTTGTTCCAATGATCAACCAACGAGTCGTTTCATCACGTGACGACTCATTATGTCTGTCGTCAACTCCACTGGTCACTTTGTTAAGATTTTCTCTCTCAGCCTTCACGACTGACCTCACGACTCATTACCAGATGTAACGAGTCATTCCCTCAAGTTGTCAGGTACACTGTCTTGCATCTTCGAAATCCATCTTTTGCCCTCGCCTTCAGCAACGAGTCGTGCCTCCTGCTAACGACTCGTGAAGTGCCTGTCAGTCACCCTTTCAGTTAGTTATTTTCAACATTATTTTGCCAGTTCACTTCCGAACCATTTTCCTGCAACATTAAGCACAAAACACATCATACCTATATAAACATACCCGAAATGTGCATAATTTTTTGATTTTAAGCATCGAAAGTGTTGTAAAATCACGGCACATCAGTTATGTTGGCCCGTATAGGATTGTGAGACATGTTGGCAAGGTGGCTTATGAGTTGGAGTTTCCCTTTGAATTAGCTTCAGTACATCTATTGTTTTATGTGTTGTTTTAATGAAGTGCATGGGTTATCCGGCTTAGGTTGTTCTGGTGGAGAGCATACGTGTGAAGGATAGCGTTAGCTACGAAGAGGTTTCGGTTGAAATACTTGATATTTATGTTTGAAAGATAAGAAACAAGAAGTAGCTTCAGTAAAGGTTTTATGGAGAAATCAACATGTGGAGGGAGCTACATGGAAGCCAAAGAAGATATGATGGCTAAATACCCGCATATATTCCCTTCCGGTTTTGTTCCAGCTTGAGGTATCAGTTTCCTCCTTAGTACTCTATTCAAAATGTTAAGTCCATGTGCTTTAGTTTCTTTCATGTCAATGTATATATGTGTGATTTATGAATTCAGTCCAGTTATGTATTTCAGTTCGGAGTGAGTCACTTCATCAGTTTTTTGCTCTAGATGCAGTATTTGGGATGATAGGTTTTCCCCAATGATTCAATATGTTTACTTCACATTCAAGGATTAATGTTCCCTAGGAGGAGATATTGTAATACCCCGAGAGTGCCTAAGGCTAGGTTTGGGATTAGAAAAGAGATCAGCATAAAATTTTGGGAATTATCACAGGACGACTCGTCATACGAGTTGTGGGAAGGAAAAATGAGTTGTTAGTAGGAGGCGTGGTAAGCTGTTGGGTGTGAAGATATGGACTAACGATCCATGTTACGACTCGTGGATCGATGTGATGATCCATCATCACGATTTGTGGTTAGCAGCTAAAAAGGAGGGTTCAGGAGTAATGAGTCAAGGTACTACTCGAGGGTGGTTTTAACACATCGTGATAAGGGTCGTGGCTTCTAGGTATGAAGGTGTTGTCACGGGTAGTCTCACGACCCGCGGTGCCATGTAAAGGCCCGTGACAGGTGTCCGTGGTGTGGCTTCAGGAATTAGATTTTTGCCCCCGACCAGTGGTAACAACGAGAGGTTACCATGAGTCGTTACTTCATGGTACGACTAGTGGTATAAGTCATGGTCCCTGGCAGTGTTAAATTTCCAAAATTTTCATTAAGGGTATTTTCATAAATTCTAAGCTCTAAGGTCCTAAACTACGCGTTTTAACTTTTGTTAAGAGGATTTTAAGAGGGTTTAACCTATCCTAATTCATTCAACTCATGTGCATGCAAGAGTAGGGGTCTCTCTTTGAAAATCAAGCCTAGAACTCTCCAAATTCTTCTCCATATCCTTTGGGCTTTTAAGGGAGAGTGTAAGATCAGATTACCCAGATATGTAGGATTGTGAATGAGAGTCCCTCTCCACTCTTATGTTGCAATTTCCCTCCATGTTCATGAATTCAAGTATTAAAGTAAATTTGATGATCTTATGGGGTTTTAACCCCAAATTCATGGGATTCTCTTTGATTTGATTATGGGTCAATTGCCTCTATGTCCTAAATGTTGTTTCAGACTTATGGGAAGATTTTATACTTAAGTTGATTATAATTTTATGACTTAAAATCCTAGTCAATCTATGCCCAATTATGCAATGTTTTCATGAACAGTCAAGTTATAATTCTATTATGATTTTGATCTCCCTAGGCTTAAATTATGATTTATGATTTATGATTTATGATTTATGATATGATTTCTCTTCTAGTACTCTTCATGGATTTATGAATTCTAAGTACATGAATTTTCACAAATATGTATGTTCTTCACGATTTATGAAAATATGACTTTTGATCGACTCACGGACTCTTAGTCATGGATAATCATGTATTTCAAGTATGATCAAGTATGTTATGATTTATTTATCCATTAACTTCATGAATGATTTTACAATTACTATATGTGACCTTATATGCATGTTTTTTGGGAGTAGTATCTAGCACTGAGTAGATCCGGTGTTCAGATAAACCCCGTGGTCTCAAAACTACGTGCCACCGTAGGTATATATATTCATGGATTCCCTTTGGTGATATTACATCATGCACGTCCCTTTCCTGGCAAACCTGGGATGACTCTGCCCACTTGAGCGAGATAGTTGGTGCATCATGTAAGCTCTATCATGATGGCGTCGGTTAAGATGAGTTCTCCCATTGTTCCTCATGATTTATGCATTATCATGTTTATGATATTTTCGCTTAAGATATATTTTTATAAGGTTTCTCTTATGATTATGACTATGAATAGATTATGAATGGTTTGAAAACCTTGAGCCCTTATGTTATAGTATGATATTCACTTCATGTTTACACTGTTCTACTCTTATGTATTTTTAACTGTTCGTTTTTACTTACCTTGCATAGTCAGTATATTTCAAGTACTGACCACATACTCTATACTGTATCATTTCATGATACAGATCTGAGGGATTAGTCTTAGCCACACTATTAGACCTGCTTCCCATCAGTCCTGTTTAGCTACTGGTGGTTAGGCCTCATCCTTCAAGGACATTCAGTTTGATCATTGTTATGTTATTTTAGTTACAGACTTTTGTCGAGCTAGTTGGGGATGTTGTCCCATCAACTCATCAGTTATGTTAGAGGCTTTTCAGACAATATGTAGAATATCAGCTTGTTAGTGTTGACTCTATTTCAGATTGATATGTATGCAAAATTCCACTTAAGCATGTTGTCAGTTTTCACTTGTTCTATGCTCTTAGCCGCTATGTTCATGCCATGGGTCGAGTTGGAGTCTCTTGGGGTTCTTTTTCCCATGTCTCGATCCAGGCCTATGTTCAGATCGTGACACCTGTATAGAGTCTGTACCAGTTGTTCAGGAATTTCTAGAGGTGTTCCCTGTGGATTTTCCAGGCATCCCGCCAGATCACGACATTGACTTTTGTATAGACCTAGAGCCAGGGAACAAGCCCATTTCAATACCGCTATACAGGATGGCACCAGCTGAGTTGAGGGAACTCAAGGAGTAGTTACAAGAGTTGCTTAGTAAAGGGGTTTATAAGGCTGAGTATCTCTCCATGGGATGCCTTGATGTTGTTTGTGAAAAAGAAAGATAGTAGCATGCAGATATGCATTGATTAGCATCATCTAAATAAGGTAACCATTTGGAACAAATATCCCCTTCCCCGAATAGATGACTTGTTTGATTAGCTATAGGCGCAATGGTTTTCTAGATGATTGATATAAGATCAGGCTATCATCAGCTGTAAGTTCATGTTGAGGATATTACTAAGATATATTTTCAGACCAAGTATAGGCATTATGAGTTCTTGGTCATGTCATTTGGACTCACAAATTCTCCAACAGTGTTCATGAGCCTAATGAATGGTATCTCCAACCCTACTTGGATTCCTTATTAATCGTTTTTGTTGATAATATTTTGGTGTATTCCAGACTAAATAGGAAGATCAGAACCACTTGAGGATTGTGTTAGTGCTTCCAAAGGAGAAGCAACTTTATGCAAAGTTCACTAAAGGTGAATTTTGGCTGGAATCAGTGTCATTTTTGGGGTATATAGTCTCCAGGAAAGGGGTTAAGGTGGATCCAAAGAAAGTGGATGCGATCCAAAATCATGCTAGGCCCACTACAGTGACAGAAGGTCAGAGCTTCGTGGGGCTAGTCAACTATTATTGCTAATTTATAAAGGGTTTCACGGCCATTACCTCTCGGTTGACAAGGATGACTTAGAAGGACGTATCATTTCAGTGATCAAAAGAGTGTGAAGAGAGCTTCCAAAAACTAAAAACGTTGCTAATCACAGCACCTATTCTAGCCCTACCGGTAGAACATAAAGATTTTATGGTTTATTGTGGTGCCTCACGGTCTGGATTGGGTGCTGTGTTAATGTAGAAGGGCAGGTAATTACATATTCTTTTAGATAGATGAAAGAGAATGAGAAGAACTATCCCACACATGACTTTGAATTAGCAGTGGTGGCACTCTCCCTGAAAATCTAGAGACATTACTTGTATGAGGCCCATTGTGAGGCGTTCATAGACCATTGTAGTTTGGAGTATGTGTTCTCTCAAAAAGATCTCAACTTGAGACACCATAGATAGATGGAACTGCTTAAGAACTATGATGTCACGTTTCTATATCACCTAGGGTAGACGAATGTAGTGGCCGATGCTTTGATCCGAAAAGCAGTGAGCATGGGTAGCTTGGCTTGCTTTGAAGCTGCCCGACGTCTAATGGCTAGAGAAGTTCAGAAACTGACCAACAATTTGGTGAGACTTATATTGACCGAGTCAGGCAAAATATTCAGAAGTGTGGAAGCTAGATCATCGCTACTAGAGAACGTTAAATCTAGGTAGTTTAAGGATGCAAGGTTAAGTATGATTCGCCACCAGGTCTTGTGAGGGGAGGCGAAAGAGGCAAAAATAGATGAAGAAGGGGTTTTGAGGATAAGAGGGCATGTTTGTGTTCCCCGGATTAGGGAGCTGATAAAAACTATACTTGTCGGAAGCTCGCAGCTTGAGATACTCTATCCATATTGGAGTTACCAAGATGTATCATGACTTGAAGCGACATTATTGGTGGAGCAGAATGAAGAGGGACATCGCTGAGCATGTTGCCCAATGATCAAACTATCAGCAGGTAAAATATGAGCATCAAAAGCCTAGGGTTGTAATCAAGAAAATGCCCATTCCAAAGAGGAAATGGGAGCGGATAGTGATGGACTTCGTGGTTGGACTTTCGAAGTTGACAAACTGACTAAGTCTTCCCACTTCTTTGTTGTTCAGGTGACTTATAATGTACAGAGACAGGCCAAACTATATTTGAAAGAGGTGATTCGACTGTATGGGGTGCCAGTTTTGATCGTCTCAAACAGGGGTACACAGTTCACTTTCCACTTTTGGAGAACCTTGCAGGCTAAACTAGGTACAGGTTGGGCTTGAGCATTCATAACGCTCAAATCACACCTCCTACTGAAGTGAGAAGGGGACGTTTTCAATAAAGAACCCAACTAGAGGTTGCGGTCAAACCCATAGGGAATAGGGAGACTGGATTATAGCCGGTAATTGAACTTGTGAGGTAGTTACTTAAAATAGGGGGATTCTAAAGAAAATCAATAATAAAAACAAATATTAAAATTCAGGTGTTAAGTCAATTTCAAAGGATAACTAGGGTTTGTGTTCCCATAGGTTCATAACTGCTTTGGGTATACACTAGTGATTATCACCAATACTTATAGAACTGATAACTTAGGCTCATTCAAACGACCGACCGGTCCCTATTGAATGACTATACTCAATCATTCGACCAAGTCTCAAGAGTGGTTTATAACTATCCGTTATCACTAAGTTTCAGATTTAACTATTCTTTGACTACAACTCAAGTTAATACAATAATTATCAAAATCAAGGCTGTGTTGTAAATCTTTTTTCCTAATCTCTACCTCTTCCACCAAAGAAAGTAAAGAATTCGGGCATGTCCTAATATTGCGCACCGTTAAGAAACATTTAAGCATGAAAAGAATACAATATAAGTATTTGGTATTGGTTTTAAAATCATTTTGTGTAACCCTAACTTATTAATCCATCATGGTTCCCACAACCCTAGCTATGGAGGTTTTAGACTCTCATAGTTGTAAAGTTGTTATTTGCATTCATGATTAAGAATAAAAATCAATACTTACAAGAATGGTTGAGAAAAATACTTCCTTTAATTACTCTGCAAAATCTTGAAAAACAAGTAGGAAGAACAATATGAATTCAAGAAAAGGTTGATCACAAGTTGAATCAACTCAATTGTCTCTCTCTTACTTGTTTCTCTTTTCTATGATTGTCTTATTGTCTACAGAAAAATAAAACCTAAAATGTATTTATACAGGCACAAAAATCCTTTTCCTAGGCTAACTGGATGAATTTCCATATCTCGTGCCGCAGTCGTAACGAGCCAAGTTACATGTTCGTCCTCGAACAATACTCTCATATCTCATGCAATTGACACCCACGTATAGCTACTTTGGCTCGAAAATTCAATCTACAGTTATACCGATTATTTAATATAGCAAATCATCAAGAAAACATGCATAGTCTCATAAACACAATGACATTCACCACATTAAGACCTCCTAGACTCAAGAATCGACTCTCGATCTCGGCAAACTCATGCAAATCAGATGATCAAGACATCCGACACAAAAATCAATATCTCGTCAAGCATGTGCCCTCACAACACAACAGAATTACCCCTTTTTAAATCATATGATTTCTAAAGCATTACATATAGGAGTATATGAACACGATTTCGCTCTCTCTCCCAAAGAATTAACATGCATCATGTCATGAACCATAGGCTTGCCTCTAGTGTATTACTCCACTAATATAAGGATGCGAGATGTAAGATCACGTAGGACTTAACAGGTTGTAATGTAAGCTAAGGAACTAGTAAATACTGGAATAACCAATAATCTCATCTAGCCTCCTTAAGTGTTTTTCAATACATCCCACCATCATTATGGGCATTGTTTCTTCCTTCATCCTCCCATTCTTGAAATCTTTCTTTATTTTTGTTCCCAATTATTTAAGCACACTCGACTTAATAACAAAGATTAGTTATACATCTTCATTTTATTTATATTTGGCAAGTGCACCTTTGACCTTATCTTTACTTTCACCACTTCCGCTTTTCCTTTCTTTTTCACACTTTTCACTTCTTAACACTGTGGGAAAATTATTTTTTCTTGAGCGCTTAAGAGTTTTGGATCAAATTCATGGCTAATGAAAAGAAGGGATTAAGCTCAGTTTCTACCTCTTCAGTGAAAGAAAAAAATAGGCTAAAGGCTCAATGGGGCTAACTAGGATGTACATTCAAGGTAGGTATGATAAGGAAAAAAAAACTTTCGATTTAATCAAAGAAATGCCTAGATCCTTTCCTACACTACACATCCTTCATTTTGTTTCGTACACACACCAGGCAAGTTCTAGACACTTCACAATAGCATGGAAGAATCGAAACCTCACCTCACACTCATTGCACATGCTCAACTCAAGACTTATCCACAGACTCTTCAATTAGCTAATTACAAGAATTCAATATTAAGCCTCAATCACATCGAATCGAACTCTATGGCCTAGGTATCTCAACATGTTTCACATTTGCATGCTTTCATACGAATCACCTTTTCATCTCAACACGTTTGGGAAACAACCAAAAGAAAGAAAATAAAAGAAAGAAAAAAACTACTCCTATCGACTACATTTCCTATAAGACGGTCGTCATCCATCCATCATAGGGAACGGTCACTATTTATGACTTCGGTTCAATGGGACTATTCTCGGTAAAAGCACCGAAAATAAAGGCTGAGAAACCCAATCATAAAAAATTCAACAATTTTTTTTAAAAATATCGATAATTTCGATAGGAAAAATAATATTTACACAACCAGATAACAACAACTCAACAAAGCACACAACAACTTAACATTCATTACACACCGAATTACAATACAAAACATACTCACAAAATCACCCGGTCACAATTTTTTCAGAGGCACAACAACAAGACATGAACATAACAACAACAAAACAATTGGCACCTAACTACTCCCACCCACACTTAAACCGAACATTGTCCCCAGTGTTCATCAAATTCAACATAGGACAGAAGTAGGTGGTGAAACTCCCTGATCAATCGAAGTATTCAGCTTCTTCGTCAGGTGCCGTTGCCTCGTCCCCCAAATCTAAATCGCCCCAGCTGTCCTCATCTAACTCAACATCTGAGTCATAGCGGCGTGTCTCCTCATCACTGGGGACATCATCATCAACAGGCTCCACAAAATCAGGCCCCACTCGGCATAGAGCCTGACATTTTCGCCAAAGGGGTAATCTAGCTCGAGCTGCCATAGCTCATCTTCTCCTCCCGCCTATGTGCAACTGCAGCATCTGCATGCCATACATGCGGGCCATATACTGTTCGTCCCGAGCATGTCGCGCGGCTAGTGTGAGAACTGGCCCATGAGTGGTGTCGGGTGCCTTGGTTTTGGTGACATCCAAGGCATGCCTATCCAATTGCGAGATGTAGTCTAGGGCCTCCTCCTCGATGTCAAGTCCCCTCAGAAATGTGGTCAGCAAACCCCCAAACCCGTACCTGTGCCCTTGATGCAAATGGGCTCTCTTCATGGCGGAGATGATCACCGCCTCAACATTAATCTCCAGCCCTTTCATCCGGGCATAAACCAAGCACACACGATCCCGGGTGACATCTGTCGTGTGCACCCCCAGGATTAGGCAGGAACACACTTTTTAAAGACAAATCCTGGCTTCCCTGTTCATTTGAGAGTAAGGCAGCGTCTGATGATAACCCCTCTCCTTGTGCCTGCTCCACCGTGCTGTCGAACGGGCCCCACACAGAGTGCATTTGATATCCGCATAGGGTGGATTTATGTTCAGCTGCCGGAGTACCTGGCGTCTGTGTCCCGCGCCCCCAATATGGCATTCAGGTGATGGGGATCAAAGGTGACAACCTGCCCCCTTATCTTGACAGTGTGACTACGGAGTGTCGGGTTCCAGTTTACATAGAACTCCCTAATCAAGTGGAGACTACACTCCTTGGGCTCTTCGAAGATGAACTTCAGCCCTGCCGCATCAATCCAGTGTACTATTCTGGGGAATTCCTGTGCAAGTGGCTCCCTTGCAATGTGCTCCTTAGGGAAGTATTTGGTCTCATTATGTTTGGTATACCATTTCTTCCCTTCGTCCATCACCCATCGGGTTCCGTATTGACGACGTTGGCTGCGAGGAACCGCTGGTGCTGCTGGGACTGCCATTCCCAATCTAATCCTTTTTATCTCGACGCTTGATGTAGATGCACCCTTTCCTTTGTCTTGCCTGCTTGACATCGTTCCTATCAAATCATGACAGTCCCAATGTTATTCAAGTCAAAAATTTGCTTTGATTAAGGTTGGGTTGGGTTAGGCCACCCCACACTTAATCTCTCGCCACAATGAAAACAATTCGGCACGACAATCATTCTTTTCCAATGTTTTTCACTCAACATGCCTCGTGCATTCAGATAAGTCGATGGAATAATGACTAAGTACTACTAAGACTTCGTACAACTAATCACAATTTCACCATAGATTTCATTACATCACATAGCACTTAGCCAAAATTTTTCTCAACAACAACAACCTATACAATTCACCAATTTCATTTTCCCGAAAATTCCCTTGTTTATTTAGCATATTCATCCATATTCACAACATCATTTACATCACCCAACATGCACAACCCAATCATTTTCAAATTTTCAACCAAATTTAGTTTCTTCCTATTCAAATTCCAACCCTAGCTACCAATTTCGCACAAATTCAATCAAACATGTATTTATCGAGTTCATATAATCATAACTTTACTACGAACATCAATCAACAATAAGTTAAATGAATTCATGCTCAATTTACACTTAGAGCAAGCTTTAGTCACCTCACATGCTCAGAAAGTGAAAATTTCGGCAAAAAGTGAGGTTAAGTTCAAGAACATACCTTTAATTCGAAGAACTTGAAGAAAAGTTGAAGAAAATTTGATCCTAGGTCCGTGTCACATTGGGGGAGGGGGGATTTTAGGGATTTAGTCGCGGATGGGAGTGAGAAATGGGAAAAAATGAGGTGTTTTCTGAGTTAAAAAAGGATTTTTCGCATGGGTCACCCTGCGACCTGGTATGACCCGTTGCGAATAACACTTCAACGTGTCATGGAGGGTAACGCGGAGCACCCCCTCCGTGACACGGAGCCATCGCGCAGGGGTTCTGGAATTTGTAAAAAATTCCAAAACACCTTCAACGTGTCATGGAGGGTAACACGGAGGCCCTCCTCCGTGACACGGAGGCCCTCCTCCGTGACACGGAGCCATCACACAGGCTCACTATTTTGCCACTTTTAATTTTTTACTTACCTCAGTTTTTTTCCTTTGCGATCCTTTGCATTTTTGCCCTCCGTTACACCTGAAAATCATCTCACAACAAGAAATTGGTTAGAATTTATAGGTTTCAAACACAAATGAATTTTTTTATTGTTTTGTATTTTTATTTTTATTTTTATTTTCTTTTCTTTTTTTTTCTTTTTAACTAATTCTACTCATCTATTACAACAATTTCACGGGTTGCCTCCCATGCAGCGCTTGGTTTACCGTCGCGGCTCGACGTCATTAAAGCTCAATCAGCTTCTAGAGTTACAGACGTTTTCTCTCGAATAACATCCTCACCCCAATAATGCTTACACCGCTGCCCATTAACCAAGAACGTGGCACTTCGATCTTCTTGCCACAACTCCACTGCCCCGTGCGGGGTCCTCAATCAGTGATTTTCCCACTGGATCTTGAGAATCAAAAATCTGAACAATATCTGCTTGATCAAGTACGTTGATTGCTGAAAGCTCCTCATATACGGCTGGAAGCTTCGTGGCCTTGTACACGTCAAATACCTCCACATTGTCATGCGTCCGCATGTTTAGCTGCCCTGCAACTACATCAATCAAAGATTTCCCGGTTGCCAAGAAAGGAAGTCCCAAAATAAATGGGACTTCCGCATCCGGCTCAAAATCCAGCACGACAAAATCTACCGGGAAGATAAGGGAGCCCACTTGCACCAGCACATCCTCCACAATGCCATCTGGTCTGGCCAAAGAGCGATCCGCTAACTGCAAGATCACTGTAGTTGGTCTAGGACTGCCCAGCCCCAACTTCTTGAATACCGATGTCGGAATCAAGTTAATGATCGCTCCGAAATCGCATAGTCCACGAGCTCGGATACTTTGCCCAATTGTGATTTGAATTGGAAAGCTCCTAGGGTCCTTGATCTTTGTTGGCAACCTTTTCTGTATCCAGGAAGTGCACTCCTCCGTATGCGCCACCATAGCATACTCCGTCAATCTGCTTTTGTTCGCTACGATGTCCTTGATATATTTTGCATACTTCGGCACTCCCTGCAAAACATCAACAAGAGGTAAATTAATGTGTACCTGTTTAAGCACCTCCATGAACTTTTTGAAACACGCTTCCTCCTTGTGTTTCTTTAATCTTTGAGGGAACAGGGGTGGTGGTCTTTCTAGTTCAGCTTCCTTTCTCTGCCCCCTCTCATCATCATGTTCCCTTCTTTCTCCACTGCTCCTGACTGATGAGGTGGTCTTTCTGGTTCCACCTCCTTGAGTTGTAAACCACTTCTTGTGGTCACTGGATTTACTTGCTTGGGATTCGAGCAGTGTCACTCAGTAGTCCTCCTTTTGGCCTGGTGTTTTGAGCTCTAGCTAGTTTCCCAAACTGGTACTCCAACGTCTTTGTAGCTAACTGATTGTTCTTTACATCTGCCGCCAACTTCACATAGTCAGCCTGCAATTGAGCTTGGTTAGCTATCATTGTTTTAAACGTTTCCTCAATGCTGGGTGGTGGTGGTGGAGGAGGTACATTGTTGCTTCTGTATTGAGTCTGATAGTTCTGCTGCCCTCCTTGATTTCTCTGGGCACCTTGATTCGAACTCTGCCCTTGATGGCTGTTACTACCACAGGAGAAATTTGGATGATTCCTCCAATTAGAGTTGTAGTTATTGCCATACTGTTGGTGATTATTTCTCTGTACATTACTAACAAAGTTCACTGAATCTAGATTTGCACCACAACACTCAGCTGAGTGTTCATTACTACCGCATACTTCACAACAAATCTGCTGCACTACATTAACTGGGGCTTGAGATTGATTTAAGCTCATGTTGTTGAAGTGGGTGTTGAGTTGATTTTGCAACGCAGCTATCTGTGCAGCGATAGCTGTAAACCCATCCACTTCCAAGACTCCTGCCGCTTTCCTTGTTCCTCCTCTAGAAGAGTCCGCATTCCACTCTGGATTTCCCTGCGAAATACGATTTAACAAAGTATACAACTCCTCATAAGTCTTTTCCAATGCTTGTCCCCCAGCTGCTGAGTCTAGCAAAATTTTTGTGTGGGGTTCCAAACCCTCTATGAAAGTATGCACCAGCACATCATTGGACTGGTGATGGTGAGGACAATCTCGTAACATGGATTTGAATCTTTCCCATGCTTGATACAGATTCTCCCCCTCTCTTTATTTAAAACTTAGAATCTGACTTCTAAGTCTTGCTGTTTTCCCGGATGGAATTGACCGTATCAAGAATTTCCTTGCAAGATCATCCCAAGTGGTGATGGAATTAGGTGGCTCAGCTTTCAACCACCTCTTTGCCTCTCCCAATAGTGAAAATGGGAACAATGTAAGCCTTACGTAATCAGATGATACTCCAGCAGGGGGTGTAAGTGTCACTTATCTCCAAAAAGTTTTGGAGATGTTGTTGTGGATCCTCGTGAGGGAGACCTGTGAATTGCCCGCTAGTGTGCAGCAATTGCACCATATTCTGTTTCAGCTCAAACCTCCCTCCTGGCTCGGGTTTGCGAATGCTTGATGTAACATTGTTAGCATGTGGGATTGCCACTTCGCGAACCGGCCTAGCTGCCATTTCCTCGGGCACTAACACTGCCCTTACAAGTGGTGGATTCTATTGTTGCTCCAGGATTGTTTGTCTGAGCAACTGTAGCTTTTTTTCTAGAGCTTCTCTTCTTTGACGATGAAATTGTCTTTCCGGCTCTAAGTATGAATCCACCAGCTCCTTGTCTCTTGCCAGTGTTCAACAGAATTCAATATCTGCAAAAGACAGGCTAAGATCAAGTTGTCAGCGCAATATAGAAATCATAAACTAACACTTAAGAAAACAATTTTACCAATTGCCAGTCCCCAGCAATGGCGCCAAAAACTTGTTCGGTGTGTTTCGAAACTACACGCAAGTGCACGTGGTCGAACAAGTAGTAAAATGGCTAAAGTAAGCCAAGTATCGATCCCACAGGGACTGAACCAAGGTAATAATCGAATTAAGTGTTAATGAACTCTAACTCTAAAAATGTAGACAACAATTTAAATAAGATTTTGAGAGTTGGTTTCCTAATTTGTACTAATCTAAAACAAAATCATAAAGTGAGTCTGAACTATAGTAATGAGCAAGCTGAGGCTATAACGAACATGCAGGGAAGTAATTTATCGATACAATTCGGTTAATCTTTCCTTCAGTTGCTAGTCAAGAATTATTGCCTATGGAGTGAAACTTTCATATTCTACCCAACTTAAGAATCATGAACCTTCAACCTACATTTCTGTGATAAAAAAATTTCATGTTCTAGCCATACGAAACCGATTCCTTAATTGACTAATATGACTTTAGATATATTTCTATTCTGAAGGTAAATCAATTCTCAATTTTTTCAACCAAGAAGAGATCATATCCTACAAATTCACAACTTTCAATTTCTTTCTTTTTCAAGATAAAATTGGATTTTTTAGATATACAGTAACATTGGCCTGACATTAATGCAGTAAGAACAAGAATTGATAGAACAACCATGGAAGAAAAGATGAAAAACCAAAATGATCAACAATTACATTCCACTACAAATGTTCTTAACCTCAGCAAGAAGTGAATTTAGCCACTCATTTGTGGATTAAACATCATCAAATGAGTATAAATCATACAAACAATTGAAATAAAGGAGAAAGAGTTAGAGAAGAACCCTAATATTTTCGTCTCCTCAACTGCCTGTAACCCACGTTCTTGCTCAACTAAGTCATAATAATTAAAAATAAACCTAAGTGTTCTATTTATACTAGTGGGAATTTTTCCCGGAATAACAAGCAACGTGTCACGGAGTGCATCGCGGAGCACTGCCTTCGTGACACGGTGCGAACGCGGACCCTCACTGGAATTTTATGTTCCAAATAAATATGGGCAACGTGCCACAGCATGTAACACGGGGCTTGGCCAACGTGCCACGGTGCCGACGCGCACCTTCACTGGAATTTGACAAAATAACTCATCCGAGGCAGACTGCCTCCACGATGGCAGCGTGCCACGGCTCTATGGCGGAGCCCCTTTGTTTGCTGCTTTTCCTTGACCTTTTCCACTACTCGCTTCCAAGTCCATTCCCGATTTTCACCAACATGCAACTTAGCTTCCTAAGATTACATTTTTCCTGCAAAACAACACTAATCATGTTGGTTAGTATAAATTTACATTTTAACTACAAATCACATGAGAATGTACAAATAACGATAGATAAACAAGACGAAATAGAGCATTTGAGCATTACTTGGGCATATAAGTCTGCCCAAGATCATTACGATCCATAACAGCTTCCTACGACTCGTAGCTAGCTGTCATACCTTGCATTGTTGGATGAATTTTGGCTAAGTGTTGGATCTAGTTACGATTCGTACCTCCTTCATGCGACACGTACTGATCTCTTATAGTTTAATTCTAAAACTTTGGAATTCTTCTGAGGTTCAACACGACCGTCATGGTATGACTCATACCTTCTTCCCATGAGTTGTACATTCTTTCCATAGAAGGAGTCAGCACTTTATGCAACTTTTCTAAATTTTGTCATGATTTCTTCATCACGACTCGTACCATCTTGGGGCGATTCGTACTGAGACTCGTACATTGCCTCTCTGCAGCTTAAGCCTTCTGCAACTTTTCATGGCCCTCTGTACAACTCTTACGTCCTTCCTACGGCTCGTACTGTGGTCTGCTAAAGCCTATTTTGCATTTTTCAGGGTTTCTTTTGCCGTTTTTAGGTCCAACATCAATTCATCCTACCATCAAAGGAAAAGTTCCTTATATCCACATAAACATACCTAAGTTCATGCTATTTTCTTAGTTTTGAGCGTCGAAAGTGTTGTAAAACCATAGCACTTCAATACCCAGAACTTAAGATTTTTGCATGTCCTCAGGCAAAGAAAAGAAAATGAAAAACTAAAACACGACGCTCAACTAGAAAATAGACTTAAGATACTACAACCAATATTCAAATAGAACTTGCACTTTCTTTACAAACTTTATTGACCCTTTCTCATGGAACAACATCAGCTAATGTATTACAAGAAACATCAAAACATCATAAATAGGGATCAAAACATGTCATTCATCTGTCAACAGGTAATGAAGTCATCACCAATGTTTTCCACACAGTCCAATGGTAAAAGCAAACATTATCCATGTACCCTCAGACAAATGTAGTCCCCACTCAAATATGAAATTTCCAACATGATATGGGACTAAGAAAGTAAGGCACTTACCCTCAAAAAGAAGTTACAAGTATTATGTGTCAGATACCATAGGCTTACCCTTATTTTCTCTGATTTGGTTTTTCAGATGGCCGGGTTAGGATTACTATAGGACTTGATATGGCTTGTAATGTAGGCTCAGGGCTGGACATGATAAATATGGAAGATTTTATAAGTGACTATTCCTTCCTTGGCACTACATACATTGGCTACACCATTCACCTTATTCACCCTTTTATTCTTTCATTCCCTTTTCCCCCTTTTTCTCCTTTTTATTCACATTGCATAGGTGTGGTGAGTTTTCAACTTTTTTCAACATTTTCAAAATTTCTTTGAGCTTTATTTCTCAACATTTAAAAAAAATTTCATCCTTTTCTTTTCATCTCACCACACCTTATTTTTCACCTTTTTTTTTCTTTTCTTTTCCTTTCTTCCGTTCCCACCATTTACGCACCCCTACTCTAGCCACCCTCAAATTAAGCATTTTGCTTATGTTGAGGTTCACAATATCCAAGGAAGAACCAGGGCCAAAATATGTTCATTGTAAAAAATAGGTACGGTTAATCGGTAAATCAAAGAAACATGGTCTATTAAGGCTCAAGCTTGGGATCAAGGGATTAATGCAACTTTTGGTAGGGCAATATAGGATAAAAAAGAGCTAAACAAAAATGTCCTATGATCATATTCTAACCAACAATCCTTAGCCTATGCAGAGACCAACTAGGCAAGTTCTAGATCTACAACACAATACCGAGCTGGCTAATATACCTCACTCACACATGGTACATGAACTATTTTCACCTCACCTATCTAGTTTATACATGGCTTAATAAAACTACTCATGTTGACAAAATAAATGATATCCAAAGATCCATAACAATCACACATGTTGTCACAAATTCATAACTAATGCATCAATTTTTTTAAACAGGGTCAATTTTTTTCAAAAACCAACACTAGTGCATTTTTATTGGCTGAGTACTCCTAAGATACTTTCTAATTAAACAAACATCACAAACTAAAAAAAAATAAAAATCCTACACATGCCAGTTCTACTAGATAACATGTCTGAGGAAAAAGAAACACAACAAGAAAAACCCTCAGATGAACGAAAATTTCCAAAACTCACAAGCACATCCTCTCCCCTTTTTGAAAAGTTGGCTTCATCCCCGAAGAATCATTTATAAAAACATGGGGAAGAGAACATACCTGTGGCGTACTAGGTGCTCCTGTCATCTCGCGGGGGTGGTACCTCCGCTGTAATAGTGGTTATAGCGATGGCCAGCACGCTCAATTGTGTGTCAATAAGGGGAGTGGTACCCCCAATAGTCGTGGCCGCTTGGATGGCCTTTGAAAATATCTGGGCTAAATGTGACTCTCCCGAAGGGTCATGGCCATGGGCAAGCTCGGGCTGGGGTGCGGTGGAGCTACCTGCTCCTCTAGCTCTCTCATGCAGCTCAGTCATATATGTGTCATGAGTCTGCATGATATCTACTCTAGCGCTCTTGCACTCTTTTCTCTCCTTCTTTCTTCTTTTTCTCAAACTCTCCTCACTAGCTTCTTCAACAACTTTTTTCTTGCCTTTATCACCAGCATTGGTCGGCTCCCAATATGCTGCCAAATCAATATCCTCGTCAAGCGCAGCATCTAGGTCCGAAAGAGTTTGGGCTACTAAAACTATTGGTTTTCGTGATTACAACTCAACTACTTGGCTCCGAAGATCCCCCAACTCTGCACGGAGACTATGGTATTGGTCTGCTCCGCTGTTCTCTCATTGAATTGGCTCTCAAGACTATCTAGGCGAGCATGTAGAGCCTGATCTACTGCCCCTATCTCTTACTTGACCCGTGGTTTAACATTACCCATGATGGCCTGATCTTACACTCTACCATGGTCAATCTCTTAGCTAGTCTAGCTTTTGGAGGAAGTCCTATGGTACCAAGATGTACCTTGCTGGTGTCTGAGACTGCATGCTGGTTAGTGGTGCAGCTGATGTGCTGGGAGTTGACTCTGAATGACCAGCATATGTAGCCGGTGTCTCGCTTTGCTCCTGTGTAGTGGGGACATTCACCTGTACGTCCCCTACTGGTTGGGATGCTGGGATAGCTGTGGGAATCTTGGACCTACTTATCGGGTTCATCTCATCCCCGAATAAACTTATATATGCAATCCTTTGGCCTCCAATCATCCGCTCATCACCCCATGGAACTCCTTCCTCCATACATAATCTGAAAACAAGACTCGAGAATGGGATGGTAGTACTTACTCCCATCGCTCGATCTCGTATCTCATCTGCTATGTTCTTCGGAATATTGATTGGGTAGCGAGACATGAGGCATGCAACCAAAGCCACTATGTCAGCACTCAATGTGTTGTAGTTGACCGTAGGTGCTAACCGATGGCTCACTAGTGTCCAGCAGGTTTTTGCAATGAAGTTCAGTGAATTCTTGGTCACTTTCTTCCCACTTGAAACCATTTAGCCTCATCTTTGTTCTCAACAATTAACCCTGCTAGCCATTGCAGTTGTCTCTGTCGCTCCTGCACACTCAGGAATCTAATCCGCTTCATAGCCTCGGCCCGGTAATCATACTCTGGCGTCATCCTGGTAGGCACGAACTGTGGTCCATACAATATTGAGCAATGGTTTGCTCGGATATATCAACTTCTCGACCTCGGACCAATACACTCTCCAGATGAGGCTGATCTTTTATCTTCTACCCCTCTTTTGCCTTTACCTCCATGGTGGCAAGTAGTTAGTATAAAACTCCCAAACTATATCTTCTGTGTACTGTGTTGGAGTCTTGGCCATCCACTCAAAAATGTAGAAGATAAAAATTCGCTTCATCTCCTCAACTTCATTCAATGTGGTTGTGAGGATCCTTGGTTCTTCTTAAATTCTCCTCTGTGGCTTATTTTTGGCGGTGAGAGAGATGCCTTGTTCATAGATTTATTCGGCTCTTGGCACTCTACACCGGATTGTATGGTTTGCTCTGGGTGGGGTCTGCTCTTGTGCTTCATCAGGAGCCTCTTCCTCTCACTCATCACTGCCGCTTTCCTCTTCACTTTGGGTCTCCCTTGACCCTTCTTCAGTGTTGGAGTGGCTCCCTGACTTTTGTTGTTCCTCTCTAACTCCCTCTTCAGACTGGGGAGCTTGAGTGGATATGGCAGTGGTAGCTTCAGCTTGGGCCTTTGCTTTTTTCCCTAGTGGTTCTGGTTCCATCGGCGTCTGAGGTGTCTACTTGATACTCCTCAAGTGAACCACTAGGTGAAACTCTAGCCTTTTCAGACTCCAACTCAGTTGGTTTAGTGATCAGTCTCCTGTGAGCTTGTGTTACCTTGTGTTTGTATGTCATTGTACCTGTAGAGAAAGAGTTTAGCAATACATTATTGGAAAAGAAGAATTAAAAAGAAGATGTTCTGAATTTCATCACGGGTCACCACTACGAGTTGTACCATGAAGGTACGACCCATGAAAAGTCCCAGAATTGCAACTTGTTTTTAGTACGACTTGCAGGTACGAATCATACCACAAGGGTACGATCCGTACTATGAGTCGTCTGATGAGGCACTTCTTTTATGTTGCTTTGAATTTTTCCTCGACTCATGGTACGACCTGTAGGTCGATTCCATGAGTCCTAGGAAGGACATTTTCATGCAATTATGTTCAGATTGGTGGCACGAGTGCTCAGTACGACTCGTAGTGGCAACCTATGGTCCGTACTATGCCTCATACCACTTCAAATATTGTTTTCTCAATTTGCAAGGATTCTTTTTCAAAATTCTTTTAGGGTACTCAGATTCCCCCCCCCAACACACAGGTATAGGCACATCAATGACTTAATTTAACTCAAGCCCAATCTTCCCCTTTCTTAACCCACTACTCGCAACTCATTAATTTTTAAAATCTAAATTCATCTAGAATCTAGCATCCCTTTTGGTCAAAGAAGCACAGTAACAACACCCTAATCATTGTCTATTGTCAACATCAAATTTCAAGTCTAGTGACTAACTCACAGGGGTTTTGAAACCATCAATCTCAATATGTGACTCTTTAAAAATTTTTAACACAACACACTTACTTGATTGATGCTTCATCAATGGTAAATGATAGTCCTAGGGTTTTCTGATCTTGAGTCGAGCAAGAAGTTTGCTTGATTCTTTGGAGGTTGTTGAGTTATGGGTAGGGGAAGTGAAGTGGAGTCGTGTCTTTGAATGCTTGAGTGTTGGTGAAGGGGTTTAGGGGGTTTAAAATAGGTAAGGGAAAATTTTAAAAAAATTTGGGAAGAGTTGGCTATTAATACCAATTTCAACCCGTCACGACTCGTACCACGAGTCGTAGGAAGATCCTATTGCTCGTCCCTTGGACTTGTGGGCAACCTTTTAAGGAAAACTTACCTGACGACCTACAAATACATCCTATGACTCGTACCATCGAGATACGTTCCGTAGGATGACTCGTAGGTCAGGGCTTGGAATCTTTTTGTTCTGAACCTCACCACGATTGCTTCTACAACTCGTATGATCTCATTACAGGTCGTATTGAGAGCCAGAGCAGCTGATGTTCTAGCCTCCTATTTTCAATTTTCCCTGCATACTAAGAACACATTAGGTAATAACTTAGGTTGCCTACCAAGAAGCGCTTGATTTAACATCACAGCATGACGTAGGTAGGCTGGTTACTCAGACTTCACCAGTCCACCACTTGGGTTGGCTCCCAAGAAGAACTTGATTTAACATCGCGGCACGACGCAAATCTCTTGACTACTCATAATTCGTCAAGTGATTCGTACTCATCCTCCAGTGCTGAGATCACACTAAATTCCTTGGGTTGCTTCATTATATTGCAGATGTTGAATGTGACCTCTTAATTCAGCCTAAACTTCAACAGGCCATCTTCTACATCTACTAGAGCTCTCCCGGTCGCAAGGAATAGTCCCCCCCAAAATGATGGGGACCTCATAATCAACCTTGCAATCCAAAATCACGAAGTCTGCTGGGAATATAAATTTATATACCTTGACAAACACATCGATCAGGATCCCCACCGTCTTCTTAATTGTTTTGTCGGCCATCAGTAGCCGCATGTTGGTCGGTATAGGAGTTCCCAATCATAACTTCTTGAATACCACCAAGGGCATCAAATTAATGCTAGCTCCTAGATCACAGAGTGCCCTTGCAAACTCAATATTGCCAATCATACATGGTATAGTGAAGGCACCTGGGTCCTCCTTTTTTCTGTGCTAAGACCCTTATAGCTATGGCATTGCAGTGATGCACATTGTCAATAGTCATAGCTCACAAATCTTTTCTTTTTCACCGGGTCCTTCATAAACTTTGCATATCCTAGCATCTTCTCTAACGCTTTGACCAATGGTATGTTCACAGACAGTTGCTTAAGCATTGAAAGGAATTTCTGGAACTTACCATTTTCCACCTTCTTCTTCATCCTTTGGGGGAATGGTTGTAGTGGTCATGGGATAGCTTTTTGCATTTGCGTTACCCCTTGATCTATGATAGGTTCCTTCTCACCTATCGGGGCTTCTTGCAACTCACCAGTCTCTTTCTCAGCACTTGTATCATCATCCTCCATTATGTTCTCTTTCTTCCACTCAACTTCAACTGGAAATGGGAGGTCAACTGTAGTTTTACCATTCCTAGTCATCACCGCCATACAATGTGCATCGTTTTTTGGATTTTGGACAGTGTTTCTAGGCAGTGTACCCTTTTGTCTAGGGTTTATTGATATTGACAGTTGCCCAAGTTGGTGTTCGATTTTCATGATGGCGGTAGCATGAGATTCCACCTTCTGACCCATACTTGGCAAATCACCTCAGATCTCCTTAAGCTGATCATCAGTGGACCTTACCTTTTACAACATCTCGGCCCTCATTCTCTCCAACTTTGATTACCCAGCCTCCCCTTTTCATGCATTGAGAAGCACATAGAATCCAGCCCGATCATTGCGATATCCATCATTGCGCCTCCAATCACCTTCTCGCTCACGACCTTGGCTCCTATCTCTGAACCTATATTTGTTGTAGTTGTCTCTATACTAGTTCCAACCTTGATTTCTACAACCTTGGCACCAATTGTGTTTGTACAGATTCTTGGGCGTTGGTTCGAAAACCCGCCACCTAGCTATCCAAAATGTTTGCCTCCTCCTCAGAATTAGAGTGATCAGCACCTTGCTCCCTTCCTTGAGTACCCACTGAATTAACCTATTTGGCTCCATCTCCTATAATATGCTTTGTCAGCAAGTCCAATGATGTGCACATATGAGCCAACTCATGGTCGCGCTCTTCTTCTTTTCTTCGTTGCGTTTGTAGTCAAACCAACAACATATGTGCCTGCCACTACATCAACCTCCCTCGTATGCCAGGCCCTATTTGTCTTAGTGACCCTATCAAGAATGGTGGCATCTTGCTCCAGGTGTGACTCATCAATGCTCCTCCAGCTACGGTGTCTGCTACAACCTTGGTACCATTGTTCAGAGACTTGTAAAGAATTTCCAACAAACTATCATCTGGAATTTTGTGGTTGGGGCACTTAGTGAATTTGTTTTTGAATCTCAACCAAATTTCATGAAGTGCCTCAGTCTTGATCTGTCGAAAATTATAGATCTCATCTTTTAGCTGTAACATCCTGGATAGGGGAAAGAATCTCTCCAAGGAACTCCTGTTTAAGCTCCCACAAGTAGGTTATGGAGTCATTGGGAAACTCCGATAACCACAAAGTAGCTTCCCCAAATAGAGAAAAAGGGAAGAGTCTGAGCTATATTACATCTTGGCTTACTCTAGGCAACCTGTACTCCTTCCATATTCCTACGAAGTTCATTAAATGCAGATTGGCATCATCGCTGTATGGCCACTAAATACCCCTTTCATATTTAGAAACTGAATCATGGTGCTTGTAATATCGAATTTTGCCCCAGCGGGCAGTGGTGGTGGCACAATTGCTCCAGTTGACCCGACTTCATCAATATCTGGGCTATCATAATTGTCAAAATACTGAGAGGCAAATCTATGAGCTCTGTTGCCCCTCCCTTGTCGACCAGCATTTACCACTTCATCTCTTTCATTTTCTGCATGTTGTAGTGCATCTTGCCGAGCTAGCTCAGCTTGCCTAGCTTCTTCAGCTATGGGGGCCTCTCTTTGCTCTTGGTTTTCCTTGTTACGTAGTACTCTTTCGATTTCTGGATTTAATGGAACAAGGGGATCTCTTCTACTACGAGTGCTTGGCATTCACCGGAGAACACCCTGTGGGTATCAAAAATACAAAAATCAACGTAATTAAAGAAAATCTATCAAAAAGTTAATTACAAGCTAATAACCTAGTTTCAGCCGTATTCCCCAGCAACGATGCCACTTTTTGATAATGTCAAACCATACCTCCTACTGAAGTGAGAAGTGGACGTTGTCAATAAAGAACCCAACTAGAGGTTGGGGTCAAATTCACAGGGAATAGGGAGACTGGATTATAGCCGATAATTGAACTTGTGAGATAGTTACTTCAAAATAAGAGGATTCTAAAGAAAATCAATAATAAAAACAAATATAAAAATTCTGGTGTTAAGTCAATATCAAAGGATAACTAGGGTTTGTTATCCCCATGGGTTCATAACTGCTCTGGGTATACACTTGTGATTATCACCAATACTTACTTATAGAACTGATAACTTAGTTTCATTCAAACGTCTGACCAGTCCATATTGAATGACTATGTTCAATCACTTGACCAAGTTTCATAAGCGGTTTCTAACTATCCATTATCACTAAGTTTCAGATTTAACTATCCTGCGACCACAACTCAAGTTAATACAATGATTATTAAAATCAAGGCTCTGTTGTAATTCTTTTTTCCTTATCTCTACCTCTTCGAGCAAAGCAAGTAAATAATTCGGGCATGTCCTAATATTTCGCACCATAAAGAAACGTTTAAGCATGAACAAAATACAATATAAGTATTTGTTATTGGTTTTAAAATCACTTTGTGTAACCCTATCTTGTTAATCCACCATGGTTCTCACAACCATAGCTGTAGAGGTTTTAACCTCTCATAGTTGTAAAGTTGTGATTTGCATTAATGATTAAGAATAAAAATCAATACTTACAAGAATGATTGAGAAAAACACTTCCTTTTATTACTCCTAAAAATCGTGAAAAACAAGTAGCAAGAATAAGATGAATTCAAGAAAAGGTTGATCACAACTTGAATCAACTCAATTCTGTCTCTATGATTTTCTGATTGTCTACAGAAAAATAAAATCTAAAACGTATTTATACAAACACAAGAATCCTTTTCCTAGGCTAATTGGATGAATTTCCATATATGGTGTCGCGGTCGTCACAAGCCAAGTTACGATCCATAGCAGCTTTCTACGACTCGTAGCTGCCTATCGTACCTTGCATTGTTGGATGAATTTCGGCTAAGTGTTGGATCTAGGTATGATTCGTACCTCCTTCATACGACCCATATTGATCTCCCGTAGTTTAATTCTAAAACTTTGAAATTCTTCTGATGTTCAACATGACCGTCATGGTTCGACTCATACCTTATTCCCATGGGTTGTACATTCCTTTCGTAGCAACAGTCAACACTTTATGCAACTTTTCTAAATTTTGTCACGATTTCTTCATCACGACTCATACCATCTTGGAACAATTTGTACTGAGACTCATAGACTAACTCTCTGCACCTTAAGCCTTCTGCGACTTTTCATGGCCCTCAGTACGACTCGTAGGTCCTTCCTCCGGCTCGTACTGTGATCTGCACATTAAGAGTATTTTGCATCTTTCAGGCTCTCTTTTTCCATTTTTAGGTCCAACATCAATTCATCCTACAATCAAAAGAAAAGTTCCTTATATCCACATAAACATACCTAAGTTCATGCTATTTTCTTAGTTTTTAGCATAGAAAGTGTTGTAATCCAAAGCATATCAAGCACGACCTTCCACCCCAGAAAGATAGACATTCGAAGAGGACAATCCAAGTGTTAGAATACATGCTTCAGGCCTGTGTGATCGACTTTGGTGGCCATTGAGATAAGTTTCTACCTTTGGCAGAATTCATTTATAATAATAACTATCACTCTAGCATTGACATGGCGCCATTCAAGGCCCTGCATGGAAGGAAATGTAGGTCTCCAATTGTCTGGTTTAGTGCATTCAAGGTAAGATCATGGGGCACTAATTTGCTAAAAAAGTCCTTAAAGAAAATTAGGGTGATTAAAAAACGACTGGTAGCTGCTCAAAGCAGGTGGAAGCAGTATGTAGATAAGAAGGTGAGAGATATGGAGTTCTTGGTGGGAGAGTTGGTTTTCTCAAGGTTTCCTCCATGAAGGGAGTGACGAGATTTGAGAAGCGGGGCAAGCTTAGGCCAAGGTACATTAGGCGCATTTGAAATCTTTCGGCGTGTGGGAGAGGTGTCTTACGAACTGGCTTTGCCTCCAGGTTTGTCCTGAGTACATCCGACATTTCTTGTTTCCATACTAATTAAATACCATGAGGATGGGTCATACATCATTCAATGGGATTCAGGGTTGTTGGATAAAAATATGTCTTACGAGGAAGAGCCTATGGTAATATTAGACAGGGAAGTCTGTAAGTTAAGACCGAAGGAGATCGCGACGGTAAAGGTCCAGTGGAAGAACAACATAATAGAAAAGGCCACATGGGAGGCTGAAGCAGACATGCGAGACAAATAGCCTAAGTTATTTGTGGAATCAAGTATTTTCTCTTCCTTTCTTTCTTGGGACATTCAGGGATGAAAAGTGTTTTAATTGGTATCTGATGTAACAATCAGTCTGTCGTTACGGGGAAGTAAGTCTAAAACACCCTCTTTTCACCTAGTTGTGTGGGGAACAAGTGTTAGGTTAATGATAGTTGAACTTGGGGGGTTGAGATATGTTATATATGTAGCGTAATACAAGCTACTAGTTAAGGGGAAACCACTGTAGTGCAGGGGAAATTTCTACGACAAGACCGTTATGATAGTCAGAGGTATGTTGTAGCGGTCCGCCGCAGCGGAGTTGTGATTATGGCAGCGGACTACGAGGGGGTAGTTAGTCGATTTTAAGTGGAATTTTAGGGTTTCCACCCTATTATTCTAAGGCACGAAAACTGAAGAGCTTAGGGGAGATTTCTCAAGGGCAGAAAGGTTTCATATTTCCAAGGTAATAATCCTTGCTTATTCTTTCTTTCTTTCGATTCCCTAACACCTTAGGATCAAAAGGGTGGTCCTTGCTAGTGAGATTCTAGTTAAGAACTCTAGAACTGAAGACTAGGATAGGGGGAATGAGTATTGATAGGTGTTGATTTCTAGGCTTAGAAATGAGTAATTAGCACGTCATAGGGAGAATGTAAATGTATTATTTCTCTTTACGATAATTTGAGACCTAGAAGTCACAAAACTTGGACCTTTAGCATTAAAATCTACTTAAAAAGGGTTAAAGAAATAGAAACTCCATGAATTGGGTTAGAATGATTATTAGGAGGTTAGAGCATGATAAAACTAACTCATGGGTAATGAACTAAGCCATGCTAACGGGTAGAATTGGGGGAGTTTAAATTTTCAAGACTATTACTTGAAGGGAGATTACTAAATGTTCCTTAATTTCTTTTTTGAGACTTTGAATGTTTTGAAGCACTGAGGAAAGGCAAGGCTCTCACGGAATAACTTGATATTTGAGTCTTCGGTTGAGGTAGGTTATGGTTTATAAGAAGTTAGACTTTACTTAATGATGTGTATATGTGTGAAGTAATAACATGCCTAGATGGTCTTCGGACAAAAAGTGTTGTTGATATCATGATATCTTAGATATGATCATGTACTAAATTTGAGATGAGGGTTGTTGATAAATGTGTTATGAAAATTGAATATCTTGAGACATATACGTGTCCTTTCATAATTTTCAAGTAAATGACTGAGTTTTGGTAAATATAAACAAGTTGATGAGAGTGACTTGATGCCTTTGAAAGGCCATAAAAAATGACCCAGTGATAATATATTTATAAATTGAGAATGAGAGGAATAACATGTTTTATCCTGCGATGAGTGACTTGTGCCTGAGGGAAGCATCTGGAAGAGCAATTATGATTGAGTGGCTCGTGTCCAAGGGGAGCACCTATCACAATCTAAGTGGTTGTGATTGACACCCATACTATCCCTCCGGTAGGCGAACCAACAAATTCCAACTAATTACCCAAATCTGACAACAAATACGAGTAAGTCACATTATAAAAATAAATAACAAAAGCATTAATTAAATAGAAGGAACAAAATAACTTCAATTGTCTTAAATATCCCAGAACCTGAAAATTATTTTACAAATGGACTTCTACCTAGCCAAATCTAGATGTTTGGAAAAGAAAGACATCTTCAGGGTGGATTTGCAGCAGCACATCCAAGTCCACTCACCTTCAACTAGGTTACTACTACTCTAGAGGTGGGGTCACAATGAACTTCTCTGGTCGAGGTCTGCACTCAGAAAAGAAGTGTAGGAGTAGCGTCAGTGAAAAACACAATACTGGTAGGCATCATCGTCCGACCTTAAATAATAACACATATAAGCGAAACAACATTATGCAATTATTTCAGAAAACGAGTTTAGTAAATAATACTCATTCATAAATTAAATCTATGTAGGGTGTTGGCCAGCCTACTTACTAGATTGGGCCTCACTGTAGCGGTCCCTTGACCATCTCCATGTTCTCGCTGCGACAAAATAAGTTCTGCTACAGCGGTACTACCTTGGTAGTAGCTCGACTTAGCTACACACCTACAATTCTCTTTAACTCTTTTTCAGCATTCTACTCATTACGACCATCCAAGATACTCATAGCCATTAGTACAACAACTAATATATCGTAACCACATGGAATATACAATGAACCACTCATAATAGATTTCACCTCTCATCACAAGTTCTTACTTACAATTACCGTCAAATCATCATAAACACATCAACATTTCTACTACATAGAATACATAGCAAGGAATTCAATTCATTCAAGTGCTCATATTTTCGAAACGGTCTTATTTCTTTACATTCAGTAAAATAATGTAAAAAATTATGATATGCCAGGGACATGCTTCCGTCATATCGCCATGAACACTCCAACACTATTCATCGATGTACACACATGTCAGATGGTCTTATTTCTACCCTTCCAGTCATAACCTATAGGGGACTCTAGAAATCCATGTACTGTACTGGCATGGTACCCGCTCTAACTCACCTGTTCGTCCAGAAGCTCCCATCGAACACGAGCCACTCAAACAAAATCACTCCCCCGGATGCCCCCTCGACATGAGCTACTCATCTCAGAACAAAGCATGTTATCCACTTTTATTCACACATCTCGGTGTTTTACCACTGACCCTTGGGAGGCCTCATCTTACCTCCCCTAACTTGAGCATTCAAACAATTCATAAATCACTTTCAGACAAAAAGAAAAAAACATGAACAACATATCAAAATGTAATTCTACATTACCTAAGTAATGGCACCATATTAGAATCATTCAACTATGGTATTCAACAGGGAGATTATCACTCATGTAATGTCAAGAGACCAATACAGACATTATTATTCCACACATCTATATAAAGTCTAACTTCTTCTAAACCATAACCCACCTCGATTGAAGAATTCAAATAAAAATCACTCTGTTGGAGCCTTGCCTTTCCTCAACACTTAAACGTTCAAAATCTAGAAACAAGAGGTTAAAGGATGATTCAATAGTCTATTTCGGAAAACAATGGTTTTGGTAATTCAACCCCTCCTCACTCTACCTATCCTCATGGTACTAATCATTACCCAGGAGTTAAGTTATCACACTCTAATTCCACCATTATTATTCAAACCCGGTTCATGGAGTTTCTACTCCTCAAAACCGTCTCAAGCAGTATTTTTAATACTTAATTCCCCACTTCTGCCGAACTTTAGGTTTCAAATTATAGCAATGATGAACTAGCACCTTCACATTCACCCCAGGGAGTATCAATTACATGCTTACAAGCCTAGGAATCAATAAACTTCAATATCCAACCAACTTACCCTACTTTCGTAGTTCTACGGTTCTTAACTTTCAAGTCCCTATTACAAAGCACCCATTAATTTTTGGGTTTTAGAGAGTGAAAAGGTGGAAGGATTAACAAGGGACACTTACCTTGGAATAAGAAATATCCCTAGTACTTGAAAATTTGCACTAGATCTCTCCAAATTCATGTTTTTGGATTATGGGATAAAACCCTTGAAACTCCACTTAAAACCCATTTATGCCTCCCTTCATCCATTACAGTGGTCACATTTCTGCTGCAGCGGACCTGCTATAGCACCCAGGATGCCACCACAGTGGATCTGATAGTTACAACAGCCTTCAATCATGGTAACGGTATCGCTGCAATGATTTTTCTCGTGCTAGAGCAGTCCCCCATAACTAGTAGCTCTTATTTCCTGCACACAGACCATTCCTCCACTTTAAAATTTCACTAACACTCACACAACACCTTACTTCCAAAGACCTAGTCAAGAGAGGCGTTTCTGACTTATTTTCCCTCCATAACGATAGATGGGTCATCAAGCATCAGGATGAGCAGATGAGTGGGAGCGGTTACCATACCAATACAGTACTTGGATTTCTAGAGTCCCTTGTAAGTTATGACTGGAAAGGAAAAAATTAGACCTTTAGCATGTTTTTGTACAACGATAAGTGTGAATGAATGTGTTATGGTGTGACGGAGGCATGTGTCTGGCACATTAACAAAGTGAAGTCAAGTAAAAAAGAAATTAGCGGTGAGAACTCATGTGTTCATAGTTGATAAACAGAGTTGATGAATTGACTGTGGATGATTCATGTGTTTATATTTGATAAATGAGTTGATGAATTGATTATATGAATTTATGTGTTATATTTGATCCATCAGTTGATGAACTGACTGTTTATAATGCTCGTATCACAGCTCTATAGAAGTATGACGTGGACATTGTCAATAAAGAACACAAAAAAAGTTAGGATTGATCCCACAAGGAATATGGTCAAGATGTATAAATAATGCTAGTATTTACGCTTTTAGTGCAATTATTTGCTAATGGGGGATTTCAATAAAGTAATTGGGTAAGAGTATTGTAAATTGAAGTTGTTGTCAAATTTATGCAATTAACTAGGAGGTGTTCCCTATGTATTAATAACTACTTCAGGTTTTACACTTATGATCTATTCCAATAATTAGCTTGTAGAACTGATAACCTAAGTTCATCCAAATGACTGGTTCATCCCTATTGGATGACTATACTCAATTACCAGATAAGGTCACTTAAGTGATTTCACTTTAGTCATTATCAATTTATTCCAAATTAACTATCCTGAGATAGTAGCTCAAGTTATACAATTAACCATAAAGTTCAAGACTTTATTGTTATTGTCTTTTTCTAATCTATACCTCTCTAGGTTTAAGCAAATAGAGAATTTGAGAAAGTCTTAACGTTGTGCTCCATTAAGAAACGTTTAAGATGAAGAGAAGACAATACAAGCATTCATATTGGTTTAGAATCCTTTTGTGCAAACCCTAGTTGGTTAATCCACCATGGTTCCAACAATCCTAGTTGTGGAGGTTTTAGCCTCTCATGGTTATAAGAGAAGAATTAGAATTCATAGACAAAAACATGATTAAAAACTTACAATTCTGAGTAAAATAAAATCGACTTGACTAATTGCACAATTCAACAATGATCAATTCAAGAATAATGAATGATATTCATGAATATTGATAAGAAAACTCAAAAGTACTTCTTCTCTATCAAAAAAATCAAACTCTAAGCCTGATTCTTTACATAAATAACCTAGAAAAGTATTTATACAAATAATTAGAAACCTTTTCTAAATTAATAGAGAAACTGATTAAACTGTCGTCGCCTTCTCCTATGACTCGTACCATGGTCATACGAGTCGTAGCTCCTGCTCGTATAATGCTTGGAAACCTTGATTTTGGTTAAGTGTTGGGAGTTAGTACGACTCATATAGTGCTCCTATGAGTTGTACATCTCTATCGTGCTCTGAACATGTGATTTCTAGCATCCTCTGAATATTTCCACGAGTGTCTTGGTATAATGCGTACCTTGATCTTATGACTCGTGGTTTTCTCTCATACCATAGAATCTGCTATTCAACATTCTTTCTAAAATTCACCATGGCTCCTTGGTACGGGTCGAAGGTAGTCATCACGAATTGTGATTTCTGCCCGTACCAGGAGATTAGTTAAAATGCATCCTTCGGTAATTTTTCATGACTGCTTTGGTACTGCTTCTACCAGGTAGGTACGACTTGTACCAAGAGTCGTACTTTACTTTGATCTTGAGAAGGCCTTTTGAAGTTTATCACAGATCAATGTATGGCTCGTACCACCAAGGTACGACTCATACTGAGGCCTGTACTTAGACCATTTTTAGTAGTCTTTTCCCTTCTTTTACAAATTTCAACTCCCAAACATGATTTATCTGAAAGAAACCTAAAGTGCATCATATCTGTATAAAACCACAACACATCAATTGTTGAGGATTCATGTGTGTATATTTGATAAATAAATGGATGAACTGATCATTGGGTTGGTCATATGTGCAATCTATCTGAGTTGATAAATGACTGGGAAAAACTGCTAAGTGTAAAGACAAGGTTCACAGTTGGGTCGAGCTACTGCCTATGAAGTACCGCCGCCATGGTACTCTTATAGCTGTCGTGAGACTGCCGGGTGGATATTCTCCCACTGCAGGAGGCCTAGTCCAGTGAGAAAGCCATCTTAAACCTATCCCAGAATAATGTTAGAAGTAGATTTGCGTGTTGAGTAATTGTTTCGTGAGTATTATTGCTATTTCACTAGTTGTATATTCATTACTTTCTAAGGTCGGCCGATGATGCCTACCGGTACATTGTGTCATACTGATGCTACTCCTGCACTTCTTTTTTGAGTGAAGACTATTATCCAGAAAGTTCCTCTCGACCCCACTTATAGAGCAGCAACAAGATAGTAGGAGGTGGGTGGATTCGGTCGAGCTTCCATGATTCCACCACAAACGATGTCTTTTGTTTAGACATTGATTTGTTTATTTATTGCACTTTATTTTTTAGATGATATTAGGTAGATGTCCTCAAGTACAATGACTTTCAATTTCTAGGGATGTAAAAGATAGATTTTGCTATTATTTTCCTTTAATTATTCAAGGCTTACGCTATTGTCTTTAGAGTGCTTATTACTTTGTATGACTGATGCAAAAGAGTAGTTGTTTGGGACACGCTGGTTCGACCACTAGGGGAATTTGTGTGGGTGTCAATCATGCCACTGGGGTGTTGACAGGTTGGGAGAAGTACACTTCATTATACTATGTATGCTTTCATTGCTAAATTTATTCATGGTGGGCCTTTTTTTTTTTTGATTCATGAATTATCCTGCTAGCTTGTAGTATTTTTTTTTCCTATTTTGTGTGATGTTTTATTTTAATTTGGGTTCCTCTAATTTTTATTTTTGGTACTTTTCCGGTCGATAGTTTCTTAGAATCGATTAGAGGGTCTAGAGTTTTATTGAGTCATAGTCATGACTTTTCCCGATGATGGATGGATGACGACCGTCTTAAGGAAAACTTAGTCAATTGGAGAGCAAGAACTTGAGACCTTATGAATGCTAGGTTCTTCACTTAGGGTATCATTGAGACTTTGTACGATTTACTCAAAAATGCATGAAAAGGTAGAAACACATAGACTTTGGAACTTGGGTCCAAAGCTTTAAAAATTGAGCATAATATTGTAAAAATATTCAGTATGGATTATATGTGTTTATATGATCTTGATTGCCATTGTTGAACCATTAGTGCCATTATTAGTAAGGTATTTGTGTATACTCATGCTTGTAATTTGATGTCTAGAACTTGCACGGTGTGTGTGCAAAAAAATGAGGTGTTGAATCTGGAAAGTGATATAGGTATTTCTTTGGTAGCCTATTTGTATCCCGATTTACCTACCTTGATGTAATTATCCTAATTATCCATTTTGAGACTTAGCTTATTTTTTTATAGCCATATTACAAGCTTAATACCTTTTATTCTATTGACCTTTTACTTGAACCAAATGACTCCTAGAGCACTTTAATTGATAATTTTTGCATATAAGGAGCATATGTGGAGTAAAGAGGGCAACAACTAAAAGTGTGGAAATTACAAGATAATAAAAAGGTGATAAATTGCTAAACAAAGAAGGTGATGTTAGTGGGGAAAGAAAAACAATAAAAAGCTTTGAAGTTTGAATGAAACAAATGAATCAAGATTGGAATTTTTTTTTGTAAATGAGCTTAATGAAGAAACATTCCCTACTAGTCACCTAAGTGCAAGTTGATAAGTGAAAAATAAAAGGAGGTATAAGGAGAAAATAGGAGATTGAAGAATATGCTAAAAAGGAAAAGATTTTTGATGTATTAAAGTGCTTAGGGAGATTAGTCGCTATCTTGGCCAAATAGTTTCTACCTATCCTTTAGCCTACATTACAACCATCTTAAGTCCTAATTGATCTTAGATTTGATGTTCTATATTAGCAGAGTATTATACTAAGGGCAAGCATATGGGTTGCCTTTTGCATGCATGTTGACTTCTTTGGGAGATTGATTGATAATGTTCTAATTATGCCCAAGTTCATATTGTTATATATCTTGTGTGTGAAAGAAAATCTCTCCAACAAGTTAGGGCACATAATGGTAAGATTTTAGTATATCTTGATTGCTAAATTGCATATGATTCATATTGGCCCAAATATCTCTTGTTGAGTTAGTTATAGAAGCTAAGTGATTTCGAATTTTGACCTTTGAATGTTCATCTTATATGCATATGGAGTGAATTGTTGTAGATTGATTTATTTGTCTAATGATCCTAAGAGTAAGTAGACCTATTCGTTGGGTGAATTTTGTGATTGAATTTGAGAAGGAAATTAGTAGATTATTCGAGAATGAACAATAGATTCAGTTTGGGGTGGTGACGTAAGGTGTATTTACGCATTTATTAACCATATTTTACCCATACGTAGCTATGTTTTGAGAAAAAAATGTGTGTGTTATCTTGTGTTTTACGAGATATTTGTGAATAAGAACTAACACACTTTATTAGATGTTTAAAGGCAAAAAGTGATGGACTTGAACTTGTTTATAGCTTTTGGAGCAAAGATAGAAAAATTAAATTGATCAAGGAAAGATTCAAGTAAGTTAGCACTGCACCGACAAGCCAAGGCAAGGGCCTACGTGATCTGCGCATTGAGCAGCGCGATGCATAGGCCATGCTAGTGCACCAAGAAGCAGTGTGCACAGTAGTGGTCCAGACATCCCAGAATTCCAATCCCAGTTCGACTAGGAACATAAACTGCAAATCCCAATTTCAATCCAAGCAGGAACAATGAAGGCTTAATCTACTACTATATATACACCCTTTTTAGTATCTCTTAGGTGCCGAAAAATAGTCCAACTACCATCCAACATAGTCGGATATTATGGAGCATTTTGGAGTTTAATGTTAACTTTGCACAATCCATACGTTATGAATTTGAGTAATTACTTAGCCGAATAGTTGTTGGATAATTCATCAAGTTCTTGTGATTTAATTTAGCTTTGGAGATTTATTAAACAATTTCATATAGTAGTAAGTATTTCATTATGATTTCTTCTACATCTTATGTTATTGTTTTCATAAACATGAGCGGCTAAATATCTTCAGCTAAGGTTGAGGGAACTATGATGGATTAACGAAAGTAGGCAAAATAAAATAGTGATTCTTGAATGGTGAATTGAGTGAATTATTATTCTCTTCGTTACTATTTAATTGCCTATATCTTCAACTTGCTCGACCAAAGAGGATGAAGTCGGGAAAAGAGAATAATAGTGGTAATTTGAGGCTAATAACCTTTATCTAATTAACTTGGGCTCTAACCAAGGATAGTTAAACCAAGACTTATGGGTAGGAAAAAATATACACACCTAAAGTCCGAGAGGATTTAGGTGAAATTCATTTGTGTAGGTCGAGAGACGTTAGATGAACTTAATCTTTAGTCTTACACTAAATTCACCAGGATAGATCATCAATAAAATAAGCCTATTATGTTATGAAATCAGGGGGAACACAATCCTAGTTGTCATGACACAAATGACTGTGATTGGCACCTATACTAACCCCTAGTAGAAAAACCAACGAAAATCGATAACAATTCCCAAGTGACTCCAAAAAAATCAAGATATTCATAAAAACATCACAGTTATGTTCTAAAAATAATTTCGGATCAATACACTGCACATACCAATACTTAATAAGCAATTTCACAGAACCTGATTGTCATTGCACCCGACATTTGTTTACAAGATAAGGAAACTAACAACTAAAAATGAAATAAAATTTTCAAATGTTCGAAAGAAATACATTCTTCCCTGGGGGAGTGAACTGGGTCCTCATCTTCTCACCTTCTCAAAATTCGAAGCTTCTACTCTACAAATGAGCCTGATTACCAACTTGAGAACTACCCTGATTAGGTTGTGTCAACCCTACCTACCTGAGCACGTCTCCTACCCTGCTGTAAACCACCTCTAACGACTGGCTGACCACCTCGTCCCAGCTGTGGATGATCTGGACTGAATGCACTACCTTCCCTCCTAATTAGGGCCGGAGATCGAGCAGCTAGGTGAGGAATAATCTATCTGCCATGTCCGAACCTGGGGCACCATATGCGGATGTGGCCATACTCACCGCACTGATGGAAGACATTCTCAATAACTGGTCTCTTAGCTGTAATAAAAGAAATAGGACGAGCTCCAAAATCAGAGCAAACCATCTGAGTATCCCCAATTGCACCTGACAATAGCGGAGCTGGGTGTGGACCTCCAACTGACACCTGCATGGTAGACTGAATAGGACGCCCATAGAAACCCTGGGGTGTTGGAGCCTTCACATAAGAACTGCTGAAAGAACTAACTTTGCGAGCCTTCTTCTTGATATTTGTTGCATAACTCTCTTGCTTCACCCCTTCAATCGACTTCACGTACTCTACCATCTCCTAAAAAGTCTTACCCGAAGAGACCATCTGTAGAGATGGTACTTGGAGACCTACATTCAGGCCTTTAACAAATCGCCTGATCCTCTCCTCCTCGGTGGGCAGTAAGGGTAGAGCATATCTGGACAAGGAGTGAAATTGAGCCTCGTATGCAGCAACTGATGAGCTCGCCTGCTCAATAGTGGTGAACTCATCCCATCTCCTATCCCTCAGAATGCGGGGAGTAAAATTGGGTCCACAACAATGGTGGTGACCCTGCTGGTCTGCACTCCAAGAAATCCCTCCCCCAGAGCTTTGAATCACCCATCAGCTAGAAGGTGATGAACTCCACACCGTACTTCTCCACTACCCCCATCTTATGGAGCCTATCGTGAAAATCTATGATGAATTCATAGGCGTCCTCCGCCTCTGGGCCGTAGAAGGTGGGAGGCTTCATCTTGGTGAACCTCCAAAATAAGTCACGCTCTTCCCCTGTCATTATCGATCCTACCACTGGCCTTGGAAACATAACTGCCTCCGACATGTCATCAATCCACGAGGCCACAACATCTGCGTGCTGAATTCCTGACTTCTGCCCTACTGAAGTTGCTGGTGCTGCCTCAGTGCCCACAAGGTTGCTCAGAAGGTTAAGGACCTAAGCTAGGATCTCTAAGGACGCTGACGCGGTAGGAGCTTCTCCCTACGTCGGGACCTCGACCTCAACAGCCACCTGCTCCTGCACTGCTTGTGGCAAGGGAGATGCAGTCCTCTCCCTGACTGGAGCAGGAGCACGGGCCCCTCCTCTGACCATACGGGTCTCCGACCACGACCTCTACCCTTTTTTCTACCATGAATTGGGGCCGCCACTGCTGGCTTGGGTTTTGTGTCTCTGTTACCATTTGCGCGTGTTCTCACCATCTGAGAAGGAAAGAAGAAAAGTTGTTAGATACCAATTTGCATCACCAGATACCAATTGAACTCAAGTAATTGCATGAAAGGAGAGAAGGAAGGAGTTTTCCTAAATTCCTGTAGCCTCTCAAAAAGTTACAGACATTTTCGCACCGATCCTTGAGACTCTACTAGACCTATCTTAGTGCAATGAGATCAAAAAATCTAGAGCCCTAATAGCAACTTTGTGATGACCTAAATGGCCATGATTGGAACCCACACTAACCCCCTGGTGGGTGAATCAGTGAAACTCGATAACAATTTCCAAGTGACCCCAAAAAAATAAAGATATTCATAAAAACATCACGGTTATGTTCAAAGAACAATTTCGGATCAATACACTGCGCATACTAAACAAAATAAACAATTTTCCAGAATACGATTATCATTGCACCAGACGCCTGTTTACAATCTAAGGAAACTAACGACTAAAAAGGAAATAAAATTTCCAAATGTGCAAAACAAAAACATCTGCCACGGGTGAGTGAACTGGATCCTCATCTTCTCACCTTCTCAAACTCTGAAGCTTCTGCTCTACAAATGAGGGCATGAAGAACTACCTGGCTCAAACTCTGCACTCAGAAAATAATGCAAGGGTAGGGTCAGTACATAACACGATATTGGTAGGCATCATCGGTCGACTCTAATTAATAACATGTATATCGAGTAGTAATAATAATATAAGACCAGTCCACAACATTTAAGGAAGTACAACACATTTCCGACTCACTAGTCCTAAACAGGGGACAGTCGGCCTGCTCACTGGATTAGGCCATTTTCTCTGTAGCTATCGCTTGACTGCTGCGGCGAGAAATTTTTCAACTGCAGCGACACTTCTTAGGCAGTAGCTTGTCATACTGCTCTCTTCTCAGTTAATCCATCCAACAGTCCAACAGTTCATAAATTCAACAGTCATATCAGCTACTAAGATCTACAAGTCCATAGTTAATCATAGGAAGAACTACTCAATAATTACACACGGTGACAAAGTCTCACTTAACACTAAAAACATGCTTCTTTGTTATGAACTCACATCATATTAATGATTCTTTACACATTCTCTTAGCACATTCCTCATCCAACTTCATGAACATAAATAAAATCATAAAACAACACACAAACAACAAAACCAAGGGTATCATGACAGGCACACACCTCCGCCATCTCCCCCTAATACTCAACCACGCGAATCATGTATACGCATGCTAGAGGGTTTTATTTTTGCCCATACAGTCATGACCTGTAGGGAAAATGATTCCGCTGCAGTGGCACTACTTAGGCAATAGCTCGACATGCTGCACTCTTCACAGTTCATCCATTCCATAGTTCAATAGATCAACAGTTTAGCATTTTATATACTCTATGAGTCCATCAATCACGTTTAATAAAATAACAATCATATCAACAATTAAGAGCTACAAGTCCATAATTAATCATAGCAACAACTATTCAAGAATTACATGCGATGACAAAGTCACACTTAGCATTAAAATATGATATTCATTATCAACTCACGTCATATCAATGATACTTTACATATTCTGTTAGCACGTTCCTCATCCAATTTCATGAACATAGATGAAATCACAAAATAATACGTAAACAACATAACCAAGGGTAACATGACGGGCACATGCCTCTGCCATCTCACCTTAACACTCAACCGCACGAATCATGTACACATATGCCAAAGGGTCTTATTTTTGTCCATCCAGTCATGACCTGTAGGGGACTCTAGAAACCCATATACTGTGTTAGCGTGAAATTCGATCCCACTTATATTCTCATTTGGATACTCCCCTCAAACACAAGCCACTCGATAATAGTATTCACTCGCCAGGATACTTCCCTCGGGCATGAGCCACTCAATAATAATATTCGCTCATCCAGATGCTCCCCTCGGGCTCGAGCCTCTCTCTATTTAGGATACAGTCACTATCCTATTCATTCTCAATTTTTGAAAACAACAAGTATACAAGTTATACAATTCACATGAACTCTAAATGTTTGATTCTCTTTTCACATGATCAGTTCATGACAAGCAGTTCACTTCACAATTTCTCATAAAGTTAACAAAGTATTAATCATGACTTTTTATCAACATGGTAATCATACTTATTCACAAGAACACTCACAACAAGGGATGTTCGAAGACTATTCACATACAATTATCACCTAAGCATACAAATCATTAAACAGGGTCTAACCCTCCAACCATAACCTATCTCGATTACTCGAAGTTATCGACTTCGCTACTCTACAGGAGCTTTTCCCTTCCTCAATGCTTCAGATTCTTTGAAATCTATACACATATAAGCATTAATTAATCACTCCTCAAGATAGGGCCTAATTCGATCAAACCCTTCTCTTTTCATGAAAAATTAATAGAAAACCCTTCCCTTCCACCTAGTTCTAGTTCCCCACCTTGTCTAACCTGTCAATATTAGCAAGAGAAACCTTAGGAAGTAAACATTACTCAAAATTCAATAATCAGAACCTCCTATAACTCCCCCATGATGTTAGCCCTAGTTCATCAACCTAGGGTTTTCTATTTTAGAATTTTAACCATTAATGGGTCCCCCCCTTAGCTTTTAAGATAAACAACACCCATTAAACGGTTAGGGGACAAGATATTACCTTAGTGCAACAATTTGTTGCTCTGGGGAAGTGTTATACCCCAAGAATTCAAGAATCAAACCCGGAAGTGAATCGGAGAAAAATTGGAAAATGTTGCAACAGTTGCAAAACGAGTCACGAAACGACTCGTAAGGAGACCCCACGAGTCGTCAGGTGACTCATGGGAAGGCCTAGAAGGATGAGGGACTCGAGGTCCCCACGGGCGATGTAACGACTCATGGTCAGACACCACGAGTCTTCATGTCAGTCGTGGGGTGGTTCTAGAGGAATATTGGAAAAATTGATTCAGTGCACTTCATGGGAAGTGGCAACGAGTCGTGGCTGCTCGGGATGAGTTGTCATGTCACTCGTTAGGAGCCCTTGCATACCATTTATCCAGTGAACTTTACGAGCGAAACAATGGATCGTGAGCCCTGGGGACGAGTCATCGGATCATCTATTAGGACCCCCTGACAGTTATTTTCAGCAATTTCAGTAAGGGCTTTTCCATAATTCCTAATTTCTAAGGGCCTATACTACGTCATATTAAGCTCGTAATAGAGGGTTTTTAGTAGAGAAAAACCCATCTTAGGCCATTACTTTCATGCATGCAAGGTGGGAGTTTAAGGAGAAGAATCAAGGTGAATTCTCAAGGTTTTCAATTGGAATCTCAACTGGGAAATTAGGAAGGGTTAGAATTCTTCAATCCCAGGGATGTAAGGCTATGAGTGGGTGTTTCCTTCCTCATCCATACCTATTCCCTATAAAATTCTGATTGATTTGTAACGACCAAGTATGGGGTTTCATACAATTGCATGATTCTTACATCTCTACTCATGGGTATGATTAAATTGAGTTGATATTGGTGATTTACTAAGCTTGGGCAGATTCTAACTTAACGTTTTTTACAAAATTGTCTTTCTAAACATTAAATCTAAAATGCCCATGTGTGGATAGTTCATATAGAATGTGATGATGATGGAGTAGATTATGAAATGCTTGTTTTCAACCTAACCCATAATTTTTGATGATGTTTTCAAAGGAGATTAAATAGACCCAAGTATGGTAGAACTTTGGGTGATGCCCATGCGATATTTTCAAATTATGATTTGTTTCTCGACATGAGCTTACCCTATGGTTGAGATGAAATTTTCCTTTAACCCTTATTATGAGCATTAGCTTGTGGTATGTTTCAAAGTAAAGCCTTCTCTATTTGCGTAAATCCTTAATTAATATGTATATAATTGTCGAGCTTTGTGAGGACAATGTTAAGCTTCATTTCACATGATGTTGAGTCTAACTATAATTTTTATTCAAAGCTTTGTCAAAATGACATTGTTCAGCATCATATTTATATGATGTCTAGTGTATGCATGATTTCATAATGAGCTTTGTCAATAGACAATGTTGAGTTTTGTTTCATACGATGCTGATTTTAGGCATGATTTCATGTTGAGCTTCTTACTAGATGATGTTGAGCTTCGTATTTATACGATGTAGAGCATTGCATGTTTGGGAGAAGAGTCTAGCACCCAGCGGGCTAAGGGTCGATAACCCTACGTCCCGGAACTACGCGCCAACGTAGGTTGATTCTATTTTATTATTGGGACCTCCCTTGTGAGATATCCCCTGCCTGATTGGCCCCTCTCAGCTTAATATTGATATCATAGTAGCGTTCCTAGCCCTGTCAAGGTTTTGGATGGCTCTTCCCACTTGAATATAATAGTTGAGACCACGTAAGCTATATCATGGTATGTCGGTTAAGTGACGAGTCTTCCACTGTCTATATCATTCGAATTTGTATAACCGTCACACATGATAATTATCATATGTATGCATGTTCAAGAAGCAAGGTTTGAATCTTTGTTCAGCTTTTATTATAAGTGTTATGTTTTAGCTTTGAGTTATTCGAGTCAATCATGATGTTCTATAGAAATGCATGGTCACGTGATGATAAGAGTACGATTTCAGAATGATTACTTGTAGCCTTCTATTTTCACTTAAAAGCTTTTGATGTGTCACGAAATATTTTAAAGGATTTATTTACTTAAGAATTTTTACTTAACTTACATACTCGGTACATTCCACATACTGACCACATACTTTCTATGCTGCATCATTTCATGATGTAGGATCCGATTCTCAGGTCCATCCCCATTTTAGTCGCTTATCAGAGTCAGTACCTGCTTGGTTGGTAAGTCCTCATCTTTCGAGGACTAGACTTTTAGTTATCTTGGGTGTAATTTCAGTTTCAGTATTGTTGAGCTAGTTTCGGGTATTTTCCCATCAGCTCATCCATATTAGAGGCTTATCATACTTTGACATGTTTCAGCTTCAGATGTTCATTCTGTTGTTATGTGAAGTTAGATTTCCGCTGAGTTTATGATTATGTTTGTTCATGTTTATTGAATGAGTTAGTGAATGCTTATGCCATGGGTTGACTTGGGGTGTCTCGGGGACCCTTGTCCCGTGTCTACGATCCGAGTCTACGCTTGGGTTCTGACAAACTTGGTATTAGAGCCATAGGTTTGAAGTGTCCTAGGGAGTCTAAAAGCCGCATTAAGTAGAGTCTTTTTGTAGAGTCTTTTTCGTGAGTGCGAAGCACTCCACACTTATGATGAAGAGGCTACGAAACATTCTAGGAAATGTTCCCATCTTTCATGATCTGTCATGTGGTGAAGAGTCTTTCTATCCCTCTAATTCGTGCTATTCGCGATTGCAGAATCATGACTCCTCGAAGGATGAATGGAAGGAGGAATAGAGATGGTGAAGGCCATGAGGATGGAATGGGTCATGGGCATCAGCAGGTCCCACCAGTTCAGGTGCCTCAGGTACCGAAGCCAGTCGCCCACGCAGAGTTTCGGGCTGCTATCCAGATGCTTGCGCATTGACTGCTCAGGTCAAATTACCATGCTGTTGCACATGTTCCACAGAATGGAAGTGCAGCGGTGGCTCGAGTTAGGGACTTCTTGAGGATGAACCTGCTGGAGTTTCTTAAGTCCAAGGTAGATGAGGACCCACATGAGTTCATGGATGAGGTTTTCGAGATCACCCAGGTCATAGGGCTGAGTAGTGTTGAGTGCATAGAGTTGGCCTCCTACCAGTTGAAGGCGGTTGCACATATTTGGTTCCGCCAGTGCAAAAACAGTAGGGTTGCTGGAGCAGGTCCGGTCAGTTGGAAACAGTTCCATGTTGCATTCCTGGATCGGTTCTTCCGGGAGATGAGGGAGCTAAAGGCAGCTGAGTTTGTAAATATGAAGCAAGGGAGGATGACGGTACTAGAGTATTCCCTTGAGTTCACCTACCTATCGAAGTATGCTCCTGAGTTAGTGGCTGACCAAAGGGTGCGAGTGAGCAGGTTTGTGCATGGGATAGCAAGTTACTTGGATAAGGAATGCAGGATTGCTCCATCAAGATATAGACTTCCCTCGGATGGTATTGTACACCCAGCAGATGGAGGCGGCACATTCGAGAGAGAGAGGCCAAGAGGGCCAAGACTGAGGGCCACAGATTCTCCCAGCAGAGGTTTGGAGGTGGGCGCCATCAACAGACCCTCCAGAGATCATCTGCCCCAGCTTCATCACCCTTGAGTGTGCCATCTCGGCCTAGGCATGATTAGAGAGGGCGAGCATTAGGCTCAAGGGGTCAGAGCAGCAGGCCCGCAGATTCAGGTGTTTCAACTTGTCGCAGATGTGGTCGAGGCCATACAGGCCAGTTCTTGTCTAGTTCTGGTGCTTGTTTCAGGTGCGGGCAACTTGGAAACATGCTTAGAGATTGTCTAGTAGCGAGACAAGATCAGGTTGGGGGCCGTGGTCCAGCTCCTAGTTCAGCAGCCCCATCCCCTCGCTCAACACATCAGGGGGCATCTACCAGTGTAGCAGGTGGTCAGCGTAGAATAGATTCTATTCCCTAGCATCCCTTCAAGAGCAGGAGATCTCCCCGGACGTGGTTACTAGTATGTTATGAGTCTTCCATGTTGATGTTTATGCATTGTTAGATCCAGGGGCCACCTTGTCCTTTGTGACACCTTATGTAGCCAGTAGCTTCGGAGTCAGTCCCGATGTCTTGTCAAAATACTTCTTGGTTTCTACTCTAGTAGGTGACTTAGTTATAGCTAGACGGGTGTATAGAAATTTCCCGGTCTTGGTTCTCCATAAGTTCACCTCAGCAGATCTAATTGAGTTAGCCATGACCGATTTCAATGTTATTTTTGGCATGGATTGGTTGTTTCTTGTTGTGCTTCCATTAATTGCAGGACCCAGTCAGTAGAGTTCAGATTCCCAAGTGATCCAGTCTTAGAATGGAAGGGTAGTTTAGCTGTGCCTGTAGGTCGCTTCGTTTCCTACCTTAAGGCCAGAAGGATGATTTCTAAGGGTTACATGTATCATTTGGTTAGGGTCAAGTATGTTGAGTCTAAGACCCTGACTATCCAGTCAGTTTTAGTAGTATGTGAGTACCCAGAGGTCTTTCCTGATGATTTTCTAGGTATTCCTCCTGAGCAGGAGATTGATTTTGGTATTCACCTTCTTCCCGAGCGCAGCCTATATCTATCCCTCCCTACAGGATGGCTCCAGCTTAGCTAAAAGAGTTGAAGGATCAGTTAAAGGATTTGCTAGATAAGGGTTTCATTAGACCAAGCTAGTCTCCATGGGGCGCGCTAGTATTTTTTTTCGGAAGAATGATGGTTCCCTTTCTATGTGCATTGATTATAGACAGTTGAACAAAGTCACTGTCAAGAAGAGGTATCCCTTACCCAGGATCGATGATTTGTTCGATCAGCTTCAGGGTGCTAAGTGTTTCTCAAGATAGATCTCAGATCTGGGTATCATCAGCTTAGAGTTCGGGAGAGTGATATCCCGAAGACGGTATTTAGAGCATGGTATGGTCATTATGAGTTTGTAGTTATGTCTTTTGAACTAACGAATGCTCCTGCAACTTTTATAGACATGATGAACAGAGTGTTCAATCCATACTTGGACATGTTCATGATCGTGTTCATTGATGACATCTTGGTATACTCTCGGAGTGAGGAGGAGCATGTCGCTCACTTGAGAGTAGTGCTCTAGACCCTCAAGGACTGCCAATTGTATGCAAAGTTCAACAAGTGTGAGATTTGGTTGGACTCTATGGCTTTCTTGGGCCATGTGGTGTCTAGCAGGCATAAAAGTAGACTCGCAGAAAATTGAGGCGGTGAAGAATTGGCCCAGACCGGTGAATCCTTCAGATATTCGGAGTTTCTTGGGCTTAGCTGGCTACTATCAATGGTTTGCTGACGATTTCTCATCCATTGCAGTGCCTTTGACTATGTTGACTCAGAAAAAGGTGAAGTTTCATTGGTCAGAGGCTTGTGAGAAAAACTTCCAAGAGTTGAAGGCTCGACTTACTTTGGCACTAGTGTTGAACCTACCCGAGGGTAACGATGGTTTCATGGTGTATTGTGATGCTTCCAGAGTTGGACTTAGGTGTGTGTTGATGCAGCGTGGGAGGGTGATAACTTATGCCTCTCGACAGCTGAAGGGGCATGAAAAGAATTACCTGACCCACGATCTTGAATTGGCCACGGTGGTGTTTGCATTGAAGATTTGGTGGCACTACTTGTATGGGGTCAACGTGGATGTATTTACGGATCACAAGAGCTTGCAATATGTGTTCACATAGAAAGATCTAAATCTTCGGCAAAGGAGGTGGTTGGAGTTACTTAAGGATTATGACATGAGTCTCCTTTACCACCGGGGCAAGGCTAATGTGGTTGCGAATGCTCTTAGTAGACTCTCAATGGAGAGTGTGTCCCGTGTGGATGAGGGGAAGAAGGAATTGGTGAAAGAGGTTCACCAGCTTGCAAGGCTAGGACTTAAATTGATTGATTCGACTGATGGCGGTGTGGCTGTGCATAATGGGTAGGAATCGTCCTTGGTAGTTGATGTTAAATCTAGGCAAGATGAGGATCCAATTTTTAGGAAGCTGAAGGAGGCGGTGCAGAGTTAGAAAATGGAGGTTTTCTCCTAAGTAGGAGATGGTGTGCTACGATATCAGGGTCGACTATGTGTTTCAGACGTGGATAGTTTGAGAGTTTCGATATTGCATGAGGCACATGGTACCAGATATTCTATTCATCTAGGATCCACGAAAATGTATCGGGATTTATGAGAAATCTATTGGTGCGATGGTATGAAAAAGAATATTGCGGAGTTCATAGTAAAATATCTAAACTGTCAGCAAGTGAAGGCCGAGCATCAAAGACCTGGAGGTGTACTTCAAGATATTTCCATCCCCACTTGGAAGTGGGAAGAAATCAATATGGACTTCATTACAGGTCTACCTCATACTCGCCGACAATACGACTCCATTTGGGTAGTGGTGGACAGGTTGAGCAAGGCTGCACACTTCCTACCGGTCAAGACCACGGATTCAGTAGACAATTAGGCTAAGTTGTATATCCGGGAGTTCTTTCGGCTTTATGGAGTGCCCTTGTCTATTATTTCGGACCGAGGCGCTCAATTTACTTCTCAATTCTGGCGTTCATTTCAAAAGGGGCTCGGCACTCAGGTTAAGCTAAGCACGACTTTTCATCCTCAAACGGACGACCAAGAAGAATAAACTATTTAGACTCTTAAGGATATGTTGAGGGCGTGTATTATGGATTTTAAAGGTAGTTGGGATGATCATTTGCCCTTGATCGAGTTTGCTTATTATAATAGTTACCACTCTAGTATCAAGATGGCACCGTTCGAGGCCCTCTACAGGTGAAGGTGCAGATCTCCCATCGGATGGTTCAAGGTTTGTGAGGCAGCTATGGTAGGACCAGATTCAGTTCATGCAGCGATGATGAAGGTTCAGTTGATAAGGGACCAGTTTAAAACCGCTCAGAGTCGTCAGAAATCGTATGCTGATGTGAGGAGAAGAGAATAGGAGTTTTATGTAGACGACTGGGTGTTTCTAAAGGTATCTCCCATGAAGGGAGTCATGCGGTTCGGAAAGAAAGGTAAACTCAGTCCCCACTATGTTGGCCCCTACCGAGTTGTGAGAAGAGTAGGTAAGGTAGCGTATGAGTTGGACTTGCCATCAGAATTGGCTTCAGTTCATCCTATGTTCCATGTATCGCTTTTGAAGAAGTGCCTGGGTGATCCAGCCTTGGTAGTTCCGGTAGACAGCATTGGTGTGAAAGACAGCCTCAGTTATGAAGAAATTCCGATTGAAATTTTGGATCGACAAGTTCGAAGGCTAAGGAACAAAGAGGTATCTTCAGTTAAGGTTTTATGGAGGAATCAACATGTTGAAGGAGCGACGTGGGAGGCCGAATCGGACATGATGGCTAGTTACCCACATTAGTTCTCTACCGGCTCAGTTCCGACTTGAGGCATCAGTTTTTGCCCTAATTGTCTCATCACTTTCCAAGTTCATTTCATGTGAACAAGTTTGAATTATGCTATGATAAATGTATGTGATGCATGAATTTAGTTTAGCTATGTGGTTCTTTTCAGAGGTAGTCATTCCATGAAATTTCGATTTAAATAATCTGTATTGGAGTATGATAATTGCTTGTTCACTATTTCCTGCTTGGTTCTAACATTCGAGGACAAATGTTCCCAAGGGGGAGATATTGTTATACCCCGAGAATTCAAGAATCGGACTAGGAAGTGAATCAGAGAAAAACTGGAAAATGTTGCAGCAGTTGCAAAATGAGTCGCTGAACGACTCGTGAGGAGACCCCATGAGTCCTTCAGTGACTCGTGGGAAGGCCTGGAAGGATGAGGGACTCGATGTCCCTAGGGGCGATGTAACGACTCGTGGTCAGACACCACGAGTTTTCATGTTAGTCATGGGATGGTTCTAGAGGAAGATTGGAAAAATTGATTCAGTGCACTTGACGGGAAGTGGCAACAAGCTGTGGCTGCGAGGGATGAGTCATCATGTCACTAATTAGGAGCCTCGGCATATCATTTATCCAGTGAACCTGATGAGCGAACCAACGGATCGTGAGCCCTAGCGATGAGTCATGGGGTCGTTCGTTAGGACCCCCTGATAGTTATTTTCTGCAATTTCAATAAGGGCTTTTCCATAATTCCTAAGTTCCAAGGGCCTATACTAAGTCGTTTTAAGCTTGTAATAGAGGGTTTTTAGTAGAGAAAGACCCATCTTAGGCCATTACTTTCATGCATGCGAGGTTGGGGGCTTGAGGAGAAGAATTTAGGTGAATTATCAAGGTTTCCAATTGGAATCTCAGCTGGGCGACTAGGAATGGTTAAAATTCTTCAATTCCAGGTATGTAGGGCTATGAGTAGGTGCTTCATTCCACATCCATGCCCATTCCATATCAAATTGTGATTGATTTGTAATAACTAAGAATGGGGTTTCATTCAGTTGCATGATTCTTACATCTCTACTCATGGGTATGATTAAATTGAGTTTAAATTGGTGATTTACTAAGCTTGGGTGGATTCTAACTTAATTTCTTTTACAAAATTTTCTTTCTATAAATTGAATCTAAAACGCTCATGTATGGATAGTTCATATAGAATGTGATGATGATGGAGTAGATGATGAAATGCATGTTTTCAACCTTACCCATGATATTTGATGATGTTTTCAAAGGAGATAAATAGACCCAAGTATGGTAGAACTTTGGGTGATGCCCAAGTGATGTTTTCAAATTATGATTTCTTTCCCAACATGAGCTTACCACATGGTTGAGATGAAATTTTCCTTTAACCCTTATTATGAATTCTAGCTTGTGGTATGTTTCAAAGTAAAGTGTTCTCTATGCATAAATACTTAAATGATATGTATATAATTGTCGCTCTTTGTTGAGGACAATGTTAAGCTTAATTTCACATGTGTTGAGTCTAACTATGATTTTTATTCAAAGATTTGTCGAAATGACATTGTTGAGCTTCATATTTATAGTATGTCTAGTGTATGCATGATTTCATACAGAGCTTTGTCAATAGACAATGTTGAGCTTTGTTTTATATGATGTTGATTTTAGGCATGATTTGATGTTGAGCTTTTTCACTAGACGATGTTGAGCTTCGTATTTATACAATGTAAAGCATTGCATGTTTGGGAGAAGAGTCTAGCACCGAGCGGGCTAAGCGTCGATAACCCTATGCCCCGGAACTATGCGCAAATGTAGGTTGATTCTATTTTATTATTGGGACCTCCCTTGTGAGCTATCCCCATCCTGATTGGCCCCTCTCAGCTTGATATCGATATCATGGTAGTGTCCCTAGCCCTGGCAAGGTTTTGGACAGCTCTGCCCACTTGAGTGTAATAGTCGGGACCACATAATCTCTATCGTTGTATGTCGGTTAAGTGACGAGTCTCCCACTGTCTATATCATTCTAATTTTCATAATCAATACTCATGATAATTATCGTATATATGCATGTTCAAGAAGCAAGGTTTGACTCTTTGTTCAGCTTTTAATATAAGTGTTACGTTTCAGCTTTGAGCAATTCGAGTCAATCATGATGTTCTAAAGCTATGCATGTTCTTGTTATGATAAGAGTACGATTTCAGAATGATTGCTTGTAGCCTTATATTTTCACTTAAAAGCTTATGATGTGTCATGAAATGTTTTAAAGAATTTATTTACTTAAGCGGTTTTATTTACCTAACATACTAGGTACATTCCACTTACTAACCGCATACTTTCTATGCTTCATCCTTTCATGATGCAGGATCCGATTCTCAGGTCCATCCCCGTTCATAGTCGCTTATCAGAGTCCATACCTGCTTTTTTGGTAAGTCCTCATCTTTTGAGGACTAGACTTTCAATTATATTGGGTGTATTTTTAGTTTCAGTATTGCTGAGCTAGTTGGGGGTATTGTCCCATCAGCTCATCCATATTAGAGGCTTATCAGACTTAGACATGTTTTCATCTTCAGATGTTCATTCAGTTGTTATGTCAAGTTAGACTTCCGCTGAGTGTATGATTATGTTTCTTCTTGTTTATTGAATGAATTAGTGAATGCATATGCCATGGTTTGACTTGGGGTCTCTTGGTGTCCCTTGTCCCATTTCTATGATTCGGGTCTACGCTCGGGTCCTGACAAGAAGAAACTTCCTTCATACCTCACCCTCTCACGTTTTCGAAATAATGTAAAATAACCCATAATCTCCCACTTAAAACCCACTTTTGATTCCTATCGTTTGCTACAACAGTCACATTTCTGATGTAGCAGACCCACTACAGCATCCAAAGTTTCACTGCGGTGGTTCCCGCAGTTATTCTCAATTCGCCACGGTAGGACTCTGACCACTGCCACGGTCTCGCTGCAGCGGGAATCCTATAGCTGCAGCCGTCCCTCGGACCAATAGCTAACCAATAGTTCCCAAATCATACTTAGTTTATTTCACAACCTCCTATCTCTCCCTTAGCCTATTTTTTGTGTTCCAGGCCCTTAACCATCCAATAAAAACGTTCGGGTCATTACACTAGTTTTGTCTCAATAATTTGATAAGAACTCAATAATAGTTTAAGATAAATTTTTCTTATTATTTGCAACCTCCTTTTTGAAATTTTTACTGCAGATTAGTTTAATCATTGTTAATATATTATTTCTTCCCTATTCCCTGTGGGATCCACCCCAACCTAGTTAGGTTACTATATTTTACAATGACCGTTTTATACTTCATTGCAAGGTGTAATTTTGGTGTGATCACCAATTATGACTCAAGTTATGGAAAAGAGGAAAATGAAAATACAGAGGCAATTCATAGTTTATTAATGGTAAGTAAGTAATAAGGCTGTTTAACAAATTGAATTCAAAGGATACTTGTTTAACAGACTATACAAAAACAATGACACATATGTATATAGTAGTATACATATACCAATTTCTCTGCTACCAAAAACAAATGTCGGTTATCAAAAGTGATAATAAATACAAAGGAAAGAACTGATCATAATCCTCAATCAAAGAAATTTGTCAAAAGAATCAAGTGTTAGTGCTATAAATGCATTATACCAATTAAAACGTAATTGTTTACCATATTTACACAAATCTTGAATCAAAATCAAAGGAGGAAAACAAACACTCAAGACATCTGAACTTTAGAAGCGTGCATGCATTTTGCATCAAAGTAAGAAAGGATAAAAAATTCAAGTTGCCATAATTAACATATAAAGACTACTAAAAATTGAATTCAAGAAGGAAGTTAATAATATATTAGAACTAATTATCACAAGATTGGAGTTTACCCTATATAATTTCTTGTAGTGAAGTAACTCAAATTAATTATACCAAATATATAGGCAGATATGAAGCTGTCAACAAGTTCATCTATATGAATCCAGTAAGAAGCTATCAACTATTGCTAAAGGACACCATCTTGAATAAAAGAGAAGTAGCGTATCCATATTATATTACATTTATTAACAAAACAAATAGGTCAATGTTGTTGAAAATTAACTGGAGTAGGAACAAAATATATCATACATTTTTTCATAGTAGATGAATACAAATTGAGAAATAGGATCTTTTGTAATTCATAGGATTAATCAAACTGGTAATTAAAGACATATACGTCTATAATTTCATGCATGAATACTGTGACGATTACATAGGAATCGACAGGTTCCAAACATAGTGATGTTGAATGTAAGCTATCAAGATCAAATCAAAACAGATAAGAGATTTTTGCATATACCAATTTAGAACTCAACAAGCAATAATAAAGACAATAAAAATCATTCAATAAAACAAATGCTTTGAAATCTAAGCGTGTGAAAATTAAAGAAGGAGATAGAAGAACGAGAGGCAAAACAATCACAGAACCTAGCACAGAAAGATTCTTACAAATTTGTACTTGAGATGAAAAATGTGACTGGACAGGGCGAGGCATTCAACGCCTCCTTTCTTGGCCTTCCTATGTTAGAATCTCCTAAAATATTGAGGTATGCCAGTACTTATTTATGCAGCTGCTGGGACAGAAGGGTTAGTTTTGGTGATGGGGTTACCCGCCTGCGGTGATTCTCCAACCCTTGGTGGTTGGAGGACGCTGACGTTTGAAAGTTAGAGGTTTTTTATGGAAATGGAGATAGAGAGAGAAGATGAGGAGAGAGGAGTAGAGGAACAGAGATTTGAAAGGTGAAGCGGGGCTGGGCGGAGAAGATGATGAAAGGCTTGGAATATGTAATGCCCCAGGAACTCAAAGGTTAGATCTGGGACTTAAAAATAGAAAATTTGTAAAAAACTGGAAAATTTGGCACCAGTCACAGAACAGGTCGTTAAGTGACTCATTGGAGGTGCCCACGAGTCGTGAGGTGACTCGTGGGGAGGCCAGGTGAGGAAGTTTTTAGTTTTGGAAAAAGGATACCCCACGGATGACCTAACGAGTCATAGTCAGTCCACACGATTCGTGAGGTGAGTCGTGATCTGCTAGGAGAGAATTTTTTGAGAGTGAGGCAGTGCACCTAACGAATGGTGACCACGACTCTTGGTCACCAGTGATGAGTCGTGAAGTCATTCGTTACCAACCCCAGATGACTAATAGACAGTGTACTTAACGGGTGATGCCACGAGTCGTGACCCAGGGTAACGAGTCATTAGGTTCCTCGTTAGGACCACCTGATAGTTTTTCCCTACGAATTTTCAAGGGGTTTTCAGTAATTTCCAACCTTCCTAAATGAAACTACGTCGTTTTAGACATAATTTCAGACCTATTAGTGGGAATGTATGACCTTTTCCCTCGTTCCCCATGTAGATTCTTAGAAAGCATCGAAGAGTTTCTCTCAAGAACTTCCAGAGTAAGGTCCAGGGTTCTTCACAAATTGATGAAATTCAAGTTCCTCCTCAAGGGATTCTTAGCCAGGTATGTGGGAATTCAACAAGGGAATAGTCCTGCCCTTGTGTCCCCAAAATCTCTCTAGTTTAACTTGTAAATCATGGCCCTGAGTTTTTGAATGTGAAGAGAATTCATGAAATGTTTCCCTAAATTCACAAAGAATGATATCCGTGATTATTTTTAGTTATGACTTTCATCAATTCATGATTTATTTGGTGATTATTTGCACAAAGGCGAATTCTAGCCCTGCAAACTTTTCAAATATTAAAGAATTTGTTGATCGACCCCGTTTAATTTGTGTGGAATATTATACTATGTTAGTTATATTTATTTTTCCAGTTTGTGATTTCAAAGATGATAAATATTGTGAGATGAAAATTTAGCCCTAATTATTAGATTAGAAAATCTTGAACTCTACTCTAGTGCCTAAATACTGATTTTTTATCTTGAACTTTCCATTGTGGGAACCCCCAAATTTCTAGTAGCTTTGAGTCTCGATTGAATTATTGTCGGTTCATTTTTAGCAAGAACTTTAGAATTCTCAGTGTCAGTCAGAAATGTCAGCTGATCAGTTTGACTAGAGAATTTTCTGAGGTGTTAGTGTTACCTCCCAATTATCAGAATCAAATTTAGTTTTAGTTATTGGTCCACTAGGCGGTCATGACATTTTAGATATATAGCTCGGACTAGCCTTAGGATCCCAACTCAGATGATAGTTTGTTGTTAGACTGTTACGACGCTTCTAGATAAGAAGCTCTGACCAGTCTAGAACTCAGTTTTAGAATCTGGTCTGATAAGACTCTCAGGGTACTTTTAGTTATATGTCCCTGACTAGTCTTGGACCCCAGTTTAGAGCTATCAGCTTGGTATTCAGTTTAGGTTTTCTAGTGGGAGCAGGACTTCGCACCGAGCGGATCGGGGTTCCAGCGCACCCAGGTTTCCAGAACTACGTTGCCAATGTAGGTATCAATATTTATTTCCCTGATTGGCCCCAGACTTTTGTGATGCCTTTATACCCTTGCATGATATATTGGGTCCTACCGGTGGGGTGTATACATCGGACTCCACGTCTAACTCACATGGTTATATGTCATTTATAGACTCTCCCACTAGTCAGTTTAGTCCAATCTAGATCAGCTTAGCTCAATTCATATCAGAATCAGACTTAGGGCATGATTGATTATCAGTCAGGGTCTTTCAGACTATACAAGATATATCCGTTAATTAGTTCAGTAGCTTTAGTTGGTTACTGCATGTCTTCTTAGTTCAACATTTAATTCACTTATCTTATTGTGTTATGTTTCACTCACTTACTCAGTACATTCAAAGTACTGATACATACTTTTATGTTGTATCGTCTTATTATACAACTGCAGGATCTCAGTCTCAGCTCCGTTAGCTTACCGCCCACCGAAGATCTCAGTTATACTGATTGGTGAGTCCTCATTCTTCGAGGACGGGAATTTATTGATTTAGTTACATATCTATTTTTTTAGTTTATTCAGATGTAGAGTTAGCTGGGGGCTTGTCCCAGCAACTCATCCCTTGTAGATTGGCTTTCAAAGAGAATTTCGGACGTTCAGCATTGATGTTTCTTTCATATGTATGAGTGTGTTATTAAATTCAGTTTTATTAAACGATTCCATTATTTGATTCTTCCGCTATGTTCTACTCGAATTGCTAGTGTATGATAGACCAGGGGTTGACTTGGGGTTACTTGTGACTCCAAGTGTCGTGTCCATCCAGAGTGTAGACTCGGGACGTGAAAAAATAGTTGAAGAAGACAGCATAGAGGAGAAGATGAAGGGGGAGGAGAGAGTATAGTGGCGAGGTGGTTTGGACATGGTGAGAAGAAGAGGGTGGAAAGTTGAGGGTGCGACGCCTAGCAGGGGAGTGAAGAATAGGGGTTTTGTTTTAGGTTTGGGGTGAATTGGGATATAAAATGAAAATATGGTAAGATTTAGTTGTATCCGTTGGATTAGATATGATGGATGGCTTAGTTTAAAAGTTAAATTGATGGATTGAATCTTTGGGTCGGATCGCAGGTCTGGCGAGTCACAGACTTGGGTTATATGGCTTGGATTGATTTATGTATGAAATGGATTGAATTGGGTTTAAAATTTACCTAAAATTGTTCAATTTGGCTAGAATTGACATGAATTAAATACAAAGTGCCTAGAATTTAAATAAATTAGGAAAAGAATGAAATTAGACTGCTATATAATTAATAAAATACTACTTTTATAAAAAACTTAGTAAAATAAACTAAAAATATAATAATATAATTGACGATAATATTGTACAAAATATTATATTAACTATAAATAATGGATAAAAGCCGTCTAAAAATTACGCTTGTAATAGAATGCTTAATTAACTAAATATACATATATTTTGCAAAATATGTAAAAATAGTTATGTGTAACTTCTAATAATACTTAAGTATATAAAATTAGAAAAATTAATAATGATATATTAGTGCAATAAAGTCTTTATAATTTTGAATGTAAAATTAAAAAATGCGTAAAATAGTAACTAATTGTGTAAAAAGAAATAGTTTTAAAAGTATATACAAGTAAGTGAAATAGCAGATCAGATGGGATATAGTGATGTCAAAATTGGATGTCAATAGCTTCTACAGTAGCTGAAATTACCTTGTTAAGTAGTCTGCTCAAGGAACTCGAAATGGAAGTGAAGATACCTGTGACCTTATTTTGTGATATCAAGGCTGCTAAACAAATAGAAGAACATCTAATCTTTCATAAGAGTATCTTGATATAAATTGATATAAATTGATAACACATTGATATAAATTGTCACTTTGTTCGAGAAAAAGATTGAAAAAGGCCTCGTTCATACTCAACATGTTGGAACAAAGTAGCAACTGGTAGACTTACTGAATAAATCACTTTGCAAACCACAACATGAGTATCTTGTTAGCAAGGTAGGGATGAAAAATCTATTTCATTCCATCATCTTGAGGGGGAGTTATAGAAGATAGTGAAAATGGTTATGGGACAGCTGTCACTTAGCAACCAATTAATTTATTTTAATTAATTGTAATTAAGAGTTAATTAAATTGAGAATTAATATACATAAAATATTTTTCAAATCTCAATTCCTTTTCCGATTCCGCTCATGTCACTCTTTCCATGGTTTATGACCCAACAAATATTCATCTTAATTAAATAGGAAAAACGTTCATAAGTGATGTTGTATAAAAGGTGATGGAAAAGTTTCATGAGAAATTTTTAAAAGAAATTTTTTTTATTATGAAAAAAATTTAAATTATGAGAAAAGTTCTTATAAGAAAATATTTAGTCGAAAATATGTGAGTACTACACCAAATCAAAAGAAGAATATTATTGATTGTACTTCTTTGTTTTCTTAAATTTTGTATCATCAAAATCAGACATATAAATTAAAATGGATGGAGTATACAACATAGTATATGTAATGTTGCATAATGTATATTGAGTGAGGATGGACGGCTCTGCCCACTTGAGTGTAATAGTTGGAACCACATAAGCTCTATCGTGGTAATATCAGTTATATGGCAAGTCTTCCATTGTTCCTCATGATTTTCAGTTATGAATGTTCATCAGTCATGATATTGTGTTACATATATTATGAGTTGAGATTTTTGAGAAATATTTCAACACAATATTCTTACTCCAATTTATTTGCAAGTTCCATTGATTAAGGAGTTGATAGCAAAGATCATCTTAATATTAATACATACAAAATTTTGTTACTATCAAAAATTTTTTGAGCTATCAATATCATACTAGGTTTACCTTGAAACCTATTCTTTTAGATGTAAATAAGTCTTAAACATAAATATATTTTCTTAGAATTGCTTTTGTCTTCAATTACATGTTACGAACCTCCTCCAAACCAGCACATCCATGATCAAAAAAGTAAATTATTGTGAACACAAATTCCCTATGTTATTTTCATGAGTTATATTCTTAAACATTAATTTAATATGCAAGTGTTGAGAGGAGGCGGAAGATTTATCGAAAGCACATATGTTTGCATGCTCGAGGTTGTAACCATTAATAATTCAGATGGAGAAAAAAGAGATATGCAGAAATTGGAAAAGTCTTGAGTCATGATATAACAAGCTAGGGTCTTCAAAGAGTGATGATATTTTAACAATCCGCCCGTCATTATGAGGGGAATATGCCTAGAATGCCCTAACTGGCCTAGGTGGTGTTTATAAAGGTATTATTAAATAAAATGGTGAAAGTATGATGTTGAGGAGTGAGTTGAGAGTTGAATTTGGGAGCAACTAATTATGGGGCCCGCTGTAGCGGTGGGAGTTCCACTGCAACGAGACCATCGTAACTGTCGGAGTCCCACGGTAGTGGATCGATGGGATAGCTTTTGGATCCACCATAGCTGATCCGTAGTAGCAGAAAAGTGACCGTTGTAGCAGACGACGAGAATTAGAAAGTGTGTTTTAAGTGGAATTTCAGGGGTTTGACCCCATTATTTATAAAGTACGAATTTCTTAAGTTAGAGGCAATCTTTCCGAGAGCTGAGTGATTCCCCTTTCCAAGGTAAGAGTTGCTTTAATTTTCCCATTATTTTGATTCCCTAGCCTCATAAAATCAGGGGGGATCTCTAATGGTGAATTCTAGCAAGAAAATCCTAGGTTGATAGAGCTAGGGCTGAAATCATAGGAAAACTATAGGTGTTGATTATAAGTTCAAAAGGAAGTAATGATATCTCCCTAATATGTTGTTCTTATAAACATGGTTCAGGTGGGAATTGAAATATAGAAATAGGTGGAATAGAGTCATTAACCTTAAATTTCCTTAAAGAGGGTTTGACGGAACTAATGATTAAGAATTGAAGTATAGGAAATGAGGTGGTTATGATAATGGGTAGATTAGGGAGGGTTTGAATCCCTAAAACCTTTGTTTCAAAAGTAATATTGAAATTGTATTCCTTTCTTATCTTTAGACTTTGAGCGTTCGGAGGCGTTAAGGAAAGGCAAGGCTCCAGCCATGTGATTGTCATTTGATTCCTCCAAATTGAGGTAGGTTAAGGTTCAGAAGGAGTTGTAACTTCCATAATTGTATGCATAATGTGGAATTGTAATGTGTATGATGATAATGATCAAACTCATACTCCTGACAAAGTATTAAGTTGAAGTTGTCAATAAAGAATACAACAAAGTGGTTGGGGTCGAATCCAAAGGGAATATGGTAAGAACTAGAGTAATGCAAATATTTAAGCCTTTTGGTGTATTATCTCTAAATTGGGGGGTTTATAGAAAAATAATTTTAAAACAAGCATTAAAAGTAGTTCTTGTTTATCAAGATTTGCAATTAACTAAGGTAAGTGTTCCTCATGGGTTCATAACTACTTTGGGTTTACATTCGTGATCAATCCCAATGCTTGCAGAATTGATAACTAGGGTTCATCCAAATGACTGGTTCGTCCCTATTGGATGACTATACTCAATTGCTGAGTTAGGTCTCATAAGCAATTTCAACTTAACCATTATCAATTTGTTTTAAATTAATTATTCTACAATCGCAGCTCAAGTTATAGAATGATCATAAAAATTAAGGCTTTATTATAGTTCTCTTTTTCTAATCTCTACCTCTCTACGTTCAAGATCGTAATGAATTTGGGCAAGTTTATCGTTGCCCTCCGTTAAGAAACATTAAAGATGAAGAGAATATAATACAAGTATTTAACATTGGTTTTGAATCACTTTGTGTAACCCTAGTTCATTAATCCATCATGGTTCCCACAACCCTAGCTGTGGAGGTTTTAGCCTCTCATGATTGTAAGATTGTGATTAGCATTCGTAGATAAATACATAATTAAATACTTATAACGATGATTGAAAGAAAACCTAATTTGATTATTGCAAGAGAATATGATGAACAAAATCAAGAACAATTGAGAAATCCAAGTATTGATCTCAAGAATTGCTCTCCAATGTTGTTAAAAACTAATTACAAACTTGATAACCATTGATAGCCAACTAATTCGGACCTTGTCTGAGCTAAAGAAAAACATAAAATGTATTTATACAGATAATAAAATCTTTTTCCTAAGTTAACATGAAAATAACCAAATCTGGCACCGATACATCCTACGACTCATCATACTACCCGTAACAGGATTGTACGGGTCGTGCCTTATCGCATACATTCATTGGATTCTACAGAATTGGCTAAGTGTTGGCATCTGGTATGACTCGTAACATGATCCCACGAGTCGTTCAATCCAGTCGTTGTTTGATTTTGAGAACTTTGGCATCTTCTAAAGGATTTTACGAGCGTCTTGGTACGCCTCATACCTTACTCCTACGACTCGTAACATCTTGTAGTATCATGAGTTCTACCAAGTCACTAAAATCACTTGAAGCTTTCCATGGCTCATGGTAAGGGTTGTAGGTAGGTGCTACGATCCATAGGTGCTACTCGTATCAGGAGACTTTCATTGTACAAATATCTCTGAAGTATTCCATGACTCCATTTATGGCTCGTACCTTCTTGGTACCACTCGTACTGAGAGTCATACTTTGCCTTTATATTGTTCCTACCTTCTAATATTTTTCATGAGTCTTAGTACGACTCGTACAATATTGGTACGACTCGTATTGAGATCAGTACGTTGGTGCTTTTCTGCACTTTTCTATATCTTTTGCACATTTTTGCTCCAACACCTATTTTCCCTGAAAACAAAGTAAAAACACCTCATTTACATATAAACATACTCAAGTCCATGCTATTTTCCCAGTTTTAAGCGTTGAAAGTGTTGTAGACTCATAGCACATCAACACTCTCAACTTTAGACTTTTGCATGCCCTCAAGAAAAGAATGTAAAACCTAAAAAATGATGCTTAACTAGAAAATAAACAATGGATACTACAACCAACACCAATCAACATTTGCACTATGAACACAAAACTTTTGACCCTTCTTTAGCAATGACCCCAGACAACCACTTAATCTTACTCTTCCTCTCCTTAATGCGTAACTGCTAGATCTTCTTCATGGTGTCCACTCGATAGTCAAACTCTACTGTAGTGTGTGGTGGTATGATCTGAGGCCCATATAATACCCGAGCAATAGTATGCTCGAATATGTCAATAGTACGACCTCACACCATTAAGCTCTCCAACTTGGGCTGATCATTCACTTTCTCCCCTCCTTTGCTTTCTATTCCATGGTAGCCAAATAATTTGCATAGAACTCCCAGACAATCTCTGAAGTGTGTAGATCCGGGGTTCTAGCCATCGACTCAAACCTATAGTAGCTGAATATCCGCTTCAACTTGTCCACCTCATTTAGTGCATTAGTGAGGATCTGCGACTCTTCTTGAATACTCCTCCTAGGGTTGTCTTGGTGGTGAGAGAGAAACCCTATTCATAGATCTCTTGTGCACCTGGTACACTCCACCGAATAGTACGGTTCACCCTAGGTGGAGTCTGCTCTTGCTCAGCATTGGCTGCCTCATCATTGAATTCGGATTCACTATCTCTATTTTTGGATTAGGCCTCCTCGGACCCCTTATCATCATTAGAGCCACTACTGGACTCTTGGACTCGTTCCTCAGCTCGCTCCTCAGATTGGGGAACATTAGCAGATTTAGCAGTGGCCGCCTCAGCCTGGGCTTTAGCTTTTGCCCTAGTGGTTCGGGTCCCTTCAGTATCAGATGTATCGACCCTGTATTCTTCCATCGAACCATCAGGGGAGGTGTCTGCATGCTCAGAGTCAGAGGGATCATTGTAGTTATGAGTGTAGGACCAACCGTACCATGAATTCATGCACTAGGCCATATCTCTGCTTCTCACCATGAATCATACTATGACTCGTCCAATGCTCTTATAAGTCGTACTAAGACTCATAATACCAGTCTGTACAATAATTTTTCTGCAACCTAGTTTTGTTTTACCATCACATTGAGCACACAAAAGTCAATAAACTTGGGTTGCCTCCCAAGAAGGGCTTAATTTAACATCGCCGCATGACGCATGTTGTTCAGTTACTTAGACCTCACCAAACCACCTCATGGGTTGCCTCCCAAAAAGTTCCTAATTTAATATTGCGGCACGACGCAAGTCTCTTGACTACTTAGACTTTATCAAGAAACTTAGACTCACCCTCGATTGTTGAGACCACTCTAAACTCATTTGATTGCTTCATTGACCGGCAGAAATTAAAGGTGACCTCCTCTTTATTAAGCTTGTGTTTCAGTTGGCGAGCCTCCACATATACTAAAGCCCTCCCAATGGCAACGAATGGTCACCCCAAAAAGATGGGGACCTCAAAGTCAACGTCGTAATCAAAGATGATGAAGTCCACAGGGAATATGAATCTGTCCATCTTTACAAGCACATCAAACAGGATCCCCACAGGCTTTTTCACAGTTTAGTCAATTATTAGTAGCTGCATACTAGTAAGTATGGGAGCTCCCAAGCCTAGATGCTTAAACATAGCTAATGGAATTAGGTTGATTCTTTCTCCCAAGTCGCAGAGTGCCTTCGCGAACTCAACATCACCAATAGTACATGAAATGATGAAGGCGCCTAGATCCTCCTTTTTCTAGGCAAGGATCTATGAGGCTATGGTGCTACAATGATGCAAGTTAACCTTGGGCTTATAGCTCACAGACATTTTCTCGATAACAAGGTCCTTGATAAACTTGGCATATTCTAGCATCTGCTCCAATGCCTCGACTAATGATATGTTTACAGATAATTATTTTAGCACAGATAGGAATTTCTTAAACTTACCATCTTCCGCTTTTTTCTTCATTCTTTGAGGGAATGGTGGCGATGGTCGTGGGATAGGCTTATAAATCTGTGTGGCCCCTTGTTTCTTTTCTTGTTCAGCTTCAGGATCCTTCTCAACAACTGGAGCCTCATTTAACTCAGCCTCTTCCTTAAGCTCTTGCTCAACAATCTCTTCATCATCATCAATTATGATCTCTTTCTTCCTTTGCAGTTCAACTACAACCGGTAGAGGAGGATCAACCGTTGTCTTTTCACTCCTAGTCATCACAACTATATAATGACTTTCATTCTTTAGATTTTGAATTGTGATGCTAGGCAGTGTTTCCTTTTGCCTAGGGTTCACGGATGCCGATAGTTAACCCACTTGCTGCTCTATTTTCTTGATGACCGTGGCATATGACTAGACTCTCTAGCCCATGCCAGATATATCTCCACGAGTGTCTTTTAGATGCTCCTCCATGGATCTCACCTTTTTTAGCATCTCAGCCATCATGCTTTCCAACTTTGACTATCCAGCCTCCCCCTCGTGTGCATTAGGAGGCACGTATAATCCTTCTCGGTCATTGCGGCAACCATCATTCCTTCTCTATACTCCCTCTTGTTGACAACCTCGGCTTCTATCTCTATACCCATTTCAATTATAGTTGTGCCAGTCTTGGTTCTAACCTTGTCTTTTGAAACCTTGGCGCTAAGTGTCCTGTCCCTACCCTTGGGCGTTGGCCCAAAACCCCACCACCTGGTTGTCCAAGAAGTTTGCCCCCTCCTCAGAATCTAAATGCTCTGTCGCGGTTCTTGTCCCTGTGTTCCCACTGCATTAACTTTTTTGGCCCTAGTGCCCATGATATGCTTCGTAAGCAAGTCTAATGATGTAGGTATGTGGGCCAATTCCTTATCACATTCCTCCTCTTTCTTCCATTGGTCTGTAGTCATACCAACAACATATGTATCAACAGTTGCTTCTACTTCTCAGGTTTGCCAGGCCCTGTTGGTCTTAGTCACTTTGTCAAGAATAGTGGCAGCTTACTCCCAGGTGTGACTCATCAGTGCTCCTCCCGCCACAATGTCTGCTACAACATCAGTACTATTGTTCAATGACCTATAGAAAATCTCCAACAAACTATCATAAGGAATTTTATGGTTAGGGAACTTGGTCTACTTCTTCTTAAATCTCAACCAGGTTTCATGAAGTGCCTCCGTTTTCAGTTATCAAAAATTGTAGATCTCATCTTTAAGTTGTAGCATCTTGGAGGGTGGAAAGAATCTCTCTAGAAAAGCTCGTTTGAGCTCCCTCCGGATGGTAATGGAGTCACTGGGAACCTCCGAGAACCATAATGTGGCCCCCCCAAACAGAGAAAATGGGAAGAGTCTTAGCCTTATTGCATCCTGATTGACTCCGGGAAACCTGTAGGCCTTGCATATTTCAACGAAGTTCATTAAGTGCAGGTTGGTATCATCAGCTGCATGACCAATAAACATCCCTTTCATATTCAGCAACTATATAATGGTGCTAGTGATGTCAAACTTTTCCCCAGCAGGCAAAGGTGGTGGTATGATAGCTTCGGTTGACCCGACTTCATCAATATTCGGGTCAACCTCATCAAAGAATTAAGGGGAATATTTCTGGCCTCTGTTGCCCCTTCCATGGCAACCAGTGTTTACAACTTCATCCCAAGCATTATTGGCTTCCTGAAGTGCAGCTTGCCTAGCTTCTTCAGCAAGATGGGCATCTCTTTGCTCTTGGTTCTCCATTATTTGCAGTGTTCTTTCAATTTCAAGATCTAAAGGAATCAACGGGTTTCCGCTCCGTCGAGTACGTGGCATTCACCAAGATACAACCTGTGGGAGTCAAAAACAAAAAGAAAACATAAATGAGGAAATACAATGAAAAGTTAAATACAAGCAATTAATTTAATCTTAGAGGTATTCCCCGGAAATGGCGCCACTTTTTGATAACGCTCAAACTCATACTTCTGAAAAATATGAAGCAAAGATTGTCAATAAAGAACCCAACAAAGATGTTGGGTTCGAACCCACAAGGAATATTATAAGAACTAGACTATTGTCGGTATTTAAGCTTTTTCGTGTGTTATCTCCAAATTGGGGGGTTTATAGAAAAACAATTGTAAAACAAGCGTAAAAAATAGTTGTTGTTTTTCAAGATTTGCAATTAACTAGGGTAAGTATTCCCCATGGGTTCATAACTACTTTGGATTTATACTCGTGATCAATCTCAATGCTTACTTGTAGAACTGATAACTAGGGTTCATCCAAACGACTGGTTCGTCCCTATTAGATTACTATACTCAATCACCAGATTAGGTCTTATGAGTGATTTCAAATTAACCATTATCAATTTGTTTCAAATTAACTATCCAGCGCTCGCAACTCAAGTTATACAATGGTCATAAAAATCAAGGATTTGTTGTAATTCTTTTTTCCTAATGTCTAACTCTCTAGGTTCAAGAAATTAAAGAATTTGAGCGAGTCTTAACGTTGCACTACGTTAAGAAATATTAAAGACGAAGAGAATACAATACAAGCATTTAAAATTGTTTTCGAATCACATTGTGTAACCCTAATTCGTTAATCCACCATGGTTCCCACAATCCTAGTTGTGGAGGTTTTAGCCTCTCATGATTGTTAGATTGTCATTAGCATTCATAGACAAAAACATAATTAAATTTACAATGATGATTGACAGAAAACCTTCTTTGAATATTGCAAGAGAATATTATGAACAAAATCAAGAACAATTGAGAAATCCAAGTTTTGATCTCAATAATTTCTCTCCAATATTGTCAAAAACTAATTACAAACTTGATAACAATTGAAAACTAACTATTTCTGACCTTCTCTGACCTAAAACAAACAGAAAATGTATTTATACAGATAATAAAATCATTTTCCTAAGATAACATGGAAAAAACCAGATTAGGCGCCGACACATCCTACAACTCATCATTCGACCCGTAACAGGATTGTATGGGTCGTGCCTTGTCTCGTACATTCTTTGGCTTCTGCAGAATTGGATAAGTGTTGGCATCTGGTACGACTCGTAACATAATCCCACGAGTCGTACAATCCAGTTGTGCTTTGACTTCGCGAACTTTGGCATCTTCTAAAGTTTTCTACGAGGGTCTTGTGACGCCTCCGTACCTTGCTTCTATGACTCGTAACAGCTTGTTGTATCATGAGTTCTGCCAAGTCACTAAAATCACTTGAAGCTTTCCACAACTCCAGGTATGGATCGAGGTAGGTGCTACAATCCGTAGGTGCTACCCGTATCAGGAGACTTCGACTGTGCAAATATCTGTGAAGTATTCCACGACTCCAGTTATAGCTCATACCAGCTTGGTACGACTCATACTGAGAGTCGTACTTTTCCTTTGCATTGTTCATACATATTGAGCTTTTCCACGATTCTCTGTACGGCTCGTACAATCTTGGTATGACTCATAATGAGATCAGTACTTTGCTGCTTTTCTACATCTTTTGCACATTTTTTCTCCAACACCTATTTTCCTTAAAAATAAAGTTAAAACACCTCATATCCATATAAACATACCTAAGTCCATGCTATTTTCCCAGTTTTAAGCGTCGAAAGTTCTATGAACTCGCAACACTTCATATTTGTCTCTGGATATTAAATGTTTTAGTATGCTTTGTTGAATTCCTTGATTTCATGACTCTAATGTGGTGTAATTAGCTGTGCAATGTGAAATAAAGTTTGTATGTTGTGCATGTCTTTTGTACTTGCTGAGAATGATCGAACCATTAAAAATGGTTAAGTTAATGGGGGTAGAATGAGAGCTCCTAAAAGTCAAAACAACGCCCTAATGTTAATGTATGAATTACGAGGATGAATGTGGATAATATGAATATCTTGAGTTGAATGGCTCGTGCCCGAGGGGAACATCCTGGTGAGCAGGACTGACTAAGTGGCTCGTGTCCGAGAGGAGCATCTGGACGAGCATATGAGTGGTAAAGTACATGAATTTCTAGAGTCCCTTGCATGTCGTGACTGAAAGGGAAGAAATAAGACCCTCTGCATGTGTGTAATCGATGTTTAGTGACTCAGTGTTTATGGTGAGGTGACGGAGACGTGTGCCCGGCATGTCACCATTTGTTGTGTTATTGATGTTTGTAAGAATTGTGAGACTCTGACTGAGTATGTGTATTTAGCTAAAATGAACCTTGTGGTCATGTGCCTGTCATATGAATTGTTGAGGCTTTCAATGACTTGAAGGATAGAATAATGGAAAGATATTAGTGATTGATGTGTAATCTTTGGAAATGAATCATTATATACCCTTTGTGGTTACGTGATATCTACTATTTTATTGATGATTGTGGCATACGTGGATGTTTGTAATGATGTATTGGTTGTAAGGATTTAATTAAATATTGAATGAGAAGCTAAGTTGAACTACTGCCAAGCACTACCACTGCAGCAGGATATGTTTTGCCGCGGCGAGACCGTGGCAGCGGTCAAGTGACTGCTGCAGCGATGGCCTAATTCAGTGAGCAGGCTGGTTAGGACCTGAGTAGAATTTAATTCCTAAATTGAGTAAGCTTAGGTTTCAATGATGTTTTGGATTACATGCACATTATTTTCCATACGTATGTGTGTTATTATGTAAGGTCAGCCGATGATGCCTACCGATGTTGTGTTTATACTGACGTTACTCCTGCACTTCTTTTTCGAGTGTAGAATCTGATCCTAGAAGCACATCTTGACCTCACCTTTAGAGCAGTAGTGGATCAATTAAAGGTAAGTGATGCAAGATGTGTGGTCTACTCCTCTGGTGAAGATGTCTCTCATCCGCACATCTTTAGTTTAACGTTTTTCTAGTTTTTATCGATCTTAGACATGTACATACATGTCTGAAGTGCAATGACAATCAATTTTTGGGAATTTTATGTGGGAATTGGTTGTTCTATTTGTTTCGAATGGCTCATCTACGTTAAACTTAGTGGAATATTTCATTTATTTATAAAGGTGTTATTTTCTATCTGAATGTTGGGGTTGTTGGGGTAATTAGTTAGGCCTTTGATGGTTCGCCCACCTGAGGTTAGTGTGGGTGCCAATCACAACCATTTGGGTCGTGAAAAAGTTGGTATCAGAGCTCTAGGTTCATTGATCTCATTTCACGAAGAGGGTTCTGGTAGAGTCTCGCGGATCGATGCAGAGACATCCGTTACTTATCTTCGAGAGGCTGCATGACTTTAGGAAAACTCCATTGTTCTTTCCTTTTTGTGTGATTACTTGATTCCTATTGGTATCTAGTGATCCAAATTAATATCTAACAACTCTTCTTTGTTTCTCTTACTGATGGTGAGAACATTTAGTTGTAGAAACAGAGAGGGAGCACTTGAACTCGCAGCAGCAGCTGCAGTTCGCGGCAGAGGACGAGGCCGAGGTCGCCGACGGAGGCCTGCCCCTCCTATCGCGCTTCAGCTCCGATTTGAAAGAGGTCTACGTCTCTCATACCATTGGCAGTTCAGGAGAGGGTGGCTGTGGATGTGGAGGTCCTGACTCAGAGAGATGCGGCAATGATGTCTCCCAAGCGCACACCAGTGTATGTAGTCATCAAGTAATATAGGACTGTAAGTCTTGATTATTGATTCCTCAGAGACCTATCAGTTTAATCGTTCAAGGTTGTTTCTTATTTTTCTATTCTATCAAACAGTTGAAATGGAGAATGGTTTGGATAATTAAACTACTAAGAATTTTAAATATAAAAATAACTAAGGACTTTTGCAAACTTGATTTTACTTCAGATGATAATGAAAATCTAGGTAAATGATACTTTTAAGTTTTAGGTTGAGTTTTCAAGATTTGATTAAACTAGAACGATTCTTCCTATGGTTGTTAGTTGCACGTTACTATCCCATTCCTTGCCACTCTCCCGAGCATCCAAGAACTATCTCATGAACCCTAACGCCTATATCCCTATGGTCATAGAAGAAATATGAAATGATGGTTATGCCTATTTGTATTTCTACTAAATAGGGTTGAAGGGTATGTCTCTAACCTCAACAACAACTTCTATTCTCTCACCAATGGGTACAAGGGTCTTTGAATTCCTATTTTATATTTACCTTTAACCCTTTCGGTTCCCTTTCCCATGTTCAACGGAAAGCCAATAGATTTACTCATAGGTTGATCATGCTAGTGAATAAGCAATTAAAACAAATAAATATAAACAACCATTAATGGAGAATCGAAACTAGTATAAAATCAGTCTATCAAACATCAACCATCCACCATGGCCAAAACCCTAGAGTATGAGTTTAGCCACTCATAGATAAAGTGAAAAAACAAAGACTTAATCATCATCATTCAAAGTTAAACAATAAAGAAAAGAAGAAACCTAGTGTAGAACTTGTCTCCTCTTCCAAGCGGCTTACAACCCTTAAACAATAATATATGGAATGTAAAAGTGATCAAAAGATTCCCTAACAAATGACCTATATGTTATATTTATAAGTGAACCTTCAAATGGCGCTTTTTCCCTTAAGTACTTGGCTTTAAAATCAGCAAATTTTGTCTTGAAACAGATCTGGTGCGCCACCCCATCCATAGCCCCAGAATGTTGGAAAAATTTTCTATGTCTGGGATGCTTCTGGGGCTCCATGCCATGCATCTCACCAAGGTGTTGAGTAGATTTTCTTCTGAAGTTTTGGACCAAGTGCCCCGTTCCACCCATATCACTAGCTTTGATGCGTATTTTTATAAAGTTTGGGGGTTGGCATGCCACGCCATCCATAGCCCTAGGCCATTCTTCGCAAACTCTTAAATCTTCACACCTTGGGTAAATTTGGGTCCTTTTTCCTTGGTTTCCTGCTCAAAGCATGTAAAATCATTTGTTAGCTCACAAAACGCACAACCATATGGATTTTTATGCATTTTATAAGGATTATGAACTCAAAATAAGGTAAACGATAGGCAAAAAACGGAACATGGGCATATGAATATGCCTAACATCACCACCCTATACTTAAACCGTTGTTCATCCTTGAACAATCCTTCGTTACATACATAAACTCATGTTTTACCACTACACTTGGTACCTCTATCAATTCACACTCAAACGGCTAACACAGAGCATAAGATTAAGTGTTTCATCAAGATACATCAATTCACACCAAGCATAACTAGAGTTCTCACAATTAAAACTACACAACCTCTAACATTGACTTACTTTTCCTTTTTTTTTAAAAACAAATAGGGCCAACATGATCAAGCATAAAATATGCAAAAAATAGTACACTAACTTAGGCATCTTGTGCCCTTTACTTTTAGTGATATTCCCCTCTCAGATTATCAATGCAAACACATGGAACATAGAAGGAAAAGTACCCTTACCCTCACAAACGATGTAATGCACGTATGTCATATACCATAAGCTTTCCCTTCTAGTACATTTAGACTAATTGGTTGTTTCAATAGGTTCGGATTATAAGGACTATTCTTGGTTGTAATGTCGGATAAGGTATAGGTGGTAATGATATTTTTATAGTGACTGCCACCCTAAGCACTTTTAAGACATATTTTTATTTTTCTTGTACACCACCTTTTTCTTGTTTGTTCTCCCTTCTGCTAACTCACCCTTTTTTTTCTCATGCCCCTTTTTCACTACTTGACTACTAGTATCTGCTTATAGAATAATCTATAAGGATTTTGCAATTAAAGCTCTATCTTACTTTTTTCTAGCAGCAAGTAAACAACACAATTTTTTCTGCGCATCCCTTTTACCCATTTTCTCTTATTACCATAATTTTTTTGTTTTCCTTTAACATTATACTTTGGTGGACCTTAACTATCAACTCTCGAAGTGCCTAAGACTAATTTGGATCAATAAGTCTATAGTCCCACAACAAAAAGGATTAAGCTACTTTTGTGGCAAAGAAAAAATAAGGCTTATGGCTCAAAGGAGTTATCTACGGATAATGTATCAGGAAGGTAAAACAAACATGGGAAAAACATGATTTTTACAAAAGAAATGCCTTGATCATTTCCTGGCTCCCTAACAACTTGCTATCCTACGTACACTTAGGCAAGTTCTAGATGCCACAATATGTATAAACAAGACAATTTAGCTCACCTCTCATGGAAATTGAGTCAAAATAAAGAGATATATGTGTGTCTCATGGATTCCACACTTAAGAATTCAAGATGACCACTTTATTGACTCTAGACATAGACGCTAAGTAGAATCTCAACAAGCACACGAGTGAATGATCTATGACTCAATCCTAAAAAATAAAAAAAAAAAGACTAATTTCCCTTAAGACGGTTGTCATCGATCTATCATAGGGAAGAGTCGCTACTCTAAGATGATAACGACTTCTAAAAATAAAAAATTACCCGGTTCAAAGGACTGCCATTTGGAAAAGAACCACGACCATAAGAAAAATTGAAGGTTGGGTGAGATATGCCAATTTTCAAAAAATTTCAAACAAAACTTGATGGCATACTCACCCTCAACCTCAAACTCCAGGGGAACATACCCTCACCCCACACTTAAAGTCATCCTCTGTCCTCAGAAAATGTATAAAGGAAACAATCATACAAGGGTGAGAAATACTCCTTGAGGCCCTCTAGAGATTCACGGGTCATATGATCACACACTTAAGCTCAAGACGTGCTCCTTAAATTTGATTTGGGTACTCAAACTTCCCCTTCTCTGCATGCAAAACAAAAAATAAAAGTGACACTATATGAAAAAATATAAATTACATTATTACAAATTGGGTTGCCTCCCAACAAGCACCTGATTTAATATCGCGGTACTACGTCATCAAGTTTAACCACTTTTTCTTCCACTTTGAGGTTATGAATTTCACCCCCAATTTCTTTTCAAATATTTTGTTACTCTCAAGGGGTGGTGGTGTAAACAAGAAGGGACCAAGTAATAAATGTTGCATCTTGTACTTCTTGGCCCTTAACTGAGGTATGTCATTGTGTTTTTTTGGCATAATAAATTTTAGAATATAAAGGCACTGTTTGCATCTACACATCTCTCCATAGGCTTGGAAGGCTCTATTTCTAGATTTTCAACCAAACACAATATCGAAAAGGGTTTAGAATGAGGATCAATATGCCCTAACCCTAAGATTACATTATGCTTGACATCCTCACTTTTACCCCCTTTCTCAACATCAACATCAGCTAACACAAAATAGTCTAATGATTGGGATTCTTATTCTTGTTTCTTACATTGGCTAATATCCACAACACTTTGTAGTTGGCCCTTATATGCCTCAAAATTTTCATTTAAAAGACCTGTAGGTCATGGATACTTGAGCCAAACTAGTCTCTCTCTTGTCTGACCTCCATTCTCCCTTCCACTTGAGGTTCCTCTTGAGTATTCGCTAAGACTGTGACTTGCAAATCATTATAATATTCAGCCTCAAACATCATCTCTATGAGCTTGGCACTCATCCTTTTGAGGGCTCCTCCATGTTTGTAAGCTGCTCCCTCATTACTTCCATATGCTTCAGGATTAGTTTTTCCGTATCGCTTATTTGAGCATGATCTTCCTCCTCTTCATTATTCCTGTAAGCATAAAAAAAAATAGGAGGATCGTAATAGGAGCTTAGGTAAGGGGAGTAAAATTTTGGGCAACTACTCCAATGGACATCCAGATCACCATATACACTATAAGTATGACAGTGTTTCCACAAGTGGGGTCCTTCACAATTCAGACATGGATCACTAAAATATGAATACCCGACATTCAACTCATTTATATAACAAGATGTCATGTTAATAAGAATATATACAATATATATAGAATAGCAGAATAAAATTCTAACCTAAAAATGATCAAACTATATTCAAGTCCCCAACAATGGCGCCAAAAACTTGATGTCTCCCAAGCGCACGCAAGTGCACATGGTCTTCAATTGATATAGGACTGGAAGTTACGATTATCGATCCCTTAGAGACTTATCAGTTTAATCGTTCATGGTTGTTTCTTATTTCGATATTCTATCAAACATTGAAATGGGGAATGGTTTGGATAATTAAACTACTAAGAACTTTAAATGTAAAAATAACTAACGACTGTTGCAAACTTGGTTTTACTTCAAAAGATGATGAAAATCTAGGGAAATAGCACTTTTCAATTTCAGGTTTAGTTTTCAAGATGTGACTACACTAGAACAATTTTTCCTATGGTTGCTAGTTGCAAGTTACTATCCCATCCCATGCCTTTCTCTAGAGCATCAAAAACCTATCTCATGAAACCATCCCAAGCACTCGACGGAGTGGAAACCCCCTGATACCTTTGGATATTGAAATTTAAAGAACACTACAAAGAATGGAGAACCAAGAGTAAAGGAATGCGGTCTTGTTGAAGAAGCTAGGCAAGCCGAGCTTGCTCGGCAAACTACACTTCAGGAAGCTCATAATGCTCGAAATGAAGTTGTGAATGCTGGTCTCCATGGAAGGGGAAATAAAGGCTAGAGATATGCCCCTTAATTCTTTGATGAGGATGACCCAGATATGGGATGAAGTCAGGCCAACTAGAGCTATCTACCACCACCTTTGCCTGGTGAGGCAAAGTTCGACATCTCTACCATGATATAGTTGTTGAATATGAAAGGGATGTTTAGTGGTCATGCAGCTAATGATGCAAATCTGCACTTAATGAACTTCCTTGGTATATGAAATGCGTACAGGTTGCCCGGTGTCAGTCAGGATACAATAAGGCTGAAACTCTTCCCATTTATGGTTATTAGAGTTGGCCAACCACTCCATTACCAAGTGGAGGGAGCTCAAACAAGCTTTTCTAGAGAGATTCTTCCCACCTTTCGGGATGCTACAACTTAAGGATGAAATTTATAATTTCTGACAATTGAAAACGGAGGCACTTCATGAAACCTGGTTGAGATTGAAGAAGAAGTTGACCAAGTGCCCAAACCACAAAATTCCTGATGATAGTTTGTTGGAGATTTTCTATAGGTCATTGAACAATAGTACTAAACCTGTAGAAGAAACTGTGGCGGGAGGAGCACTTATGAGTCACACCAAGGAACAAGCTGCCACTATTCTTGGTATAGTGACTAAAACCAACAGGTTATGGCACATCCAGGAAGCAGAAGCAGCTACTGGTACATATGCTATTGGTAGAACTGCAGACCAATGAAAGAAAGAGGAGGAACATGATCAGGAATTGGCCCACATGTGTACATCGTTAGACCAGCTCACAAAGCATATAATGGGCACTGGGGATAGAAAAGTTAATCCCCCTCTTTCGGTTGCAGTTGAACTGCAAAGGAAGAAAGAGATCATAATTGATGATGATGAAGAGGCTGTTGAGCAAGAGCTTAAGGAAGAGGCTGAGTTGACTGAGGCTCCAGTTGTTGAGAAGGAACCTGAAGCTGAACAAGGAAGGAAATATAGGGCCATATAGATTTATAAGGCTCTCCCATGACCACAACTACTGTTCCCTAAAAGAATGAAGAAAAAGGAAAAATATGGTGACACGATCCGAACATAGGCCCGGATTGAGACACGGGACAAGGAACCTCCAGAGGCTCCAAGTCGACCCATGGCATGAATGTAGCGGATAAGAGCATATAACAAGCAGAAACTGACATAAAAAAACATGCTTAAGAAGAATTCTACATACATATAAATCTAAAATACAGTCAACACTGACTAGATGATATTCTATATATTATCTGAAAAGCCTCTAACATAACTGATGAGCTGATGATACAACATTTCCAACTAGATCGACAAAAGTCCGTAACTGAAATAGCATAACAATGATCAAATTGAATGTCCTCGAAGGATGAGAACTCAACACCCCTGGCTAAACAGGACTGAGGGAAAAGAAGGACTAATGATGCGGCTGAGACTGATCCCTCATACCTGTATGACATGATACAGTATAGAGTATACAGTCAGTACTTTGAATGTACTGAGTATGCAAGGTAAGTAAAAACAGACAGTTAAAATACATAAGCATAAGAGTAGGACAGTATGAACATGAAGTGAATATCATAATATAAACATGACGGCTCAAGGTTTTCAAACCCTTCAGAATCTAGTCATAATCATAGTCATAGGAGAAACGTTATAAAAATATAACTTGAGCCAAAGTAACATAAACATTGAAACGCATAAATCATGAGGAACAATGGGAGAACTCGTCTTAACCGAAACCATCATGATAGGGCTTACATGATGCCACAACTATCTCGCTAAGTGGGTAAAGCCGTCCCAGGATTGCCAGGAAAGGTATATCCATGATGTGATATCACAATGGGGAATTCATGAAACATATACCTACGGTGGCATGTATTTCTGAGACAACGGGGTTTACCTGAACGTAGGGTCTACTTGTTGCTAGACACTGCTCCAAAAAATAAGCACCTAAGGGCTCATATAAAAATTGTGAAATTATTCATGATATTTATGTCCAAATGAATCATAACATACTTGATCATACTTGAAATACATGATTAGCCATGAATAAGGGCTCGTGAATCGGCCAAAAGTCATAAATTCATAAATCATGAAAAACATGCATATTTGTGAAAATTCATATACTTGACATTGATAAATCAATGAAGAGTACTCGAAGAGAAATCATATCATAATAATAATTTCATAATTTAGGGTTTGGAAGATCAAAACAATAATAGAATCATAACTTGCTTTTTCATGAAACTTTGCATAATTGGGCATAGATTGACTCGGATTTGGAATTATAATCAATTTAAATATAAAATCTACCAATATATCTTAAAACAACATTTAGAAAATAAAGGGAATTGACCCATAATCAAATGAAAGAGAATCCCACGAAATAGGGGTGAAAAAACCGTAAGATCATCAAATTTCTTTAATACTTGAATTCATGAATATGGTGGGAAATTGGGGCACGAGAGTAAATAGGGAATCTCATTCACAACCCTACATACCTGGGTAATATGATCTTACACTCTCCCTTGAAAACCCAAAGGAATTGGAGAAGAATTTAGAGAGTTTTAGGCTTGTTCTTCCTCTAGAAATTCTATAGTTTGCATGCATGGGGAGGGAATAGGTTAGAATAGATTTTACCCTCTTAAAGAGTCACCACGAGTCGTACCAAGAAATAATGACTCATGGTCGCCACTCGTCATCACCATTGGTCACCTGGCAACCTTCTTGGATTCTCACGACTTCATCCCATGACTCATGCTTTCCCACCATGGGTCGTAACATCACTCATGACTTCACCTCCTCCACGACCCTGACCACGAGTCGTACCCTCATACAATGACTTGTGGTGTGACTCATGGTCTGGACACCTAGAATCCAGGTCTTTTTCACTACTCCTCCTACGACACGTTACTTGGTCTCACGACTCGTACCCAAAGTCATTCTAGTGCAAAAAGTGCAGATTTTCCTATTTTCTTAGGTTCAACCCTCGGGTCTAATCTTAGAAATTTTTGGGCTATTACAATGTCTCCCCCTTAGGAAAATTCATCCTCCAATTTGAATGAACATACTGAATGGCTGGGGAAAAGAACTCTCATCCCAAATACTAAACATCTAAAGATGAAAACTGATGGAGTGACTTACTATGGACTGAAATACATGACTAAAATTAATTTAGGAATCACACACATACATGCATTGACATGAAAGAAACTAGAACACATGAATTGAACATGAAACTGAATAGAGTACTAAGGAGGAAACTAATACCTCAAGATAGAATTAAACTGGAAGGGAATAGATGTGGGTATTTAGCCATCATATCTACTTCGACTTCCCACGTAGCTCCATTAACATGCTGATTTCTCCACAAAACCATTATTGAACTGACTTCTTTATTTCTTAGCTTCCGAACCTGACGATCAAGTACTTCAACCGGAAACTCTTCATAGCTAAGGCTATCCTTCACACCTACGTTCTCCACCAGAAAAATCAAAGCCGAGTCACCCATGTACTTCTTTAAAAGTGACACATGGAAAATTGGATTTACTGAAGCTAATTTTGAGGGAAACTCCAACTCATAAGCTACCTTGCCAACACATATCACAATCCTGTATGGGCCAACATAATGGGGGCTAAGTTTTCCCTTCTTTATGAATCTCATCACTCCCTTCATGGGAGACACCTTCAAAAATACCCAATCATCAACTTCAAACTCCAGTTCTCTCCTCATCACATACGCATAGGACTTTTGGCGACTCTGAGCTTTTTCAATATTTTCCTTATAAGCTGAACTTTCTCCATAGCCTCATGAATTGAATCTGGCCCTATCAACATAGCATCACCAACTTTGAACAAACCAATAGGCGATCTACACATTCACCCATAAAGAGCCTTAAACAAAGACATCTGAATGCTAGAATGGTAACTGTTGTTATATGCAAATTTCATGAGAGGTAAATGATCATCCCAACTACCCTTGAAATCAATCACACATGCTCTCAACATATACTCAAGAGTCTAAATGGTCTGTTCAGCCTGACCATCTGTTTGTGGGTGAAAAGTTGTACTAAGCTTGACCTGAGTACAAGTCCCTTTTGAAATGATCTCAAAAACTGGAAGGTAAACTGAGTACCTATATTTGATATGATAGACAAGGGCACTCCATGCAACCGAACTAATTTTAGAATATACAATTTGGCATAATCCTCCGCTAAATCGGTAGTCTCGACAGTAGGAAATGAGTTGCTTTGGTCAACCTATCTACCATCACCCATTTGGATTCATATTGTCGACGAGAATGAGATAACCCTATCATGAAGTCTATATTGATTTCCTCCCACTTCCCAGTAGGGATACTAATTTCTTGAAGCACACCTCTAGGTCTTTGATGCTTAATTTTCACTTGTTGACAATTTAGATACTTTGCCACAAACGCTACTATGTCCTTCTTCATGCGATTCTTCCGATAGACTTCCTATAGGTCACGGTACATCTTGGTGGCACCTGGATGTATAGAATATCTAGAACCATGATCCTCATGCAACATCTGCTCCCTCAAGTCATCAACACCCATAACACACAAATGACCCTGATATCGTAGTACACCGTTTCCCCCTTGGGAGAAAACCTCCACCTTATGATTCTGAACAGCTTCCTTCAACTTTACCAAAATAGGATCCTCATCTTGCCTAGCCTTGACCTCGGTCACCAAGGAAGATTCTGACCCATTCTAAATAATGACACCATCATCTGCTGAGTTAACAAGATGAACTTCTTGTCGTGTCAGCCGATGCATGATCTTGGGCAAATTTATATGCCCAAGTGATACTCAAATGTGTCATTTTAGCCTTGTTTATCTATCAATGTTTATACATTCTCATGTGACTGGTAATAAAATGTGAATTTATACTAACCAACATGATTAGCATTGTTTTGCAGGTAAAATGTAATTTTGGGAAGCTAAAATGTGTGTTGGAAGAGATCGAGGTTGGACTCGGATGTGAGCAAAGGATAAGGCATTGGAAGGCACAAAATAAAGAGGCTCCGCGATGGAGCCATTTCACGCTTCCATCGCGGAGGCCTTCTGCCTGGATAGGGAATTTTCGGCCTAATTCCAGTAAGGGTTCGCGTTGGGTCCGTGGCACGGTGGCCTAGCTCCGCGTTGCACGCCGTCCCACGTTGGGCCTTATTACCTGGACCCCCAATTTCCAGTGAGGGTCCGCGTCTGTGGCATGTCACGGAGGCAGTGCTCCGCGATGCACTCCGTGACACGTTGCTTGTTATTCTGGGAAAAATTCCCAATAGTATAAATAGAATACTTAGGTTCATTTTTCAATATTCTGACTTGGTGGAGCAAGAATGTGGGTTACAGGCAGTTGAGGGGACGAAATTATCAGGGTTTTTCTCTCTTTCCTTCTCCTTGAATTCAATTGCTTGTATGTTTAACACTCATTTAACGATGTTTAATCCATAAATGAGTGGCTAATTCCTCTTCTTGCTGAGGTTAAGAACAATTGTATTGAAATGTGATTGTTGATTAAATTTGTTTTTCATCTTTTCTTCCATGGTTGTTCTATTCATTCTTGTTCTTACTACATTAATGTGTGGCCTACGTTAATGTACATCTAAAAAGTCCAGTTTCACTCGAGAGAGCAAGAAATTGGAAAGTTGTGAATTAATAGGATATGATCTTTTCTTAGTTTGGGAAAATTGAGAATTGATTTACCTTCAGGATAGGAATATACCTGAAAGTCGTATTAGTCAATTTAGGAATTGGGTTTGTATGGCTAGAACATGAATTTCGTTTAATCACAGAAATGTAGGTGGACGGTTCATGATTCTTAAGTTGGGTTAAATATAAGAGTTTTGATCCATTGGCAGTAGTTCTTGACTAGCAACCGGAGGAAAGGTTAACCAAATTATATTGATAATTAATTTCATTACATGTTCATTTAACCTCAGCATGCTCACATTCATAGTTCAGACTCACATTAGATAATTGTTTTAGATTTAGCATAAAGATTAGAACCCAAAAATATCAAACTCTTGGTTACACTGTTGTCTTCATTATTAAGATTAAAATATAGTAACACTTGAGTAGTTCGTTACCTTATCCCAGTCCCTGTGGGATCGATACTTGGCTTACTTAATCCACTTTACTACTTGTTCGACTACGTGCACTTGCATGTAGTTTTATACCCAACAAACGATCGAACAAGTTTTTGGCGCCGTTGCCGGGGATTGGCAATTGGTGACTTTGTCTTAAGTGTTAATTTAGTATATTTCTATTTTCTTAGTGTTGACAACTTGGTCTTAGCCTATATTTTGCAGATTTAATCTCTGTTGAACACTGGCAAAAGACAAGGGGCTGGTGGACTCGTATTTAGAGCCAGAAAGATTATTTCATCGTCAGCGGAGAGAAGCTCTAGAAAGAAAGCTGCAGTTGCTCAGACAAACACTCATGGAGCAACAACAGAATCCACCAGTAGTACGGGCAATGTTAGTGCCCGAAGAAGTAGCAGCTCAGCTGGTTCGCGAGGTGGCAATCCCACATGCTAATAATGTCACATCTAGCATCCACAAACCTGAGCCAGGAGGGAGGTTCGAGCTCAAAAAAAACATGGTGCAATTTCTGCACACTAGCGGGTAGTTTACAAGTCTCCCTCATGAAGATCCACAGCAGCATCTCCAAAATTTTTTGGAGATAAGTGACACTTACATCCACGCTGGAGTGTCATCAGACTATGTCAGGCTTACATTGTTCCCATTTTCACTATTGGGAGAAGCCAAGAGGTGGTTGAAAGTTGAGCCACGTAATTCTATTTCTACGTGGGATGATCTTGCAAGGAAAATCTTGATATGATTTTTTCCCTCCGGTAAAACAGCAAGACTTAGAAGTCAAATTCTAAGTTTCAAACAGAGAGAGGGAGAGAATCTATATCAGGCTTGGGAGAGATTCAAGTCCATGTTGCGGGATTGTCCTCATTATCATCAATCCAATGATGAGCTGGTGCACACTTTTATAGAGGGTTTGGAACCCCATACAAAAATATTTCTAGACTCAGCAGCTGGGGGACAAGCGCTGGAGAAAACTTACGAGGAGCTGTTGTCACACCCCGCCTTGGGGGGTATGACTGGCACCTGGTGCCCTACTAGGACCTGAACTGCTAGACTACTGAGCCTGAGCACATCTGGTTCCTGGTTGGCTCTAACCCAGATTTAGGGAAACAACGAGCTATATAACGGCTGTAAATACAACATCCGGCTGACTGGGCCTATAGCCACCTGTACCTGTATCAATATGGGGAAGCCTATGCGGGTCGACAAGGCCACTATGCTATCTAGTTATCTGGAACTCAACGATGAAATACTGGAAAGCTACGTGACCGGCAAGGTCACCACTACTAACAAGCTATGGCCCCGCACGACCAACATAAAAGAAGCAGAAGTACTAACAGCTATACAAATGCACGGCCTCACACGACCGGCTCATCTGACCACAGGAATATATATACAGACTGCAAGCCTCTAAGAATATTGATAAGATGGTCGGGATAGGGCCCCGGCCTACCCATGCTGTACAACAAAAGAAAAGGGATAAACCTCTAGCTATCTAGCTCCGGATGACTGGAGCTGATGACTCTGTGAGCTGGCTGGAATCACGAGGTATCGGCCCCTCGTCTATGAGTACCTGCAGGCAAGTAATGCAGCGCCCCACCGGGCGTCACTACCACTGGTACTGAGTATGTAAAACAATAACTGAAAGAAATATCTGAAAACAACAACACAACTGATGGAACTGAAATAAGAAGAAAAAGACTAACTGACTGGAATGTAAAACTATGCCTACTCTTAACTGTACTAGAAGGAGTAGGAGTCATACCTGAAGATATATCATTCTACTGTGGATCTACTCGTGTCTCGTATCACATGGCATAACATAACATAACATAACATAGCACACACAAACCTTACCCGGCCCCCATAAGCCGGGAGGTACAAATAGCACGCAATCTATACCCCTACACCGGTCGTCCCATCTCCTATAATAACTATAAGCATCTTGCCGGTCCCCTGGGTATGCACTTGGGCTCGCTGAGCCCTGACTATAACTGTACCTGAGTTCGGAGGACTCCTAAATCAACACCCGGGCGTATCTGCTCGACAGGGGTATATAAGGGCCGACCAAGGCACAATATGGGGAAAACTGGCATCCCATCTTCGTCCCCTGTGGGACGGCATGCCACTCCGTAGAGTGACGTATCCTCATCCTTTGGCAGATGAGTCGATACAACTATTAACCCTGGGGCGGTCATGGATGCTAGGTAATCCAACCCCAAAACAATACAATGGTCTCAACTAGTAATACTATCTGCATATCCCATATACTGAAGCTAATAGTAATAAAGTATTTGTACATACTGTATACTGAACTAGCGATAGTAATATGTACGTACTTAATACATGCTGAGACTGATAATAGTAAATATGTATAAACTAAATCTTCTGCCATACTGTGCTGAGTCTAATGCTGAACAAGATATAGCCTTTCTGCTGAAAACCATGCTGTATACTGAGAGTCTATAGTAACATGATTTACTATTTCTAACATGCTTTCTAAACTTCATTTTAACCTATCATTCTACTTCTGAGATGCTTTACAGATATTACATTGCTTTACTGGGTTTTAACTGAATCCGATAATATCCTAACATTCTGTACTACATCACATACTGAGCATGCTGTGCAGTTCCTAATACTTGTATTAGAATCTATATCGTGCTAGCAAGTTTCGCGCTAAATATAACATGATGCTTCTAATATCGTACCAACATTCGTAATAAACATAACACATGACTTCTGAATATTCTACTAGCCTTTATATTACTTTACTATACCGAGTTACTAACTTGTCGAGGAAACTAGCTTTACATACCTTCGCTTCTGATTTCCCGACTAACCGTTGTAGCTTGGTCAGTATTTCAGCTATTCCTCCCAACTACTTTCATATGTATGTCAATCAGTACTAAATACAACTTTATTCTGAAGGACGACATCACTTTCGATATAATTATAGCCTAAACTTAGGCTTATCGAAAGACGGTCGAAAACTCGCAATATTTCAAAAGTCCAGAAGGGAGAAATACTCACTTCATAGCTAGAAACACATAGACACTAGTTTGGAGCAATTCGACTTACCTTAGTCCGGTAGCTCGACGATTTGTCGGCCGTATTTCATGAAACTAAATCCGTAGGAATGCTCTCTGCTGCTAAATACCTCGGTATCTGAGGTTACTTTGGGTTTGGACTACGTTTGGCAGCGTAATCGGACGAAATTATATTACCCTCTTCGTTCTTTTCCCTCCTCTGGTTATTCCTCTCTGTTTTCTGGAAATTTTATAAGTTTAAAATGAATTAAAACTGAAGTGGGGCTTTATATACTTGGGCCTGGACAAGGCCAATGTATCACGGAGCCAACGCGGAGGCTCCACCTCCGTGACACGTTGCCATCGCGGAGGGGCTTTGCCTCGGCTCCTTCCGTGATGGTTCGACAGGTTTCTCGTCCGATCCTTTTCCCGAGCCTTTCTTTAGCACGTATGGCCTTTAAATATCCTTAACCAACGTGCGAATAGGTCATCTAGGTGCCGGGAATCCGACGGGGTATAACATTCTCCCCCCCTTAAGAACATTCTTCCTCGAATGTAAACTTCTATTTAGAGAACTTCTCAACTTACTATCTAGAAAAATTTTGGCAGAGTTTCCCCTGTAATATGGACTATAGCAAAAACCTGAAATGCAGAAAAGTCCAACACAGGTACTGCACGCAATACTTTAAGATTCACTGGATAGCTAAGTATCAATCTTTCTCATTTATACATATACAACCATAAGGTACTACATAAGTTATAATACGGACATACCTGTCGCCTGACTAGGCCTGGAATAAGTGAGGATATCTGGTCCTCATATCTTCCTCCGCTTCCCATGTCATCTCTTTTCGGTTCCTGTTACGCCACAATACCTTGACAGACGCAATATCTTTAGTCCTCAATCTGTGAATCTGTCTATCTAGGATAGCTATTGGAACCTCTTCATAAGCCAACTTTTCTGTAACCTGGATATCCTGGACTGGAACTGCTCTGGATGGGTCTCCTATGCATTTCCTCAACATAGATACATGGAAGACCGGATGAACTGATTCTAGTTGTGGAGGCAAGTTCAACTCATATGCTACTCGGCCTATCCTTCGACGAATCTGATAAGGCCCAACAAACCTCGGGCTGAGCTTACCTTTCTTGCCGAATCTCATTATCCCTTTCATCGGAGATACTTTCAAGAATACCCAGTCATTCACATCAAACTCCAAGTCTCTGCGCCGCACATCTGCATATGACTTCTGGCGGCTCTGTGCAGTCAGTAAACGTTCTCGAATAAGCTTTACCTTTTCCTCTGACTGCTGAACAATGTCTGGGCCAACCAATGATGATTCTCCTATTTCAAACCAGCCAACCAGCGATCTGCATTTTCGCCCGTATAATGCCTCAAAAGGCGCCATCTGGATGGCTTAATGGTAGCTGTTATTATAAGAAAATTCAATTAACGGCAAATGCTCATCCCAGCTACCACCGAAATCCAGCACACACGCTCTCAATATATCTTCGAGCGTTTGAATAGTGCGCTTAGCCTGCCCATCTGTCTGAGGGTGGAATGCTATGCTCAGATTAATCTGTGTCCCCAGACCTCTTTAAAACGATTGCCAGAATCTAGCCGTAAATTGTGCTCCTCTATCTGAAATAATGGAGACTGGCACTCCATGCAATCTGACTATCTCTCGGATATACAACTCAGCATAATCTTCAACCGAGAAGGTAGTTCTTACTGGAAGGAAATGAGCTGATTTTGTCAATCTGTCAATTATCACCCATATAGAGTCATGTCTGTGTTTGGTACGGGGTAATCCTGTTACAAAATCCATATTCACTACTTCCCATTTTCAGAGAGGTACAGCTATAACCTGAGTCAAACCGCCTGGTTTCTGATGTTCTGCTTTCACCTGTTGGCAGTTAGGGCACTGGGCTACAAATTCAGCAATTTCTCTTTTCATACCTGGCCACCAGTAGTTCTTTTTGATATCATGGTACATTTTTGTCGCACCGGGGTGAAGAGAATAACGGGCGTAATGTACCTCGTTCATAATCTGCTGGCGGAGCCCTGAAACATCTGGAACACATAGGCGACCTTTACATAACAACATTTCTCCCTCAGTTACCTAAAAATCTGGCGCTTTACCTTGCTGGATTCTCTTTTTGAGTTGGATCAGGTCGGGATCCTCATATTGTCGTTCTTTCACTTCCACAACTAATGATGACACGGCGGTGTTCTGTATTACTGCACTACCGTCCTCTGTTTCTGCTACACGAACGGCTAGGCTAGCTAACTGATGTATCTCCCTGACCAATTCTCGCTGCTCGGGCTACAAATGTGCCAAACTCCCTATGGACTTACGACTGAGAGCATCTGCTACAACATTAGCTTTTCCGGGGTGGTATAGAATATTCACATCATAATCTTTTAACAGCTCCAACCAGCGACGTTGCCGCAGATTCAACTCCCTCTGAGTGAAGATGTACTATAGGCTCTTGTGATCTGTGAAAATATCAACATGGATTCCATACAGGTAATGCCTCCACATCTTCAAAGCGTGGATCACTGCGGCTAATTCCAAGTCGTGGGTAGGGTAATTCTTTTCGTGTTTCCTCAGCTGTCTAGAAGCATATGCAATCACCTTACCATGCTGCATCAACACACAACCTAACCCGACGCCTGATGCATCGCAATACACCGAATAACCTTCTGTACCTTCCGGCAATGCTAACACTGGGGCAGAGGTTAATCTGTCTTTCAGTTCCTGAAAGCTCCGCTCGCATGCCTCTGTCCACTGAAACCTTGCTGCTTTCTATGTCAGTTTAGTCAGAGGTGCCGCTATAGTCGAGAACCCTTCAACGAACCTCCTGTAATATCCTGCTAATCCCAGAAAGCTACGGACTTCAGTCGGAGTGGTAGGCCTAGGCCATGATTTAACTGCTTCTATTTTCGGCTTGTCAACTTGTATACCAGCGTGCGACTCAATATGCCCTAAAACGCTACTGAGTTAAGCCAGAATTCACACTTAGAAAATTTAGCATATAACTGGAAGTCCCTGAGGATCTGGAGCACTGTCTGCAAATGAGTCCGGTGATCTGCTTCAGAGCTAGAATACACCAGAATGTCATCAATGAATCCTATCATGAACAAGTCCCGGAAGGGTCTGAAAATACTGTTCATCAGGTCCATGAAGATTGCCGGGGCATTCGTTAACCCGAAGGACATAACTAGAAATTCAAAGTGTCCATATCGGGTCCTGAACGCTGTCTTAGGAATATCTCTTTCACGTACTCAAACCTGGTGGTATCCGGACCGCAAGTCAATCTTAGAAAAGTATCTGGCCCCCTGTAACTGATCAAATAAGTCATCAATTCTGGGAAGCGGGTACTTATTCTTCACTGTAACTTTGTTCAATTGCCGATAATCTATGCACATACGGAGTGAGCCGTCTTTCTTTCTCACAAACAGAACTGGCGCACCCCATGGTGAAGTACTCGGTCTAATAAAACCTTTATCCAATAAGTCTTTCAGCTGCTCCTTTAATTCTCCGAGTTCTACAGGAGCCATACAATATGGAGGAATCAATATCGGCTGAGTGCCTGGTAACAAATCGATAGCAAAATCTATTTCTCGTTCTGGGGAATACCAGGTAACTCATCGGGGAACACATCAGGGAACTCATTCACCACTAGAACAGACTGGAGCGTCGGAGATTCTGCTCGGACATCCTGAACTCTGACCAGATGGTAAATACATCCCTTAGATATCAATTTCCTCGCCTGAAGTTAGGAAATAAACCTACCTTTTGGCGTAGCGGTGCTGCCCTTCCACTCCCGCACTACTTCTCCTGGGAAGTGGAATCTGACCGTCTTGGTCCAACATTCAACATTGGCAAAGCACGGCACTAACCAATCCATACCCATTATGGCATCGAAGTCTATCATTTCTAACTCGACCAGATCTACTGTGGTTTGATGGTCAGCAACCTCTACTGTACAGCCTCGGTAAATTCTGCTAGCCACAATAGAGTCACCCCGACGGGCGTGGATACTAAAAAGGGCTGCTGCAATAATTCTGGTGCGATATTGAACTTTCGTGCCACAAATGGAGTAATGTAGGACAAAGTAGACCCTGGATCAATCAATACATAAGCAGGGTGTGAGCAGATAGTTAGCATACCTTTCACAACATCCGGTGACGCTTCTGAATCTTGCCTCCCTGGTAAGGCATATGTGCGTCTTGGACCCGCACCTGCACTGGAGGCCTCTGATCTGCCCCGACCCCCGCCTGCTGAAACTGAGGGCCTGCGCCCTACCGAGGATGCTGTAGCTTGTGACCCTATGGATGCCCGGTCCTGTCTATCCCGATCCTCTTGACCTCTGGCTGGGCAATCTTTCATCAAATGGCCTTCTTGGCCACAAATATAACATCTGGTGGAGCCATACCTGCATGCTCCAGGATGGCGTCGACTGCATATAGGGCAAAGTGTTAGGGTATACCTACTCTGCTCCGCCCTCCTCTATAATGGTGAATCTGCCATCTGCGAGCCTCTACCGGTCTCTGACTGCCCCCTGCGGCTAAATCTACCCCTCTGCGGCTGTGGCGGAGGCGGGGGCCTGGGAGGCCCGTCTAACAATCGTGGACTGGGTCCTCCCCGAGCCTCCCTCTGTAACTCAACTGGCCTATCCTGGTGGCGCTGTTCCTGATTAGCCCTCCTGATCTCCCGATGCCACTGTCTGATGCCCTCAATATTCTGGGCAAATGCCTGAACTTGAGCAATGTCCATGTCCTCTCGCAGTGTGGCCGTAATACAAGTCTCAACATATTCTCGATTGAACCCCATGATAAAGCGGTGTACTCTGGATGTCATGGTATCAACAAAGGCCGGCGCATACCGAGCCAAAGAATCAAACCGCAAGGAATATTCCCGAACACTCATGGCTCCCTGCTCTAGATGTAGGAACTGGTCTACTCGGGCCTGTCGAATCTCCCGCGGCAAATAATGATCCAGAAAAGCTCCTGAGAAGTTGGACCAGGTCGGAGGGGAAACATCTCTCCCTCAGGACCTTTCCCAGCTTTCATACCACAATACGGCGATGTCCCGTAACCGGAATGCTGCCAACTCAACTGATTCTATAGGCGTGGCATGCATAACCCTGAAAATTCTCTGCATTTGATCCAGAAAATCCTGAGGGTCCTCTGTCCAGTCCGTACCTGTAAACTGTGGGGGATTCAAGGCCAAGAACTCTCGGACCCTCGAACTACCGGGCCCTCCTAACGACTCCACAACTGTAGACGGCATCGGCTGACGCTGAGCAGCCATCTTCTGTGCTAACATAACTACCTCACTCCTAACCTCCTGGTCGGAAGGTGTCGGTATAGGGACTGCTGGAGGTAGTGTCGCCCCAAGTGGCTCCTGATGTGATGGAGACTGCTGAGAAGGCTGGGACGATGCCTCTGTAGTGCCCTCTGATCGGGCTATTTCTAAACGAGGGTGAGGCATCCTGCTGGTTCTTCCCCTACTGCAATATCTAAACTCCGGCCTATGATAGGATGTCGCTGGTCTGACATTATCTGTAACCAAAGAATATAGTAAGCTTTTAGGGACTCAACCCTATATTGTACCGCTCTACAGCACGACTGAATAAGAATATAAGACAACCATCATATCATGCCTTGCAGCCCCCTACCCATAGTATGTGGTGCACAACACATCCATGGACAAGACTCTACTTAGCACGGCTTGCAGACTCCCTGGGATTCGACCTGCTCTGATACCAAGTTTGTCACACCCCGCCTTGGGGGGTATGACTGGCACCTGGTGCCCTACTTGGACCTTAACTGCTAGACTACTGAGCCTGAGCACATCTGATGCCTGGCTGGCTCTAACCCAGATTTAGGGAAATAACGGGCTATATAACGGCTGTAAATATAGCCTTCGGCCGACTGGGCCTATAGCCACCTATACCTATACTGACAGCTAACCAGAACATATCAATATGGGGGAGCCTATGCGGGCCGACAAGGCCACCATGCTGTCTAGTTATCTGCAACTCAACGATGAAATACTGGAAAGCTACGTGACCGGCAAGGTCACCACTACTAACAAGCTATGGCCCCGCACGACCAACATAAAAGAAGCAGAAGTACTAACAGCTATACAACTGCACGACCTCACACGACCGGCTCATCTGACCACAAGGAAATATATACAGACTGCAAGCCTCTAAGAATATTGATAAATGGTCAGGACAGGGCCCTGGCCTACCCATGCTGTACAACAAAAGAAAATGGATAAACCTCTAGCTATCTAGCTCCGGATGACTGGAGCTGATGACTCTGTGAGCTGGATGGAATCACGAGGTATCAACCCCTCGTCTATGAGTACCTGCAGGCAAGTAATGCAGCGCCCCACCGAGCGTCAGTACCACTGGTACTAAGTATGTAAAACAAAATAACTGAAAGAAATATCTGAAAACAACAACAGAACTGATGGAACTGAAATAAGAAGAAAAAGATTAACTGATTGGAATGTAAAACTATGCCTACTCTTAACTGTACTGGAAGGAGTAGGAGTCATACCTGAAGATATATCATTCTACTGTCGATCTACTTGTTCGGGTCTATTTGTATATAGGTATATAAAACAACACGCAAGTGCACGTGGCTGAACAAGTAATAAGTGGCTTTAGTAAGCCAAGTATCGATCCCACAGAGACTTGGGTTAAGTGCAATTTGCTCAAGTTTACTCTGTTTTACTTCTGAATATGCTGACAACAACGTGACCAGAAAGTGGATATTTTGTATTATAGATTTTTATACTAAAACTAAGAACAATTATCTACTTTGAATTTGGACTATGAATAAGAGCATGCCAAGGTTAACGAACATGTAATGAAACTGATTATTATCATAAATTGGTTAATCTTTTCTTCCAGTGTCTAGCCAAGAACAATTGCCAAGAGATTAAAGCTCTCGTATTTAATCTCACTTAAGAATCATGAACCACCCGTCTACATTTCTGTGATCAAATGCAATTCATGTTCTAGCCATACAATTTCGGTTCCTAAATTGACTAATATGACTTTCAGGTATATTTCTATCTTGAATGCACATCAAAACTCAATTTTCCCAAATCAAGTTAAGAATAATATCCAATTAATTCACAACTTTCCAATTTCGTGCTCTCTCGAGTGAAATCGGACTTTTTAGATGTACATTAATGTAGGCCACACACCAATGCAGTAAAAACAAGAATTAATAGAACAACATGGAAGAAAAAGATGAAAAACCATATAATCAATAATCAAAATTCATCACAAGTGTTCATAACCTCAGCAAGGAAGGGAATTAGCCACTCATTTGTGGATTAATCATCATAAAATGAGTGTTAATCATACAAACAATTGAATTAGAGAAGAAAGAAAGAGAGAAAAAACCCTAAACTTTTCGTCCCTCAACTGCCTGTAACCCACGTCCTTACTCCACCAAGTCTGAATTATGAAAAATGAACTTAAGTGTTCTATTTATACTAGTGGGAATTTTTCCCGAAATAATGAGCAACGTGTCACGGAGTGCATCGCGGAGCACTGCCTCCGTGACACGCCATGAACGCGGACCCTCACTGGAACTGGGGGTCTGGGAATTTAAACACCAACGTGGCACGACGTGCAACGTGGAGGATAGCCACCATGCCACGGAGCAGACGCGAACCTCCACTGGAAATTAGATGAATTTTCACCCTCCAGGCAGAATGCCTCCACGATGGCAGCGTGACACGGCTCCATCGCGGAGCCCCTTTAATTCGTGCAGTCCTATGCCTTTTTCCTTGCTCGCATCCAAGTCCAACTCCGATATCATCCAACATGCATTTTAGCTTCCCGAAATCACATTTTACCTACAAAACAATGCTAATCATGTTGGTTAGTATAAATTCACATTTTATTACCAATTACATGAAAATGAATACACATTGCTAGATAAACAAGGTGAAAATGACACTTTTGAGTATCACTTGGGCATATAAATCTGCCCAAGATCACTTACCCCACACTTAAATTCTTGTTCGTCCTCGAACAACAAACATACAATTCCTGCAATTTACATCCAACCTTGCTACTATGGTACGACAATTTAAGCTACGGTCATACCAATCATTCAATATTGCAAATCATCAAGAAAACATGCATGGTCTTAACAATGCAATGACCTTCAATACATTAAGACTTCCTAGACTTTAAGAATCGACTCTCGATATCGGCAAACTCATGCAAATAAGCTAATCAAGATATCCGACACGGAAATCAGTCTTTCCTCAAGCATGTGCCCTCAAAACTCAAGAGAATCTTCCCCTTTTTGCTCATGTGACACACAAACATTCAAGTAGGGGCATGTAAAAACAATTTCACTCTCTCTCCCAAAAGAATTCACATGCATCATGTCATGACCCATAAGCTTGCCTTTAGTGTATTACTCCACTAATATAAAGAAATGCAATGTAAGATCACGTAGGACTTTAATGGGTTGTAATGGAAGCTATGGAACTAGTATATATTGGATTAGCCAATAATAGCCACTAGCATCCTTAAGCGCCTTTTCAACACATTCCCATCAACTCATGGACATTGTTTCTCTTTTTTTTTCCTCATCATCACATTCTTGATGATTTACCTTAGTATGGCCCATTTCATTAAGCAGACTTGACACAATAACAAAGATTATTCATGCACCTTCATTATCGTTTATTTATAACAAGCGCACCTTCAACCTTTTCTTTTCTTCCCTCACTCTGCTTTTCTTTTTCTTTTCACCATTCTCACTCTTTGACACTTTGGGAAAATTATTTTCTCTTCTTAAGCGCTTAAGAGTTTTGTATAGACTTTACGGCTAATGAAAAGAAGGAATTAAGCTCAGTTTACCCTTTTTGGACAAAAGAAAGAAATAATAGGCTAAAGGCTCAAAGGGCTGACTAGGGTATACAATCACAGAAAGGGGGAGTATGACAAGAAAAATAGAAACTCTCGGTTAAAACAAAGAAATGCCTACATCCTTTCCTACAATACACCTCCTTCATTTCGTTTTGTACACACACTAGGCAAGTTCTAGACACTTCACAATGGCATGGAATAACAATACCTCACTACACACTTTATGCACATGCTCGATTCAAGGTGTATTCACAGACTCTTCAATCAGCTAATTACATGAATTCAAACATTAAGCCTCAATCACACCGAATCGAACTCTACAGCCTAGGTATCTCAACATATTTATAGAATTGCATGCTTTCATAAGAATCACCTTTGCATTTTGAATATCATGCACAACACGCAACCAAACTTTCGCAACCATATAGTAACTGCAGGTTTCGGGATGCAATCCACCAAGGAACAAAACTACAAATAATTGAAAAAAATATCTACTCCTAACGACTACATTTCCCTTAAGACGGTCGTCATCCATCCATCATAGGGAACAATCACTACTTAAGACGTCGGTTCAATGGGACCATTCTCGGTAAAAGAACCGAAAACAAACGCCGAGAAACCCAAAATTTAAAAAGTTGAAAATTTTGCAAAATTTCGATCATTTCGATAGAAAAATTATTTACAAAATATTTTAAATATGTACAAAATATTTTCAAGAATTCTTAAAAAAAAATATCGATCATTTCGATAAGCAAAAATATTTACAAAAATATTTACAGAATCAGCTGGCAACATTCAATAACACACATCAATTCCACAAATATTTACAAATACCGAACAGTTTGAAAATTCACAAACACAGGGAAACACAACATACAAAATAACAGAGGAGAACATACAAACAAAACAGCCCAGCCCAGCACCTAACTACTCCCAGCCCACACTTAATCCAAACACTGTCCCCAGTGTTCACAAAAATTAAATAGCACAAAATCGGGTGGTGGAACTCCCTGATCAGTCAAAGTATTCCACTTCTTCATCAGGTGATGCTACCTCATCTCCCATGTCCGAGTTTCCTCCGTCGTCGTCATCAGACTCCACATCGGAGTCCTCCTGACGTGTCTCCTCGTTCGTGGGGACGTCATCATCAGTGGGCTCTACAAAGGCCGGCCCCACTCGGCATAGAGCCCTGGCGTTTTTGCCAAACGGGTAATCTAGCTCGAGCTGCCATAGCTCCTCCTCTGTGGCTGGCCTCCCACCTATCTTGAGCTGGAGCATCTGCATCCCATACATCCGTGCCATATACTGGTCATCACGAGCGTGTCGCTCGCCAAGTGTCAGCACTGGCCCGTAGGTGGTGTCGGGAGACTTAGTTTTAGTCACATCCAAAGCCCGCCGCTCCAACTGCGGGATATAATCGAGGGCCTCCTCCTCAACATCGAGGCCCCAGAGAAAGGTGGTGAGTAGTCCATCGAACCCATACCTGTGCCCCTGGTGCAGCCGAGCTCTCTTCATGGCGGATATAATAACCGCCCCGACATTTATCTCCAGCCCTTTCATTAGGGCGTACACCAGGCCAACACGATCCCGGGTTACATCAGTCATATGTACCCCCGGGATGAGGCAAGAGCAGACTATCTTCAGCCAGATTCGGGCTTCCCTATTCATTTGAGAATATGGCAGAGTCTGGTGGTAGCCCCTTTCCTTGTGCCTGCTCCATCTAGCTGTAGATCGGGCCCCACATAGTGTGCGTCTGATATCAGCATATGGTGGGGTAATGTTCAGCTGTCAGAGGACGTGGGCGTCTGTGTCCCGCGCTCCTATGATGGCATTTAGTTGGTGGGGCTCCAGAGTGACTATCTGCCCTCTGATCTTGATGGTGTGACTTCTGATTGACGGGTTCCAATTAGCATAGAACTCCCGAACCAGGTGCAGGTTGCATTCTTTGGGCTCCTCGAATATGAAATTTAGCCCAGCAGCCTCGATTCGATGAACTATCCTGGGGAACTCCTGTGCCAATGGCTCCCGTGCTATATGCTCTTCGGGGAAATATTTGTTCTCTTTATGCTTGGCGTACCACTTTTTCCCCTCGTCAGTCACCCATCTCATTCCATATTGGCGGCGCTGGCCGCATGGAACTACTGGTGCAGCTGGGACTGCTGTGCCCAGTCTGAGTCTCTTCCTTCCAGTGCCTGAAGTTGATGCACCTTTCCCTTTATCTTGCCGGCTTGCCATTTTACCTGTCAACCCAAGTAAACAAGCTCAATGTTAAGCTAAATAAATATTAACTTCGGCTAAGGTCGGGTTACGCTAAGTTACCCCACACTTAGTCCTTAGCTACAGTTATAACAATATGACAAGAATAACTTTATTTACATCAAACAACCAGCTATACAATCATGCTTAGTGCGTTCAAAAAGAAAAATTCGATGGTATAACTTTTGCGTACTACTCAGACTTCGTACAACTAATCCCAATCACTACCATCGCTAGCATTTTAACTATCGCACTTAGCAAAGAAAAACAAGAAAACAAAAACAACAACAAAAATTTATATACATGAACCTATTCAACCAACCAACTTCTAACCAATTTCAACATTTTCCCCCAAACCCAAGAATTTGTCGCCTATTAACATCCTAACACTTTGTACAACGACTCATCTCATTCAACACGTACAACCCGGCATACATTTCAAACTTTCAACACATTTCTAATTTCACATTCAACAACAAGCCCTAGAATTGATTTTCGCAATCAAATTTGACTAATTTATGCAATCGACAAGTTCAAACAATCATAACGACATTCCGAACATTTATCAATCAACAAATAACTCGAATTCATGCTTAATTTCGACTTAGGGCGATTTAGCACACCTCCCATTCTTAAAATCAAAGAAAATCGATAAAAACTTGAGAGGGAATCGGAAAACATACCTTGGAGTTGAATAATCGAAGAAAACTCGGTAAATTGTTGCCTTAAGCCGTGGCACGTTGGTGGGAGAGGGGTTTTGGGATGTTTGGTCGCGGAAGAAATCGAAACTGAGGGGAAAAGGGGAGGTTTCGGGTTAAAAAGGGTAGAAAAACACGCGGGTCACCCGGCAACCCAGTGTGACCCGTCGCGATATACAAGGCAACGTGTCACGGAGTGCATCGCGGTGCACTGCCTCCGTGACACGGAGCCATCGCGATAGCATTCTGGAAATTTTTAAAATTTCCAGGTTACACCTCAGCGTGTCACGGAGGGTAACGCGGAGGTCCTCCTCCGTGACACGGAGCTATCGCCCCAGCTCACTGTCTTCTACATTTTATTAATTTTTCATACCTCGACTTTTCCTTCACGATTCCGTGCACATTTTCCTCCGTTTGACCTGAGAATCATCTCACTAAACAAAATTGTTTAGAATAATAGGTTTCACCTCACTAAAAATAAAAAAATACTAACTAAAATGAAAAATTTTGTAGTAAATTGAGAGAAAGAAAAAGAAAATCTATTTACACTTTACAAAATGAAAGAAAAAAATTTCACGGGTTGCCTCCCGTGCAGCGCCTGGTTTACCGTCGTGGCTCGACGTCATTTAAGCTCAATTGTCCGCTAGGGTGATGGATGATTTATCTTTATCACCGTCCTCCCCCCAGTAGTGCATACACCTATCCGGTGGTCTTCCCATTAACTCTCGGGAATCCTTCATCTGCTTAGCATTACCATGATCAATCACATTGATCACCGAGAGTTCTTCATGCACCATCGGGAGCTTGGGTGCTTTATACACATCGAACACCTCTACCTTGTCATGTGCTCGCATTGTGAGTTTCCCCACAGCTACGTCGATTAATGCTTTCCCGGTTGCCAAGAAGGGTCGTCCCAAAATAAATGGGACTTCCGCGTCTGGTTCAAAGTCCAGCACAACAAAATCTACCGGGAAAATTAGGGAGCCAACTTGCACTAGAACATCCTCAACAATGCCATCCGGCCTAGCTAAGGATCGATCCGCCAACTGCAAGATTACGGTTGTAGGTCTAGGACTCCCTAAACCCAACTTTCTGAATACCGATGACGGCATCAGATTTATACTTGCCCCCAAATCACACAATCCACGAGTTCGGATGCTCTGCCCAATAGTAAGCTGGATAGTAAAACTTCCAAGGTCTTTTAGCTTTGTGGGCAGTCTATTTTGGATCCGGGAAGTGCACTCCTCCGTTAAAGCCACCGTAGCATACTCAGTCAACCGACTTTTGTTGGCCACGATGTGCTTTATGTACTTGGCATTATTAGGCATTCCCTACAAGACATCAACAAGAGGTAAATTAACATGTACCTGTTTAAGCACCTCCATGAATTTCTTGAAACACACCTCCTCTTTGTGTTTCTTGAGTCGTTGAGGGAATGGGGGTGGAGGTCTTTCTGATTCAGCTTCTTTGGTCTTCCCCCTTTCTGAACTTTGCTCCCCCTCAACTTCTGCTGCTCCCGAATGTTGAGGTGGTCTTTCTGGTTCCACCTCCTTCAGCTGCAAACCACTCCTTGTGGTCACTGCATTTACCTGCTTCGGATTCGGATCCGTGTCGCTTGGCAGTCCTCCTCTAGGCTGTGTATTTTGGGCAATAGCGAATTGCCCAAATTGATACTCAAGAGCCTTGGTAGCTAACTGATTGTTTTTCACTTCGGCTGCCAATTTCACATAGTCAGCCTACAATTGAGCTTGGTTAGCTATCATGGTCTTGAACATCTCCTCAATGCTGGGTGATGGTGGTGGAGGAGGTGCATTGTTATTTCTGAATTGAGATTGGTAGTTCTGTTGCCCTCCTTGATTCCTTTGCACACCCTGACCCGAACTTTGGCCCTGATGGTTGTTGCTACCCCATGAGAAATTAGGATGATTCCTCCAATTTGAATTGTAGCTACTACCATACTGCTGGTGATTTCTTTGTGCATTACCCACAAAGTTTACCGAGTCAGGATTGGCTCCACAGCACTCAGCTGAGTGCTCACTGCTTCCACACACTTCACACCACAATTGCTGGACTGCATTAACCGGAGCTGAAGGCTAGTTCAAAGTCATGCTGAAGTGGTTGTTCAATTGATTTTGCAAGGCAGCTATCTGTGCAGCGATAGCTGTAAACCCATCCACTTCAAGAACTCCTGCTGCTTTCCTTGTCCCACCTCGTGATGAATCAGCATTCCATTCTGGATTGCCCTGTGAAATCCGGTTTAGCAAGGTATACAGCTCCTCATAAGTCTTTTCCAGCGCTTGCCCTCCAGCTGCTGAATCTAGCAATATTTTGGTGTGGGGTTCCAAACCCTCAATAAATGTGTGCACCAACACCTCATTGGACTGATAATGATGAGGACAGTCCCGCAACATGGATTTAAATCTCTCCCAGGCTTGATATAAATTTTCTCCCTCCCTCTGTTTGAAACTCAGAATTTGACTTCTAAGCCTTGCTGTTTTACCAGAGGGAAAAAACCTTATCAAGAACTTTCGTGCAAGATCATCCCACGTTGAAATAGAATTTGGTGGCTCAGCTTTCAACCACCTCTTGGCTTCTCCGAGTAATGAGAATGGAAATAATGTAAGCCGAACATAATCAGGTGACACTCCAGCGGGTATGTAGGTGTCACTTATCTCCAAAAAGTTTTGGAGATGCTGTTGTGGGTCTTCATGAGGGAGACCGGTAAATTGCCCGCTTGTGTGCAACAATTGCACCATATTTTGCTTGAGTTCAAATCTCCCTCCAGGCTCTAGTTTGCGGATACTGGATGTAACATTATTGGCATGTGGGATTTCCACCTCGCGAACCGGCCTTGCTGCTGCTTCTTCGGGCACTAACACTGCCCTTACAACCGGTGGATTTTGTTGCTCCATAATCGTCTGTCTGAGCAACTGTAGCTTTCTTTGTAGAGCTTCTCTTCTCTTACTGTGAAATATACGTTCAGGCTCTATATAAGATTCCACCAGCTCTTTGTCTCTTGCCAGTGTTCAGAGCAATTAAGTCTGCAAAATACAGGCTAAGACCAAGTTGTCAACACTTAGAAAATAAAAATACAGTAAATTAACACTTAAAACAAATTCAACAATTGCCAAGTCCCCGGCAACGGCGCTAAAAACTTGTTCGGGTCTGTTTGTATATGGGTATATAAAACAACACGCAAGTGCATGTGGTCGAACAAGTAGTAAGTGGCTTTAGTAAGCCAAGTATCGATCCCACAGAGACTTGGGTTAAGTGCAATTTGCTCAAGTTTACTCTATTTTACTTCTGAATATGCTGACAACAACGTGACCAGAAAGTGGATATTTTGTATTATAGATTTTTATACTAAAAGTAAGAACAATTATCTACTTTGAATTTGGACTATGAATAAGAGCATGCCAAGGTTAACGAACATGTAATGAAACCGATTATTATCATAAATTGGTTAATCTTTTCTTCCAGTTGCTAGCCAAGAACAATTGCCAAGAGATTAAAACTCTCGTATTTAATCTCACTTAAGAATCATGAACCATCCATCTACATTTCTGTGATCAAATGTAATTCATGTTCTAGCCATACAATTCCGGTTCCTAAATTGACTAATACGACTTTCAGGTATATTTCTATCCTGAATGCACATCAAAACTCAATTTTCCCAAATCAAGTTAAGAACAATATCCTATTAATGCACAACTTTCCAATTTCGTGCTCTCTCGAGTGAAATTGGACTTTTTAGATGTACATTAATGTAGGCCACACACCAATGAAGTAAAAACAAGAATTAATAGAACAACATGGAAGAAAAAGATGAAAAACCATATAATCAATAATCAAAATTCATCACAAGTGTTCATAACTTCAGCAAGGAAGGGAATTAGCCACTCATTTGTGGATTAATCATCATAAAACAAGTGTTAATCATACAAACAATTGAATTAGAGAAGAAATAAAGAGAGAAAAAACCCTGAACTTTTCGTCCCTCAACTGCCTGTAACCCACGTCCTTGCTCCACCAAGTTTGAATTATGAAAAATGAACTTAAGTGTTCTATTTATACTAGTGGGAATTTTTCCCGAAATAATGAGCAACATGTCACAGAGTGCATCGCGGAGCACTGCCTCCGTGACACGCCATGAACGCGGACCCTCACTGGAACTGGGGGTCCGGGAATTTAAACACCAACGTGGCACGGTGTGCAACGCAGAGGCTATCCACTGTGCCACGGAGCAGACGCGAACCTCCACTGGAAATTAGATGAATTTTCACCCTCCAGGCAGAATGCCTCCATGATGGCAGCGTGACACGGCTCCATCGCGGAGCCCCTTTAATTCGTGCAGTCCTATGCCTTTTTCCTTGCTCGCATACAAGTCCAACTCCGATATCATCCAACATGCATTTTAGCTTCCCGAAATCACATTTTACCTACAAAACAATGCTAATCATGTTGGTTAGTATAAATTCACATTTTATTACCAATTACATGAAAATGTATACACATTGCTAGATAAACAAGGCGAAAATGACACTTTTGAGTATCACCTGGGCATATAAATCTGCCCAAGATCACTACTCTTGTCTCGTATCACATGGCATAACATAACATAACATAACATAGCACACACAAACCTTACCCGCCCCCCATAAGCTGGGAGGTACAAACAGCACGCAATCTATACCCCTACCCCGGTCGTCCCATCTCCTATAATAACTATAAGCATCCTGCTGGTCCCCTGGGTATGCACTTGGGCTCGCTGAGCCCCTGACTATAACTGTACCTGAGTCCGGAGGACTCCTGAATCAACACCCGGGCGTATCCGCTCGACAGGGGTGTATAAGGGGCGACCAAGGCACAATATGGGGAAAACTGGCATCCCATCTTTGTCCCCTGTGGGACGGCATGCCACTCCATAGAGCGACGTATCCTCATCCTCTGGTGGACGAGTCGATACAGCTATTAACCCTGGGGCGGTCATGGATGCTAGGTAATCCAACCCCAAAACAATACAATGGTCTCAACTAGTAACACTATCTGCATATCCCACATACTGAAGCTAATAGTAATAAAGTATTTGTACATACTGTATGCTGAACTAGCGATAGTAATATGTACGTACTTAATACATGCTGAGACTAATAATAGTAAATATGTATAAATATAATCTTCTGCCATACTGTGCTGAGTCTAATGCTGAACAAGATATAGCCTTTCTGCTGAAAACCATGCTGTATACTGAGTTTCTATAGTAACATGATTTACTATTTCTAACATGCTTTCTAAACTTCATTTTAACCTATCATTCTACTTCTGAGATGCTTTACAGATATTACATTGCTTTACTGGGTTTTAACTGAATACGATAATATCCTAACATTCTGTACTACATCACATACTGAGCATGCTGTGCAGTTCCTAATAATTGTATTAGAATCTATATCGTGCTAGAAAGTTTTGCGCTAAATATAACATGATGCTTCTAATATCGTACCAACATTCGTAATAAACATAACACATGACTTCTGAACATTCTACTGGCCTTTATATTACTTTACTATACCGAGATTACTAACTTGCCGAGGAAACTAGCTTTACATACCTTCGCTTCTGATTTCCCGACTAACCGGCGTAGCTTGGTCAGTATTTCTGCTATTCCTCCCAACTGCATTCGTATGTATGTCAATCAGTACTAAATACAACTTTATTCTGAAGGACGACATCACTTTCGATATAATTATAGCCTAAACTTAGGCTTATGGAAAGACAGTCGAAAACTCGCTATTTTTCAGAAGTCCAGAAGGGAGAAATACTCACTTCACAGCTACAAACACATAGACACTAGTTTGGAGCAATTCCACTTACCTTAGTCCGGTAGCTCGATGATTTGTCGGCCGTATTTCGCGAAACTAAATCCGTAGGAATGCTCTCTGCTGCTAAATACCTCGGTATCTGAGGTTAATTTGGGTTTGGACTACGTTTGGAAGCGTAATCGGATGAAATTATATTACCCTCTTCGTTCTTTTCCCTCCTCTAGTTATTCCTCTCTGTTTTCTGGAAATTTTATAAGTTTAAAATGAATTAAAACCGAAGTGGGGCTTTATATACTTGGGCCTGGACAAGGCCAACGTGTCACGGAGCCAACGCGGAGGCTCCACCTCTGTGACACGTTGCCATCGCGGAGGGGCTCTGCCTCGGCTCCTTCCGTGATGATTCGACAGGTTTCTCATCCGATCCTTTTCCCGGGCCTTTATTTAGCAAGTATGGCCTTCAAATATGCTTAACCAACGTGCGAATAGGTCATCTAGGTGCCGAGAATCCTACGGGGTATAACAACTATATACCTTGTTGAACCGTATTTCGCAGGGCAATCCGGAGTGGAATGCTGATTCATTAAGAGGAGGGACAAGGAAGGCAGCTGGAGTTCTAGAAGTTGATGGTTTTACAGCTATTGCTGCACAGATAGCTGCTTTACAGAATCAACTCAACACCCACTTCAGTAACATGACAATGAACCAGCCTCAAGCCCCAGTGAATGCAGTGCAACGGATTTGGTGTGAAGTGTGCGGGACCAGTGAGCACTCAGCTGAGTGTTGTGGAGCAAATCCTGACTCGGTGTACTTTGTGGGAAATGTACAAAGGAACAACCACCAACAGTATGGCAACAACTACAATTCCAATTGGAGGAATCACCCTAATTTCTCCTGGGGTAGCGACAACCATCAGGGGTAAAGTTCGAGTCAGGGTGTGCAAAGGAACCAAGGAGGGAAGCAAAATTATCAAGCACAATTTAGAAACAACAATGCACGTCCTCCACCACCATCACCCAGCATTGAGGAGATGTTCAAGACGATGATAGCTACCCAAGCTCAATTGCAGGCTGACTATGTGAAATTGGCAGCCTAGGTGAAAAACAACCAGTTAGCTACTAAGGCACTTGAATATCAATTTGGGTAATTTGCTGGAGCCCAAAACACCAGGCCTAGAGGAGGACTTCCGAGTGACACAGATCCCAACCCCAAGCAGGTGAATGCGGTGACCACAAGGAGTGGTTTGCAGCTGAAAGAGGTGGAACCAGAAAGACCACCTCAACAATCGGGAGCAGCAGAAGTCGAGAGGGAGCAAAGTGATGAGGGGGGAAGACAAAGGAAGCTGAATCAGAAAGACCACCACCCCCGTTCCCTCAACGATTAAAGAAACACAAGGAGGAGGCGTGTTTCAAGAAATTCATGGAGGTGCTGAAACAGGTACATATTAACTTACCTCTTGTTGATGTTTTGCAGGGAGTGCCGAAGTATGCCAAGTATATAAAGGACATCGTGGAAAACAAAAGTCGGTTGACTGAGTATGCTACGGTGGCTCTAACAGAGGAGTGCAATTCTCAGATACAAAACTGACTGCCCATGAAGCTCAAAGATCCTGGGAGCTTTACTATACAAATTACTATTGGGCAGTGTATCCGAGATCATGGATTATGTGATTTGGGAGCGAGCATTAATTTGATGCCGTCATCGGTATTCTAAAAGCTGGGTCTAGGGAGTCCTAGACCCACAATAGTGATCTTGCAATTGGCGGATCGGTCCTTAGCCAGACCTGATGGCATTGTGGAGGACGTTCTGGTGCAAGTTGGCTCCCTGATCTTCCCGGTAGATTTCGTCGTGCTAGATTTTGAACCACACGCGGAAGTCCCATTTATTTTGGGATGTCCTTTCTTGGTGACTGGGAAAGCACTAATTGACGTAGCTGCAGGGCAGCAAACCATGAGAGCACACGACAATGTGGAAGTGTTCGATGTGTACAAGGCTACCAAGCTCCCGAATGTGTACGAGGAACTCTTGGTGATCAATGTGATTGATCGAGTTGATGATGCGCGGATAAAGGATTCACGAGAGTTATTGGGAAAACCACTAGAATGATGTAAGTACTACTGGGGGGGGGGGGAGCACGGTGGTCGAGAGAAAACGTCCATCAACCTAGAGGACAACTAAGCTGAATGACGTCGAGCCGTGACGGTAAACCAAGCGCTGCACGGGAGGCATCCCATGAAATTTTTCTTTGTAAATTTTGAATAGATTTTTCTTTTTTTTTTATTTTCTTGATTAACAACAAAATTTTTAGTTTTCATTTTTGTTTTTATTTTTATTTTGAGTGAAACCTATAATTCTAACCAATTTCTTGTAGTAAGATGAATTTTAGGTCGAACGGAGGGAAAATATGCAAGGAATCGCAAAGTAAAATTCGAGGTATGAAAATCAAGAAAAAGTGGCAAAACAGTGAGCTAGGGCGATAGCTCCGTGTCACGGAGGAGGGCCTCCGCGTTACCCTCCGTGACACGTTGAGGTGTAACTCCAAAATTCTAAAAGAATTCCAGAACACCCTCGCGACAACTTCGTGTCACGGAGGCAGTGCTCCGCGATGCACTCCGTGACACGTTGCTGTGTATATCGCGATGGGTCACGCCGGGTCGCCGGGTGACCCGCACGAATTTCCCACTTTTAAACCCCGAATCCCCCTCAAGTTTCCTTATTTCTCACATACTCCGCGACCAATCCCCCTAAAACCCCCCCTTCAACGTGACACGGAATAGGCCAAGAATTTCATCGAGTTTTCTTCAATTCTTTGAATTCAAGGTATGTTCTTCAATTCCATCTCATTTCTCATTGATTTTCTTCGATATTGAACATGTGATATGAGCTAAACTTGCCCTGAGTAGAAATTAAGTGTAAATTCAATTGAATTATTGTTGATGGATGTTCGGAGTATCATTGTGATTGCTTGAACTCGTTAATTGCATAATTTAATCAAATTTTTGATACAATCATAGCTAGGGCTTGCTTTTGAATTTGAAGTGGAAAAATGTAGTGAACTCGTGAAATTTATGCTGGGTTGTACATGTTGAGTGAGATGAGTCGATGTGCTAATTGTTATTATGCTAAAAGACTGACGGATTCTCGGGTTAAGGGAATATTGAAATTTTCAAGAATTGGGTGAGTTGTATAGGTTCATGTAGATAAATTCTTGTTGTTTTTGTTTCTTTGTTTCTCCTTGCTACGTGTGATGGGATTAAATTGTTATCGATGGTAATGATTGTGGTTAGCTGTACGAAGTCTGAGTAGTACATAAAATACATACCGTCGAATTCTTCGAATGCACTAAGCATGTTTGTATATTTGGTTGTTTGTTTGTGTAAATAGGTATGATCTTGTCGTAATGTTGTAATTTTAGCTAAGGACTAAGTGTGGGGTATCCTAGCTTAACCCAACCTTAGTCGAAGCAAATTTTCATGGGCTTAACATTGAACGTGTCTGTTTGGTTTGACAGGAACAATGGCAAGCAGGCAGGACAAAGGGAAAGGTGCATCAACATCTGGCGCCGGAAGAAAGAGAATCAGACTGGGCACAGCAGTCCCAGCAGCACCAGTGGTTCCACGCGGCCAACGCCGCCAATACGGAACCAGGTGGGTGACGGAAGAGGGGAAGAAGTGGAATGCAAAGCACAAGGGGAGCAAGTACTTCCCCGAGGAACACATAGCACGAGAACCGTTGGCACAGGAGTTCCCTGGGATTGTCCACATGATCGAGGCAGCTGGGCTAAATTTCATCTTTGAAGAGCCCAAGGAATGTAACTTGCACCTGATTCGGGAATTTTATGCTAATTGGAACCCGACACTCAGAAGTCACACCATCAAAATCAGAGGGCAAATAGTCACCTTTGAGCCCCACCACCTCAATGCTATCCTAGGGGCGCGGGACACAGACGCCCACGTGCTTCGATAGCTGAACATCATTCCACCATATGCGGACATCAGACGCACTTTGTGTGGAACCAGATCGACGGCTAGATGGAGCAGACATAAGGAGAGGGGCTACCATCAGACTTTGCCCTATTCACAAATGAACAGGGAAGCCAGGATATGGCTTAAGATCGTCTGTTCCTGCCTAATCCCGGGGGTACATATGACAAATGTAACCCGGGATCGTGTATGCCTAGTGTACGCCCTGATGAAAGGGCTGGAGATCAACGTGGGGACGGTGATTATCTCTGCCATGAAGAGAGCCCGGTTGCATCAGGGGCACAGATACGGATTTGGTGGACTACTCACCACATTCCTGAGGGGCCTGGATGTTGAGGAAGAGGCCCTTGACTACATCCCGCAGATGGAGCGGCGGGCCTTAGATGTCACTAAAACTAAGGCACCCGACACCACCCACGGGCCTGTTCTTACACTTGCCGAGCGACATGCTTAGGATGATCAGTACATGGCTCACATGTACGGGATGCAGATGCTCCAACTGAGGATAGGCGGGAGGCCGGCAACAGAGGAGGAGCTATGGCAGCTCGAGCTAGACTACCCTTTTGGCAAAAATGCCAGGGCTCTATGCCGAGTGGGGCCAGCTTTTGTGGAGCCCACAGATGATGATGTCCCCACAGATGAGGAGACACGTGGGGAGGACTCCGATGATGACGATGGGGGTGATTCAGACATGGGAGATGAAGCAGCAGCACCTGATGAAAAAGTGGAGTATTTCGACTGATTAGGGAGTTCCACCACCCAATTTTTGTGCTATTTTAATTTTTGTGAACACTGGGGACTGTGTTTGAGATAAGTGTGGGGTGGGAGTAGTTAGGTGCTGGTTGTGCTGTTATGTATGTTCTAATGTATTGTTGTGCCTGTGAACAAAATTTTTTGTGACCCTGTGATTTGTGATTGTTAAGTTGTTGCCCTGTATTGTAATTATATGTGAAGCTGTTGTGTGTTGCTGAATGTTGCTAAGCTGATATTGTACATATTTTTGTTTATCGAAATGATCGATATTTTTAAATTTTTTTTTCTCAATTCTTGGGTTTCTCGGCGTTTGTTTTCGGTTCTTTTACCGAGAATGGTCCCATTGAACCGAAGTCCTTGTTAGTGACCGTTCCCTATGATGGATGGTTGACGACGGTCTTAAGGGAGATGTAGTCGTTAGGAGTAGATTCTTTTTCATTTATTTTTCAGTTGTTTTTCTTTTGTGGGTTGCATCCCAAAACCTGTAGTTACTTTATGGTTGCGGAATTCTGGTTGCGTGTTGTACATGATATTTGAAATGCAAAGGTGATTCGTATGAAAGCATGCAACTTTGTAAATATGTTGAGATACCTAGGCCGTAGAGTCGATTCAGTGTGATTAAGGCTTAATGATTGAATTCATGTAATTAGCTGATTGAAGAGTCTGTGAATACGTCTTGAATTGAGCATGTGCAATAAGTGTGATGTGAGGTCTTGTTATTCCATGCTATTGTGAAGTGTCTAGAACTTGCCTAGTGTGTGTACAAAACGAAATGAAGGAGGTGTATTGTAGGAAAGGATGTAGGCATTTCTTTGTCATTAACCGAAAGTTTCTATTTTTCATTATCGTACCCACCTTGATTGTATACCCTAGTCAGCCCGTTGAGCCTTTAGCCTATTTTTTTTTCTTTTGTCAAAAAGTGTAAACCGAGCTTAATCCCTTCTTTTCATTAGCCGTAAAGTCGATCCAAAACTCTTAAGCGCTTAAGAAGAGAAAATAATTTTCCCAAAGTGTCAAAGAGTGAGAATGGTGAAAAGAAAAGAAAAGCAGAGTGATAAAGGGAAAGAAAAGGTTGAAGGTGCACTCGTTAAAAATAAACTATAATGAAGGTGTATGAATAATCTTTGTTGTTGTGTCAAGAGTGCTTAATAAGATGGGCCAAACTAAAGAGAAACTTCAAGAATGGGAGGATGAAGAAAGAAACACTGCCCATGAGTTTGATGGGATGTATGGAAAAGGCGCTTAAGGATGCTAGTGGCTATTATTGGCTAGCCCAATATTTACTAGTTTCGTAGCTTACATTACAACCCGTTAAAGTCCTACGTGATCTTACATCACACTTCTTTATATTAGTGGAGTAATACACTAAAGGCAAGCTTATGGGTCGTGACATGATGCATGTGAATTCTTTTGGGAGAGAGAGTGAAATTGTGTTTATATGCCCCTGCTTGAAATTTTGTGAGATCATATGATCAAAAAGGGGAAAATTCTCTTGTGTTGTGAGGGCACATGCTTGATGAGAGATTAATTTTCTTGTCAGATGTCTTGACCAGCTGATTTGCATGAGTTTGCCAATATCGAGAGTCGATTCTTAAGTCTAGGAGGTCTTGATGTATTGAAGGTCATTGCATTGATTGGACCATGCGTGTTTTCTTGATGATTTGCTGTATTGAATAATCGGTATGACCGTAGCCTAAATTGTCTAACCAAAGTAGTGAGGTTTGGGTGTAAATTGCATTAGATGTAAGATTGTTGTTCGAGGACGAACAAGGATTGAAGTTTGGGGTAAGTGATCTTGGGCAAATTTATATGCCCAAGTGATACTCAAATGTGTTATTTTAGCCTTGTTTATCTATCAATGTTTATACATTCTCATGTGATTTGTAATAAAATGTGAATTTATACTAACCAACATGATTAGCATTGTTTTGCAGGTAAAATGTAATTTTGGGAAGCTAAAATGCGTGTTGGAAGAGATCGGGGTTGGACTTGGATGTGAGCAAAGGATAAGGCATTGGAAGGCACAAAATAAAGAGGCTCCGCGATGGAGCCGTGTCACGCTGCCATCGCGGAGGCCTTCTGCCTGGATAGGGAATTTTCGGCCTAATTCCAGTAAGGGTTCGCATTGGGTCCGTGGAACGGTGGCCTAGCTCTGCGTTGCACGTCGTGCCACGTTGGGCCTTATTACCTGGACCCCCAATTTCCAGTAAGGATCCGCGTCGATGGCGTGTCACGGAGGCAGTGCTCCGCGATGCACTCCGTGACACTTTGCTTGTTATTCCGAGAAAAATTTCCACTAGTATAAATAGAACACTTTGGTTCATTTTTCAATATTATGACTTGGTGGAGCAAGAACGTGGGTTACAGGCAGTTGAGGGGACGAAATTATCAGGGTATTTCTCTCTTTCCTTCTCCTTGAATTCAATTGCTTGTATGTTTAACACTCATTTAACGATGTTTAATCCACAAATGAGTGGCTAATTCCTCTTCTTGCTGAGGTTAAGAACAATTGTATTGAAATGTGATTGTTGATTAAATTGGTTTTTCATCTTTTCTTCCATGGTTGTTCTATTGATTCTTGTTCTTACTGCATTAATGTGTGGCCTACGTTAATGTACATCTAAAAAGTCCAGTTTCACTCGAGATAGCAAGAAATTGGAAAGTTGTGAATTAATAGGATATGAGCTTTTCTTAGTTTGGGAAAATTGAGAATTGATTTACCTTCAGGATAGAAATATACCTGAAAGTCGTATTAGTCAATTTAGGAATTGGGTTTGTATGGCTAGAACATGAATTTCGTTTAATCACAGAAATGTAGGTGGACGGTTCATGATTCTTAAGTTGGGTTAAATACGAGAGTTTGAATCCATTGGCAGTAGTTCTTGACTAGCAACCGGAGGAAAGGTTAACCAAATTATATCGATAATTAATTTCATTACATGTTCATTTAACCTCAGCATGCTCACATTCATAGTTCAGACTCACATTAGATAATCGTTTTAGATTTAGCATAAAAATTAGAACCCAAAAATATCAAACTCTTGGTTACACTGTTGTCTTCATTGTTAAAATTAAAATATAGTAACACTTGAGTAGTTCGTTACCTTATCCCAGTCCCTGTGGGATAGATACTTGGCTTAAGCCACTTTACTACTTGTTCAACCACGTGCACTTGCGTGTAGTTTTATACCAAACAAATGACCGAACAATGCACATCCTCACTAACTCTTTCCTCTCCTCATCTACATTTGACACACTCTCCATTGAAATCCTGCTAAGAGCTTCTGGCACTACATTAGCCTTGCCTGAATGATAAAAGGCACTCATATCATAATCCTTAAGAAGCTCCAACCACCTTCTTTGACGTAGATTTAGATCCTTCTGGGTAGACATGTACTGTAGGCTTTTGTGGTCCGTAAACACATCCACATCGACCCCGTACAGATAGTCTCTCCAAATCTTCAAAGAAAATACTACCACGGCCAACTCGAGGTCGTGAGTTGGATAGTTCTTTTCATGGACTTTCAGCTTCTTGGAAGCATAGGCTATAACTTTACCATGCTGCATTAATACACAACCAAGGCCGATCTTTGAGGCGTCACAATATACCATAAACCTATCGATATCTTCATGTAGATTCAACATTGGTGTTGAGGTGAGTCGAGTCTTTAACTCTTGGAAGCTCTTCTCAAAGGCCTCCAACCATTGAAAATTTACTTTCTTATGGGTCAACTCAGTCAATGGTGCTACAATGGATGGAAATCCTTCCACAAACCTCCTGCAGTAACCATCTAAGCCAATGAAACTCCTGATATCTGAATGACTAATTGGTCTAGGCCAATTCTTCATAGCTTCTATCTTTTGAGAGTCCACATATACACCCTCACTTGACACCACATGACCCAAAAATGCTAATGAGTTTAACCAAAACTCACACTTCCTGAATTTAGCATGCAATTGGTGATCCTTAAGAGTTTGCAGCACCACTCTCAAATAAGAGGCATGCTCCCCCGCTCTGAGAGTATATGAGAATGTCATATATGAATAAAATCACAAACATGTCCAAATACGGCTTGAACTCCCTGTTCATCAAATCTATAAAAGCTACGGGAGCATTCGTTAGTACAAAAGACATAACTACAAACTCATAGTGACCATACCGAGTCCTGAAGGTTGTCTTCTAGTGAAGTCTCTTGCTGTTGACGTGATGCGAGGGCATAAAACCTATTATGGCACTGAACACCATCTGCACTGGTGGACTGTAATGCCCCCAAAACCCTACGATCAGACCCAAGAGTTGAAATGGAGAAAATAGGACTTTCTTCACCAGGTAACAGAATGCGTCGTCCTGTGACCCGTGGGTTAGACCACGAGTCATGAAGTCACTCGTGAGGAAGGGTCTGGACTTGGTTGAAAAATTGGGAAATTCAGTGACCACGGGTGTGACCACGAGTCGTGGTCAACACCACGAGTCGTTATGAGAGTTGTGGTCAAGGGTTGGCTGTAGGTTGGAAAAATTCGGGCAATGCACTTAACGGGTCCTCACCACAACTCATTTGGGACACCACGAGTTATGGTGTTTCCCGTGGTGACCTCCAGGTGGTTTTTCAGCATTGATGACTACGGGAGGTGACCACGAGTCGTGGTTACCGGAAACAAGTCGTTAAGTAGCCCGTGGTGACCAGTGAAGGGGAATTATGGTTCAGTGGCTACGAGAGACTTCACGAGTGGTAAAGTCTCCTAACGACTCATGATGTCAGTTGTTGCCAGGTTAGGGAATCCGTAGAAATTTTCTAGTGCGTATCGTGACTGGTCACCATGAGTCATGCCCGACCTCACAACTCGTGGGGTGCCTCATGGGGACTGGCAGGGTCTTTTTTTCTTACAAAATTCCTAGGGAGTTTTACATAATTTTCTAACCTCCTATACTCTAAAGTACGTCATTTTGGGGTTTAGTCAGAGGTTTTAGAGGTGGTAACCAATAGTTTATTTTATTTCACGAATCCCCTTAAAAGATTTAGCACGTAGAAGCTCTTTCAGAAAGACTCAGGGCAGAAGCTAGGGCAATCAAACTCTACTCAGATTTTCAAGAGATTCTCTCAGGGGTTCATATCACCATGTATGTGGGAATTCAACAAGGGAATAGTTCTTCCCTTGTGTCCCTAAAACCTTGTCTAATTTCTTCTCTATCAGTTATAGCCCTGTAGTTTTGAAATGTGAAAAGTTTTCAAACAGATTTCCCTGTGGGTTCAAAGGGAACATTTCTCATGATTCTAGATTTCTTATTTATTCCCCATTTCTAGAAATTGTGAAAGATTGTAGCTAGTAGCATAATTAATCCCTAGTCACAGCTCCGTAGAAATTAGAAACTTCTGGGTTGAACTAATTTTCCCTGTAGCGTGGTTCTATCAGTTATGGGATGCACATGCATTTAATTTATGTTAAAATCACAATCAAAATCATGCCAGTCTAGTCTCATTTAGAATTTTAGCAACTTCAGTGTTGTGCAGAAAAATGTTAGCTAATCAGTTTGACTATAGTTAATCCTACAGGTGTCCGTGATACATCCCAATTATTAATATTAGACTCGGTATCATATTTTAGTGGTTCTTTACGCGGTCATGACACTTTCATATAAGAAACCCTGAGCAACCTTAGGACCCCAGCTTCAGATTACAGTTTGTTCTTTAGGCGATTATGATGCGTCCAGATAAGTAGCTCTGACAAGTCTTAAAACACCAGTTACATAATCCGTTTCGATAAGACTCTCAGAGTACTTCCAAATAGGTATTCCTGGCCTAGTCTTGGGCCTCAGTTTTGAGCTATCAGCTTAGTAGGTAGTCTAGGACTATCCAGTGGGAGTAGGACTTAACACCGAGGGGATCGGGGTTCCAGCACACTCAGGATCTTACGCTTCCACCGTAGGATTTATTTTACTAGCCTCATGGCCCCAGCCCTGTGATCACTTGGTTCACGCATTTATACCCTGGTAAGGTATATTGGTTCCTACCAATGGGGTGTATACATCAGACTCCACGTCTAGCTCAGGTGGTTATATGTCGATTAGAGACTCTCCCACTAGTCAGCTCAGTTCAATCTAATATTAGTTAGTTCAGATCAGTTCAGTATAGTATTTCATATTAGTATCTCAGATTTAGGGTATGTCTTTGACCATGTCATTTTTACTATCTCAGTATATCACAGTCATTTAGTTTCAGTATTTTCAGTTGGTCATTGCATGTCTTTCTAGTTCAGTTAGTTTATTCCTTGTGTATGGTTTTTCTCACATACTCAGTACATTCAAAGTACTGACGCATACCTTATATGTTGTATCATTTTATGATACAGTTGCAGGATCTCAAACTCAGCTCTATTAGCAGATCACTTTCAGAAGTTCCAGCTGCATAATTGGTGAGTCCTCATCTTTTGAGGATGAGGCTTAGTACTTTTTAGTTATATTTCTTCCGTTAGAATTAGAGTTAGCTGGGGACCTGTCCCAGCAACTCATTAGATAGATGGCTTTTAGACACAGACAATGTTTTCATATTTTCAGTTATGCTTCCAGTTGTATAAAACTTATGATTTAGTTTTTTTTCATAAAATGTTTTATTTTATTATTTCAAAGATTCCTCTAGGTATTTATTCAAGATTCTAGTGTTATGATAGACCATGGATTGACTTGGGGTTACTTGTGACTCCAAGTACCGTGTCTCATCTAGGGTATAGACTTGGGATGTGACAAACTTGGTATCAGAGCACTAGGTTTAGAGTATCCTAGGGTTTCTAAAAACCACGTCGAGTAGAGTCCTTTTCATGGGTGTGAAGCGCGCCAAACTTAAGACGGGGAGGCTACGAGATGTTTTTAGGAAGACTCCCTTTTGTTCATACTCTTTATTATGCATTTAAATTCAATTCCCGAAATGCTCTCCTAACTCGTGCTCTGTTTTGTTTCAGTGAAATCATGCCTCTGCAACATGGTGATGGAAGAAGGGCCAGTAACGCTCACCGACCTACCCCACCAGCTCCATCAGCCCCTTGTTGTGCCCCAGCGCACGCGAAAGCATATGTGGTCCGACGTGGACTATCCTTCTCAAGATATCCTCAAACAAGTATTCCCTTTCGAGAACCATCTTCTTTTGTTTTTGTTTTTAGAGGGAACAACCTCCACTCTATCCCTCTTTTCTTCCATCTTCTTCTTTAATGTTAGCCCTCCATCAGACTCGGGTTGAAATGTGATGTGTTGTAGATTTACAGCTCTTTCGATGCTCAAAACTAAGAAAATAACATGGACTTAGGTGTGTTTATGTGGATATAAGACACTTTTCCTTTGATTTCAGGATAAATTAGTGTTGGACCTAAAAATTTCAAAAGAAAGACTGAAGTATGTATGCTCAAAGTGCAGATCATAGTATGAGCCGTAGGAAGGTCCTGCGAGTCGTACTAATGGTCGTGAAAAGTGCAGAAGGCTGGAATTGAAGAGATGCAATGTACGAGTCTCAGTACGAGTCGTTCCAAGCTGGTATGAGTCGTGGAAAAATCCAGAAAATTTGCATAAGAGACTAACTCCTGCTACAGAAAGAAAGTACGACTCGTGGGAAGAAGGTACGAGTCGTACCATGACGGTCATGATGAACTTTTGGAGAATTCCAAAGTTTCATATCAAACCACGGGGTCTTAGTACGGATCATAGGATGGAGGTACGAATCATACCAGAATCCAACACTTAGCCGAAATTTAGCCAACCGTGCAAGGTACGGAAGGAAGCTACGGGTCATAGGATGCTGCTACGGATTGTAAGTTTGCTTATGACAACTACGGAACCAGATATGGAAATTCATCCTGTTAGCCTAGGAAAAGGATTCTTGTGTCTGTGTAAATATGTTTTAGGATTTATTTTTTTTGTAGACAAGAGTAGAGTTCGAGAGAGAAGAGGAGAGAAGAGATTTTTAGGAGAATTGAGTTGATTCAACTTGTGATCAACCTTTTTTTAAATTCTTCTTATTCTCGCTACTTGTTCTTCAAGATTTTGGTGATTAAAGGAAGTTTTTTTCTCATTCTTGTATGTATTGATTTATGTTCTTAATCATGAATACAATTCAGAACCTTACAACTATTAGAGGCTAAAACCTCGATCGCTAGGGTTGTGGGAACCATGGTGGATTAACAAGCTAGGGTTGCACAAAGTGATTTTGAATCTAATACAAAATACTTATATTGTATTCTATTCATTCCTAAAGGTTTCTTAAAGGTGCGCAACGTTAGGAAATGCCCGAATTCTTTACTTGCTTAGGACTAAGAGGTAGAGATTAGGAAAAGAGAATTATAAAAGAGCCTTGATTTTGATAATCATTGTATAAACTTGAGTTGTAGTCGCAGGATAGTTAAATCTGGAACTTAGTGATAACGGATAGTTTCAAATCGCTCATGAGACTTGGTCGAGTGATGGAGTAAAGTCATTCAATAGGAACTAGTCGGTCATTTGAATGAACCTAAGTTATCAGTTCTATAAGTAAGTATTGGTGATAATCATGAGTGTGTACCCAAAGCAGCTATGAACTCATGGGGAACACAAACCCTAGTTATCCTTTAATATTGATTCAAAACCATAATTTTGATAATCGTTTTCATTTTTGATTTTCTTTAGAACCCTCCAATTTTGAAGTAACTACCCCACAAGTTCACTTACCGACTGTAATCTAGTTCTTCTATATTCCCTGTGGTTTCGGCCCCAACCTCTAGTTGGGTTCTTTATTGACAACGTCTGCTTCATACTTCATAAGGAGGTGCGGTTTGAGCATTATCAAAATGTCATCATGTCCTGCAGCCATGAACCCATGGAATCTACCACCCCACACTTAGCATCTGATAACACACTAATCTTACAAAGCTCTCTGTAGTGAGTGGGTGCGTTGATCTCTTGGTAGATTCTGAAGAGCTCTTCTTCATCATTGACCCTTATTTTAAGGGTATTTGCTCTTACATTTATGATTGCTCCTCCAATTTCCAAGAATGGTCGTCCCAAGATCAGGGGTCCCTTATCATCAACTCTAAAGTCAAGAATGATGAAATAAGTGGATATGATGAACTTATCCATTTTGATGAGAAGGTCCTCACTTATTCCCTCTGGTGCCACTATGGACATGTTTGCTAGCTATAGAATTACTCATTTGGGCCTCGGCTTACCCAACCCCATGGTGTTAAATAGAGATAGGGGCATTAGATTTACTTCTTCTCCTAAGTCACAAAGAGCCCTTATAACTTCAGCTTCACCAATTTGTACGGGGATGGTGAAACTCCCTGGGTCTTTGAGCTTTTTTGGCATCTTGCTCATCACCCTGTAGCGACACTCCTTAATAAGTCCCGCCGTTTGGACATCCACCAACCTAACTTTGTTGGCCACCACATCTTTCAAATACTTGGTGTATTTTGGCATTCCTTGCAAAACATCAAGTAAAGGTAAATTGATGTGAAGTTCATTGAAAATATGAAAAGAAATTTTTAAAACATTCTTCCTCCTTACTCTTATTAAGCCTTTTTGGGAATGGTGGTGGTTGTATCTATGCTGGCTGCAATGATGGTTGTGCATTGTGTTGCACAACACTCTGATTATCTCCTTTGTTAGTTGATGGACCCCGTCTAACCAACTCTGGCTGCACCTCATTTCTCTTCTCAATCGGTGGTGCTTCATGCAATTGTCTGCCACTCCTCAAATTGATGGCATTGACCAATTGGGAGTTTTTATCTGTGTCACTAGGTAACCCTCCCTGAGGTCTGGTGTGCTGAGCAACTGCTAATTGACACATTTGCTTCTCTAAATTCCCGGTGGCCATCTACTGATTTTTCAAATTTGAATCCATCCGTGCCTGATTCTCTACCAATTGGGTTTGAGTAGCCATAATTGCAATATCTCCTCAATGTTGTTGTTGCTTGACTCGCCACTATTCTGCCTATTTTGCTGCTGATACTGCTGCTGAGCCTGCTTGTAGGTTTGACTCCGATTGCCACCCCAAGAAAAATTTGGGTGACTCTGTCAATTTTTGTTGTAGGTATTCCCATAATTCTGATTGTTTCTTAGAACATCTCCAACAAAGTTGATTGATTCAGGATTGGCCCCATAAGAGTCTATATTATGCCCATTAATACCACAAAATTTTCATCAACTTGGAGCCTGCTAAATTTCATTCACATGTCCCTGCGATTGGTTCATACTCAGTTTGTTGAATTGAGTCATCATCTGGTGCTACAATGATACTAGCTATGGCGCCTTGGCATTGACACTGTCCACTTCTATCAGCCCTGCTGCCTTGTTTTCTTCCCCTCTTGATCATTCACTATGCCAGTCCGGGTTTTCTTGATCAATTTTGTTTAAAAGAGTGTACAACTCATCATATGTCTTCTCCAGTGCTTTCCCACCCGATGCAGAGTCTAACAATATCTTTGTGTGTGGGTCTAGACTCTCTACAAAAGTGTGAGCTAACACCTCATTGGTCTATTGGTGATGGGGGTAGTCTCTCAACAATGACTTGAATCTCTCCCAAGACAAATATATGTTCTCCTCCGGCCTCTGCTTTAAGCTTAAAATTTCACTCTTGAGTTTGGTAGTCTTGTATGAAGGGAAGAATCTGATGTGGAACTTCTTTGCTAGGTCATTCCAAGAAGTAATGGAATTTGGTAGCTCAGCCTTCAACCACCTCTTTTCCTCTCCCAAGAATGAAAATGGGAAGAGAGTGAGTTAGACATAGTCAGTTGACACTGCGATGGGGACAAAAGTGTCCCTGATCTCTAGGAAATTCGATAAGTGCTACTGTGGGTCCTCATGAGTCATTCCAATGAACTTGCCACTAGAATGTAACAGCTGCACCATATTCTACTTAAGCTCAAAGTTTCTTCTGAACTTCGATTTATGGATACTGGAGTAACATTCGACGCTAGTGGGATTGGCACTTCACGAACTGATTGGGCTGCCATCTAATTAGGCAACAACTCTGCTTGTCCAACTGGTGGATGTTGTTGTATTTTCTCTTGTAAGATTTTCAACTTTTGCTCTAGAGCTTCTCTCCTGAGAAAATGTAGTTGCCATTCAGGTTCCAACAAAGGTTCCACCAGCTCTCTATTCCTTGCAAGTTCTGCTAGGACAACCTGTTACCTATAATATAGCAGACTAAGACCAAGTTTTTCAACACTTAAGGAAAATAGAAATCACACAAAAACTAAAAATTCACTAAATGCAGCTAGTCCCCAGCAACGGCGCCAATGTTGCACCCCAGCGCAGGCGCAAGTGTGTGCTGTCGTACAAGTAATATAGTGGCCCTTTTAAGAGTTGGATGTCGAACTCATAGGGACTGGACTATTTTAGTGAATATTCAAGTTCAAGTGTTAATTTAACTTTCACAAGTGTTGATTTAAGAGATTTTGGATAATTGTAATTAAATCAAAGGGTGATCACAAAACAATTGGGAAATAATACAAGAAGCAACTAGAGTTAAGGCCTGATAATCATGCAATGCTACAACTCAAAATGGTTCAAGTATGGAAACTTCAGTTGTTGTCTCATATAGTAAAAATGTAGTGTTCATGGTCCTTCGAGCCTCTAAACACAACAAACTAGTCTCACACCTACATCGTTGAGCGGGGATGTGACATTCTTGTTAGTGAGAAATTTAACTATGTGGATGTGGTTTACGAGATTTATGCCCTTGATTATGGAATTTCGTACCTCTAATAAATTTAACCTGACTTAGCTTCACAACTACTTCTACGAGCAATAATGTGACAATTCTACGTCAGTGTCTAGCCATCATCCTATTTCTATCCTAACTGCGAATATCGTGAACACAAGAACTTTGTCCTTGCATTGTTGAGTTCTAACCGAGGGTTACTCTTTCAAGAATTTACCTAAACTTAACGAGTTCATTTTCATGGTGATCAAGCATAAAAACAACAATATTTAAGAATGCAGGACAAAACAACAACCAAAAACTCGAACCAAAGGTGAATTCGTGCATTTACATTCATATCATGTGTCCTCAAACCTAGAGGAAGGGTTTTAACCACTCATGTTTGTACAATTACTCAAAAACATGACTAAAGTAATGTACGTACTAGAATAATTTAAAGAAAATAGAAAATAATGAACCCTAGGTTAAGTTTTTCGCTTCTCCCTTCGCTCCTCTTTACTTTCCCAAATTATTTTAGTGATAAATGAAACAAGAAGCTAAGGCTTTAATTTATAGTAAATGAAAATTTTCACCTTTTGGCCATGTGTGGAATGGCTCCGTGTCACAGACCTAGTCGCACCAATTTGCCTCCGTGACATGAAGGAAACACATAGGGCTACTGAAAATCGGGCATTGGCATGTCATGGCAGTGTGTTGTGCGTGTTGCCCAGCGTGGCACGACTCCATCGCGTAGGTTGTAGGGCATGGCATGGAGCCATCGTGCGCTGCTGCTGCTTTGTCCCTCGCATACACATATGCCCTCGCGTGGCACGACAGTGAATGCGGCACAGGGCCACCATGACACGCTGCCTGGCGCGCCCTTCTACGGTGTGGCATGTTGGTTGGGATGGCCTTGACACCATTTTGCTTTCTTCATGCGACTTCTCTACAATGACTTCTATGCTTTTCTTTTGTGCATCAAACATTATTTTCAGTTCCTCTAAAGCATAATTCACCTATAAAACCTGGCTAATCATATTGGTTAGTTTATGCACTAAATTATACAAAATCATATGAGCATGTAATCAATTAAATTAACAAACATGGCTAAATCTAAGTTATAAAATATCACTTGGGCATGTAATTGTGCCCAAGATCACCCCTCAGGAAGGTTAAGTGTCCACCATAGAGTTTAGCGCGGCTATCTAGCTGCTCGCATAGACTGTTTCTAATCAGGTGAACCAGTAGGTGGTTTCGATCAACAATAATGGATCTGTAGCAGCTGCACGATTTTGGAACTTCACTCAAATGGACCCTCCAGTTTTCCACGTATCATAGGTGGGAGAGGTCACAAGAGTTCGTGGATGAGATTAGAAAGATCACCCAGATTATGGGTGTCAGCTCCTCGGAGAATGCCAAACTTGATGCCTACCAGCTGAAAGGGGTATCCCAAATCTGGTACAAGCAGTGGAAGGAGGGGAGACCAGTGGGAGCAAGACCAGTGGTAGCCTAACCAAGGGATCATATGCTGAAATTTGTTAATGGAGTGTTGAACTTTGTCCTCAAGGAGTGCATGACTATAATGCTTATTAAGGACTTCGATCTCTCCAGCCTCATAGTCCATGCTCAGCAAATTGAGGAAGAAAAATTAAAAGACTTGGATCGGGAGAACAAATGGGCAAGAACTGGATAGTCAGATTTGGTTGTGGACAGCTTGGTCATCAGCTCAAAGAATGCTCATCAACAGGACGGGGGAGATCACAATCCACCACTTTAGCAGCCCCAGCAGGCCGACCAGATCAACAGGCCAACATTTCAGGTATGGATGGTGGCTAGTGCCAAAACCATTTTTATGCTTTGTTCTCTTGTCAGGATCAGGAGAGCTCACCTGACATAGTCATGGGCATGTTATGCATTTTTCATCTAGATGTGTATGCCCTACTAGATCAAGGAGCCACCTTTTTATTCGTGACTCCCTATGTAGAAGTCCAGTTCGATATCAGTCCAGAGGTCCTCTCAGAACCATTCTCAGTCTCCACACCAGTTGGCGAGTCAGTTAGAGCCAGCGAGTGTATAGAAACTGCCCAGTCTCAATCTGAATAAGGTCATTCCAGCTGATTTGGTAGAGTTAGACATGGTTGCCTTTGACCTCATTTCATGAACTGGTTACACTCCGGTCGTGCCTCAGTTGATTGCAGAACTAGGATCGTTAGGTTTCAGCTCCCTAATAAGCCAACTTTTGAGTGGACGGGCAATAGTCCAACGCCTAAGGGTCCATTTATTTCCTACCTTAAGGCCAGAAAGCTTATTTCCAAAGGGTGTATTTATCATCTAGTTAGGGTTAAAGCTTCCAACTCTGAGACCCCAACAATTCAGTCAGTCCCAGTTGTCAGCGAGTTCCCTGATGTGTTTCCTAAAGATCTTCCTGGAGTCCCTCTTGAGCGGGAAATGGACTTCGATATAGACCTTCTCCCAGATACTCAGCCCATCTCCATCCATCCTTACAGAATGGATTAAGCCGAGATTAAGGAGTTGAAGGAGCAGCTAAAAGACCTTCTTGATAAAGGTTTTATTATACCCACTATCTCTCCTTAGGGTGCTCCAGTACTATTCGTGCAAAAGAAAGACAGTACCCTCAGAATGTGTATCGATTACCGCCAGTCGAATAAGGTTACAGTCAAGAACAAGTATCCCTTATGTAGGATTGATGACTTGTTTGATTAGCTTCAGGGAGACAGTTTTTTCTCCAAGATAGATCTCAGGTCGGGGTATCATCAGCTGAGAGTCAGAGAAGGTGACATACTAAAAATAGCTTTTAGAACTTGGTATGGTGACTATGAATTTGTGGTTATGTCCTTTGGACTGACTAATGCCCCTGCAGCTTTCATGGACTTGATGCATACAGTATTCAAATAATATATAGATATGTTCATTATTGTATTCATCGACAACATTTTAGTATACTCTAGAAATAAGGAAGAACATGTTAATCACCTGATGATAGTGCTTCAGACACTCAAAGACCGCCAGTTGTTCGCCAAGTTTAGCAAATGCAAATTCTGGTTGAAGTATGTGACTTTCCTTGGTCATGTGGTCTCAAGTGAGGGTATTCAGGTAGATCCTCCAAAGATACCAGCGGTGAAAAACTGTCCCAAACCTACCTCCCTAATCGAAATCAGAAGTTTCTTGGGTCTAGCCGGTTATTACCGACATTTTGTGGAAGGTTTTTCCTTTATAGCATCCCCTCTGACTAGGTTGACTCAGAAGAAGGTGAAATTTCAGTGGTCAGATGCGTGTGAGAAGATTTTCCAAGAGTTGAAAACTCGACTCACTATTGCTCCAGTGTTGACCTTGCTGAAAGGAATAGATGGGTTCGTGGTATATTGTGATGCTTCCAAAGTTGGAATTGGTTGCATTCTGATGCAGAGGGGTAAGGTGATAGCCTACGCCTCCATAAAGCTCAAGGTTCATGAGGAGAACTATCCGACTCATATCCTAGAATTAGCAGCGGTTGTGTTTGCATTAAAAATATGGAGGCACTACCTATACGAGGCTCATGTGGATTTTTTCACCGATCACAGTAGTCTTCAGTATGTGTTCAATCAGAAAGATCTAAATCTTCATCTGAGAAGATTGTTGGAGCTACTAAAGGACTATGACATGAGCGTGCGGTAGCACCCAGGCAAAGCCAATGTGGTGGCTGATGCCCTAAGCAGAGTGTCTATGGGGAGCGTGGCTTATGTTGAAGAGGGAAAAAAGGAACTGGAAAAGGATATCCACAGTTTAGCTCAATTTGGAGTATAGTTGGTTGATACAGATGAGGGCGATGTAGTGGTGCAGAGCGGATCAGATTTCTCATTGGTAGTTAAAGTTAAGTCAAGGCGGGATGAAGATCCCATACTGCTTAAACTGAAGGAGGCAGTTCTTAGAAAGGAAGTGGAGGTTTTCTCCCAAGGGGGAGATAGTGTACTCCATTACTAGGGTAGATTGTGCATACCAGATGTGGGTGAGTTGAGACAATAGATACTGGATGAAGCACACAGTTCAAGATATTCCATCCACCCAGGTGCTACTAAGATGTACCATGATTTATGGGATATTTACTGGTGGAAAGGCATGAAGATAGACATCACAGAATTTGTAGCTAAGTGTCCGAACTGCCAGCAGGTCAAAGTACAACACCAGAGGCCCGGAGGTATGACCCAGGATATCAGCATACCCACATGAAAGTGGAAAGAAGTAAATATGGATTTTATTATGTGCCTACCTCGGACTCGTCGACAGCATGATTTAATCTGGGTGATAGTAGACCGGATGACTAAGTCAACACATTTTCTCCCAGTTAAAACTACAAACTCAGCTGAGGACTATGCTAGGTTTATATGCGAGAGTTGGTCAGACTTCATGGGGTACCATTGTCCATTATTACAGATAGAGGTACCCAGTTCACCTATTATTTCTTGAAGTCCTTTTAGAAGGAACTTGGTACCCAAGTCAAGCTCAACACAACTTTTCACCCGCAAACAGATGGATAAGCTGAGCGTGCTATTCAGACTTTGGAATATATGCAGAGAGTGTGTATGATCAATTTCAAGGGATGTTGGGATGAACATTTTCCTCTCATCGAGTTTGCACACAACAACAACTATCACTCCTGTATCCAGATGGCCCTGTTTAAGGCATTGTATGGTAGGAGGTGTAGATCTCATATCGTGTGGTTTGAGGTTGGTGAAGCTACTCTAATCGGGCCAGACTCAGTCCATGAAGCTATGCAGAAAGTATAGCTCATTTGAGAAAGGTTGAAAACAGCTCAGAGCTGTCAAAAATCTTATGCTGATGTAAGGAGAAGAGAATTAGAGTTTGCAGTTAATGACTGGATTTATCTAAAAATTTCACCCATGAAAGGGGTGATGAGATTTAGAAAGAAAGGAAAGCTCAGTCTGAGGTATGTGGGACCCTATATAATTCAAAGGTGAATTGGCAAAGTATTCTATGAGCTAGAGTTAGCTTCAGCGTTATCATCTGTGCACCCAGTGTTCCATGTGTCACTATTGAAGAAGTGCATCGGTGATCCAACTTCAGTGGTGCCACCAGACAGCATTGGAGTAAAAGATATTTTCTCTTGCGAGGAGGTACCAATTTAGATCATTGACTGTTAGGTTTGTGAGCTGATGAACAAAGATGCAACTTCATTCAGAGTCTTGTGGAGAAATCAGCATGTTGAAGGAGCTACATAGGAAGCCGAAGCAGATATGATGGCTAGATACCCACTCTTATTCCCTTCCATCTCAGTTTCATTTTATGTTATCAATTTTCTGCCTAGAAACTCTATGTAGTGATATGTTCAATCCATGTGCCCCAGTTTCTTTCATGTTAATAAATGTGTGTATGATTTGTGAATTCAGTTTAGTCATGTAGTTCAGTTCGGAGGTAGTCATTTCGTTAGTTTTCAGCTTACATGATCAGTATTTGAGTATAATGATTGCAAATCTCTGCTTTTCTGTGTTTTTCAACATTCGAGGACAAATGTTCCCAAGGGGGAAATATTATAATACCCCAGAAACCCTAAGATCAGACCCGAGAGTTGAAATAGAGAAAATAGGACTTTTCGTACCAAGTCACAAAATGAGTCATCCTATGACTCGTGGGATAGGCCACGAGTTGTGAAGTGACTCGTGGGGAAGGGTCCAAACTTGGTTGAAAAATTGGGAAATTGTGGAAATAGGTGCGACCACGAGTCATTGTGAGAGTCGTGGTCAAGAGTTGGCTGAAGGTTGGAGAAATTCGAGTAGTGCAGTTAACGGGTCCTCACCACGACTCATTTAGGACACCATGATTCATGGTGTCGCCCACGGTGAGCCCCATGTGGTTTGTTAGAAGTGATGACGACGGGAGGTGACCACGAGTCGTGGTCACCAGTAACGTGTCGTGAAGTTGCCCGTGGTGACCCCTGAAAGGGAATTCTGGTTCAGTGGAAATAGGAGATTTCACGAGTTGTCAAGTCTCCTGACGACTCGTGAAGTAAGTCATTGCAAAATTAGGGAATCTGTAGAAATTTTCCAGTGCATATCACGAGGGGTCACCATGAGTCATCCCCGACCTCATGACTCATAGGGACTGGCAGGGTCTTTTTTTCTGCGAATTTCCTAGGGAGTTTTATGTAATTTCCTAATATCCTAGACTCTAAACTACGTCATTTTGGGTTTTAGTATGAGGTTTTAGAGGGGGTAACCGACGGTTTATTTCATTTCATGCATCCCCTCAAAACATTTAGAACGTAGAATCTTTCTCAGAAAGACTCAGGGAAGAAGCTAGGGCAATCAATCTCTCCTCAGATTTTCAAGAGATTCTCTTAGGGATTCCCATCGCCAGGTATATGGGAATTTAACAAGGGAATAGTTCTTCCCCTGTGTCCCTAAAACCTTGTATAATTTATTCTCTATTGGTTATATCCCTATAGTTTCGAAATGTGAAAAGCTTTTAGATAGATTTCCTTGTGGGTTCAAAGGTAATATTTCTCATGATTCTAGATTTCTTATTTATTCCTCATTTCTAGAAATTGTGAAAGATTGTAGCTAGTAGCAAAATTCAGCCCTAGTCACAACTCTGTAGAAACTGGAAACTTCTGGGTTGAACTAATTTTCCCTGTAGCATGGTTCTATCAGTTATAGGATGAACATGTTTTTAATTTATGTTAAATTCATAGTTAGAATCACTTCAGTCTAGTCTCAGTCAGATTTTTAGCAATCTCAGTGTTGTTAAGAAAAATGTGAGCTGATTAGTTTGATTATAATTTATCCGGGAGGTGTCCATGATACCTCCTAGTTATAAGTATTAGGCTCGATATTAGATTTTAGTGGCTCTTTATGAGGTCATGAAACTTTAAGATAAGAAGCTCTAACCAGCCTTAGGACCTCAGATTCAGATTACAGTTTGTTCTTTAGACGATTACTACGCATCCAGATAAGCAGCTCTGACCAGTCTTAGAACACCAGTTACAGAATTCGATCTGATAAGACCCTCAAGGTAATTCCAGATAGGTATTTCTGACTTAGTCTTGGGCCCCAATTTTGAGTTATTAGCTTAGTAGGTAGTCTAGGACTATCCAGTGGGAGTAGGACTTGGCACCGAGCGAACGAGGGTTCTAGAGCACCCAGGTTCCAGAACTACGATGCCACCATAGGATTTTTATTTTATTGGCCTCATGGACCTAGTGATGTGATAAATCACTTCATGCGTTTATACCCTGTCAAGGTATATATGGTCCTATCGATGGGATGTATACATCGGACTCCACGTCTTGCTCACGTGGTTATATGTCAGTTAGACACTTTCCCACTAGTCAGCTCAATTCAGTCTCAGATTAGTTAGTTCATATCAATTCAGTACAGTATTTCAGATTAGTATCTTAGATTTAGGGTATGTCTTTAACCATCAGACATGGTCATTTTGACCATCTTAGTATATCACAGTTATTCAGTTTTAGTATTTTCAATTGGTCATTGCATGTCTTTCTAGTTCAGTTATTTTATTCCTTGTGTATGGTTTCTCTTATTTACTCAGTACATTCAAAGTACTGATGCATACCTTTTATGTTGTATCATTTTATGATACAACTGCAGGATCAGAGTCTCAGCCCTGTTAGCAGATCGCTTTCAGAAGTTCCAGCTGCATTATTGGTGAGTCCTCATCTTTCGAGGACGAGGCTTAGTACTTTTAAGTTATATTTCTTTAGTTATATTTAGAGTTAGCTGGGGACCTATCCCAGTGACTCATCAGATCGATGGCTTTTAAACACAGACAAAGTTTTCATATTTTTAGTTTTGCTTCCAGCTGTATAAAACTTATGATTTAGTTCTTTTTCATAAAATGTTTAATGTTTTTATTTCAAGGCTTCCACTAGGTATTTACTTAGGATGCCAGTGTTATGATAGACCATGGGTTGACTTGGGGTTACTTGTGACTCCAAGTACCGTGTCTCGTCCAGGGTATAGACTCGGGGTATGACCTGGACGCACCTTGCTAAGCTAGGTGTGTTGGTGCTTCTGCTGAATTGGTAGCCTGAGTACGGCCCCTTCCATTACCCTGCCTGGCCAACGAAACTCTTGACTCCTATGCCTGTATCTACCATACCAAAGCTGATATCTGAGCTGATCAAGCACTCCCCTTTGTGATTCTTGCCACACTTCCCACAGATCGAAAAGGCATGCTCTACCTGCATGCTCTCTATCCCCTTGAACCTGATGCTCTGCTCCTCTAATCATCCCGCGATCTAGATGGAGCACTGGCCGATGATGACGTTGGAGTAATGACCTCTAATGGGACTACTGATGATGTCTGCCTCCCGACCTCTGTTCGGAGAACCCAAAACTATTTGTCTTGGCCCTCTTAGCCTCCCTCTCCCTAAAATGTGTTGCCTCCGTCTGCTGGGTATACAAAATAATTCGAGGAAAGTCAATGTCCTTATGAAGCATAGTATTTCTACAATTCTTGACCAAGTAGTCCGCTACTCAATGCACAAACCTGGTCACCCAAGCTCTCTAATCAGCCACTATCTCTGGTGCATATTTGAACAAGAGGGTGAACTCTAAAGCGTACTCCTGGAATGTCATATTATTCTACCTCAAGTTCACAAACTTAGCTACCTTAATCTCCCTTATCTCACGGGGAAAGAACCGATCTAGGAATGTGGTGAGGAACTCATCCCAACTAGTGGTACCCACTCCAACTGTTTTGCTATCTTTTGAATGGTTGAAATAGATATGAGAAATCCCTTTCCACTAATAAGAGGCTAGGTCTATGCACTGCTCCCCTGTCACCCCCATAATATGGGTGATCTTCTGGATCTCTTCAATAAAATCATGTGGATCCTAGTCGACCTTCAATCCGAGGAACTCTAGAGGGTTCATCCTAAGAAAGTCCCTGACTCTTGCCGCTGCCGCATTCCCATTCTGGGAAACATGCACTACTGTCTGCTAGTTAACCTGGGCAGTCAATGTCTGTGCCAGCATCTGGATGGCTGCCCTAAACTCTACATGGATAACCTGCTCAGGCACATGATCCTCAGGGGCTGGTGGGGCCTACCGGTGCCCATCCCCATTTCCATTCTGATGGCCATTTCCATTTTCGTTTCTTCTCCTATTAACACAGTGAGGAGGCATGATTCTGCAAATGCGTATAGCATAAGTTAGAAGGATAGAGAGACATTTCATCGCATGATATATATCATGAAAGAATGGAAGTTTCCTAAAACATTTTTGTAGCCTCTTCGTCATAAGCGTAGCGCGCTTCATACACATAAAAAAGACTCTACTTAACGTGGCTTTCAAACACCCTAAGACACTTCAAAACCTAATGCTCTGATACTAAGTTTGTCATGGCCCGAACATAGGCTTGGATTGAGATATAGGACAAGGAACCCCAAGAGGCTTCAAGGTGACCCATGACATGAACATAGCGGCTAAGAGCATACAATAAGAGGAAGCTGATATAATAAAACATATTTAACTGGAAGTATGCATACATATCAATCTAAAACACAGTAAACACTAACAAGCTGATATTCTACATATTGTCTGAAAAGCTTCTAACAAAACTGATGAGCTGATGCGACAGCATCCCCAACTAGCTCAACAAAAGTCTGTAACTGAAATAACATAACAATGATCCAACTAAATGTCCTCGAAGGATGAGGACTCACCACCATTCGCTAACTAGGACTGAGGGAAAAGCAGGACTAATGATGCAGTTGAGACTGATCCCTCAGACCTGTATCATGAAATGATACAACATAGAGTATGCAGTCAGTACTTGGAATGTACTTAGTATGCAAGGTAAGTAAAAATGGATAATTAAAATACATAAGAGTTCATAAGAGTAGTACAGTATGAACATGAAGTTAATATCATAATATAAACATAAGGGCTCAAGGTTTTCGAACCATTCATAATCTAGTCATAATCATAGTCATAAGAGAAAGCTTATAAAAGCATAACTTGAGCTAAAGTAACATAAACATGAAAATGCATAAATCATGAGGAACAATGGGAGAACTAATCTTAACCGACACCATCATGATAGAGCTTACATGATGCCCCAACTATCTTGCTCAAGTGGGTAGAGACGTCCCAGGCTTGCTAGGAAAGAAACGTGCGTGATGTGATATCACCAGGGGGAGTCCATGAATACATATGCCTATGGTGGCACGTAGTTTTGGGACCACGGAGTTTACATAAATGCAGGGTCTACTCAATGCTATACAATGCTCCCAAAAACATGCACGTGAGGGTTCATATAAAAATTGTGACATCATTCATGAAATTCATGGACAAATGAATCATAACATACTTGATCATACTTGAAATACATGATTAACCATGAATATGGGCCCGTGAGTTAGCCAAACGTCATAAATTCATAAATCATAAAGAACATGCATATTTGTGAAAATTCATATACTTGACATTCATAAATCCATGAAGAGCACTTGAAGAGACATCATCTCATAATCATAATTTCATAATTTAAGGTTAGGAAGCTCAAAATCATAATAGAATCATAATTTGACTAGTCATGAAACTTTGCATAATTGGGCATAGATTGACTAAAATTTGAAATCATAAAAATTATAATCAATTTAAATATAAAATCTGCGCATAGATCTTAAAACAAAATTTAGAACATAAAGGGAATTGACCTTTAATCAAATCAAAGAGAATTCCATGAAATTGGGGTTTAAACCCCACAAGATCATGAAATTTCTTTAGTACTTGAATTTATTAATATGGAGGGAAATTAGGGCATGAGAGTGAAGAGGGACTCTCATTCACAACCCTATATACCTGGGTAATCTGATCTTACATTCTCCCTTAAAAGCCCAAAGGAATTCGAGAAGAATTTGAAGAGTTCTAGGCTTGTTCTTCCTTTAGAAATCCTCTAGTTTGATTGAATGGGGAGGGAATAAGTTAGAATAGATTTTACCCTCTTAAAACATCCCTAAACTGAGCTTAAAATGATGTAGTTTAGGTCTTAGGAGCTTAGAAAATATGAAAACACCCTTACTAAAAAGAAGAAAAAATACAACTGCCAGTCATCACGGGCCTCACCACGAGTCGTACTATGCAGTAACAACTCGTGGTCGCCACTTGTTATCACCACTGGTCACCTAGAAACCTTCCTAGATACTCGACACTACTTCATCCTATGACATGTGGTTTCCTACCACGGGTCATAACATCACTCGTGAATTCACCTTCCCCACTCCCTGACCACTAGTCGTACCCTCATACCATGACTTGTGGTCATGGTCTAGACACCTAGAATCCATATTTTCTTCATGACTCCTCCTACGACCCACTAACTAGTCTCATGAGTCGTACCGCGATTCATTCTGGTGAAACAGTGCAGATTTTTCTATTTTCTCTATTTCAATCCTCGAGTCTAATCTTAGGGACTTTCGAGCTATTACAATATCTCCCCCTTAGGAAAATTCATCCTCGAATGTGAATGAACATGCATAACAATTGGGGAAGAGAATTGTCATCCCAAATACTGAACATCTATAGCTGAAAACTAATGCAGTGACTGACTCCAGACTGAAATACATGATTGAACTGAATTTAGGAATCACACACGTACATGCATTGACATGAAAGAAACTGGAATACACGAACTGAACATGAAACTGAATAGAGTACTAACGAGGAAACTGATTCCTCATGCTGGAACTAAACCGGAAGGGAATAGATGCGGGTATTTATACATCATATCTTCTTTAGCTTCCCACATAGCTCCCTTAACATGCTGATATCTCCTAAAAACCTTTACTGAAGCTACTTCTTTGTTTCTTAGCTTCCGAACTTGAAGATCAATATTTCAACCGGAACCTCTTCGTAGCTAAGGCTATCCTTCACAGCTACATTCTCCACCAGAACAACCAAAGAAGGATCATCCATGCACTTCTTTAAAAGCGACAAATGAAAAAATAGATGTACTGAAGTCAATTCTGAGGGTAACTCCAACTCATAAGCCATCTTGCCGTCACATCTCACAATCCTATATGGACCAACATAACGGGGACTACGTTTCCCCTTATTTACAAACCTCATCACTCCCTTTATGAGAGACACCTTCAAAAACACCTAATCATCAACTTCAAACTTGAGTTCTCTCCTTCTCACATCCGCATAGGACTTTTGGCGACTCTAAGCTGTTTTCAACCTCTCTCTTATAAGATGAACTTTCTCCATATCCTCATGAACTGAATCTGGTCCTATCAACGTAGCTTCATTGACTTCGAACCAACCAATAGGTGATCTACCCCTCCGCCCATAAAGTGCCTTAAATGAAGCTATCTGAATGTTGGAATGGTAACTATTGTTATATGAAAATTCGATTGAAAGGTAAATAATCATCCCATCTACCCTTGAAATCAATCACACATGCTCTCAACATATCCCCAAGAGTATGAATGGTCCATTCAGCCTAACCATTAGTTTGCGGGTGAAAAGTTGTACTAAGCTTGACCTGAGTACCAAGTCCCTTCTGAAACGATCTCCATGGCAGGGAGGTAAACTGAGTACCTCTATCTGATATGACGGACAAGGCTACTCCATGCAACAAAACTAACTCCCGAATATATAATTTGGCATAATCCTCTCTAAATCAGTAGTCTTGATCGGTACGAAATGAGCTGTTTTGGTCAACCTATCCATAATCACCCATATGGAGTCATACTGTCAACGAATACGAGGCAACCCTATAATGAATTCCATATAATTTCCTCCCACTTCCAATTAGGGATACTAAGTGTTGAAGTACACCTCCAAGTCTTTGGTGCTCAATTTTCACCTGTTGACAATTCAGACACTTTGCCACGAATGTTGTTATGTCCTTCTTCATGCCATTTCACCAATAGACTTCCCGTAGGTCATGCTACATCTTGGTGGTACCTGGATGTAAAGAATATCTAGAACCATGAGCCTCATGCAACATCCTCTCCCTCAAGTCATCAACACCAGAAAAAGACAAACGACTCTGATATCGTAGTACACCATCTCCCCCTTGGGAGAAAACCTCCACCTTCTGATTCTGAATAGCTTCCTTAAACTTTACAAAAATAGGATCCTCGTCTTTCCTAGACTTGACCTTGGTCTCCAAGGAATATTCTGATCCATTGTGAACAATTACACCACCATCTGTCGAATCAACAGGTTGAACTGCTAGTCGTGCAAGCCGATGCACATCCTTCACTAACTCTTTCCTTTCCTCGTCTACATGGGACACACTCTCCATAGAAAGCCTTCAATGGCTATTGGTCAACAAAGCAACCAAATGAGTTTAAAGTTTTCTTGGCAATCGAGGATGATTCTGAGTTTCATGATGAAGTCTAAGTAGTCAAGAGACTTGCGTTGTGCCGTGACGTTAAATCAAGCACTTCTTGGGAGGCAAGCCATAAGGTGGTTTGGTGAGGTTTGAGTAACTGACCCACCTACATCGTGCTGCAATGTTAAATCAAGTGTTTATTAGGAGGCAACCCAATTTTATTGACTTATGTATGCTCAATGTGTAGGTGAAACAAAAACAGGTTGCCGAAAAATTGCAGTACAAACTGGTACTATGAGCCTCAGTATGACCCGTAAGGGCATTTTTTGGATTGTAGTATGAGTTTTGGTGAGAAGATGATATATGGCCTAATGCATGATTTCATCGTATGGTTGGTCCTATGAATCGTACCTCAATTGTATGGTTCGTAGTATTCACTGTACTTATGAACTGTGCAAAGTATGGAACTCTAGTTCAGATTGACCTCTGAGTCATGGTACGGTTCGTACCTTGATTGTACGAGTCGTATGATGTGCTTGTAGGTCCAAAGGTAAGTTTTCTTAAACCACTGCTACGAGTCCTAGGGACGATTTGATGGTCCTTCCTACAACTCATGGTACGAGTCGTGATGGGCCAAATTACTTAAGTCGATTTGACTAGACCCAAAACTTTTTAAATTTTCCCTAAAGTATTTAAGCTTCAAATCACTTGGACTCTTCTACCACATATTCAAAACTTGAACTCTGAAACAATTCCCACGACTCCCTCACACCCATAATTCAAGAACAAAGATCAATTGAGAAAAAATTATGCTCTATTAACATTGCCCAAATCGAGTTCCAACCCTAGTCACTGATACATGCGCAAAGTGGGCAAGATATTGCACAAAATTCAAGTAAGTAATTATGCTTTGAAGACGGGTAAAAAGACCTTCGTGTCTGTGTAAACTTTTTTAACAACTAGGAGTCCTCAAAATTCATGATAAATAAATGAGGATAATGATCAGAAATTTGCAAAATTATTGTGTTGACTGGATAGGATCAAGCATGCTTAGAATTGAATTTAAACGGCTATTAACCGAGTTACGGGTTGTGAATCAAAAAAGGGAGGACTAAATAGCTGTAAAAATGTGAAAATGCATGCCTAGAATTAGGGAATTCTGAGATCCCAACACAAATTAAATTTACCTGCAAAACTGACATAACAAACGCAAGGACGGGCTTCACAAGCCTTCCTACTACTCATGGTTTCATACTACGACTCGTAGGATGGTTCGTTTGGACTGTCATAAGCCAAATGTATGACAATCAATTGCTACGAAACCTAGTATGACCCATGGTATACTACTAAGTGTCGTACCTAACAATCGTACCAGGAATCTGAAAAGGGACAAGTCCAAAGGCAATAGTACAATCCTTACTACGACTAGCGGAATCGACTTACGAGTCGTGGAAAAATATAGAACAATTGTTTTTAAGGGGAATCCTCACACGACTCGTGGTAGGGATCGCACCTTCATGGTATGAGTCGTACCTCGGAGTCATGACTGTGACCTGAGATGTTACGAGTCACTGTATGGATTGTACCATCTAGGTACGACTCATATTGTACACTCATGAAAAAATTCATAGGAGATTTTCTTGTTTTCTTTTCCTCAGATATCAACTTCTAACCCTTTTTCTCCACAGGTACAATGACTCTAACGGAGAAAGCAACCAAATCCGCCAAGGACAAAGACGCTAGGGAAGAGATAGCTACTCGGAGGGCGTTGAGAGGAGAGCCCTCTGATTCTGAATATGCGGAAACCTCTCCAAGTGGTTCAGTGGAAGAGTACAGGGTCGATACATCAGACACCAATAGGACCTGAACCACTAGGGTAAAAGCTAAAGCACAGGCCAAGGCGGCCACTGGCACATCTGTTGATGCTCCCCAATCTGAAGAGGGAGCTAAGGAACGAGTCCAAGAGTTTAGTAGTGGCTCTAACAATGATAAGGGGTCCGAGAAGGCCTAATCCCGCAATGGAGATAGTGAGTCCAGATCGAATGATGAGACAACCAATGCTGAGCAAGAGCAGACTCCGCCTAGGGAGAATCATACTATTCAGTGGAGGGTACCAGGTGCACAAGAGATTTACAAACAGGGTCTCTTTATGCCCGTCAAGAACAATCCTAGGCAGAGTATTCAAGAACAGCCACATATCCCCACCAATGCATTGAATGAGGTGGAAGAGGTGAAGTAGATATTCAGCTACTACGGGTTTGAGTGGATGGCTAGAATCCCAGATTGATACACTTCAGAATCGTCTGGGAGTTCTATGCCAATTATTTGGCTGCCATGGAATAGAAAGCAAAGGAGGGGAAGAAAGAAAAAGATCAACCCAAGTTGGAGAGCATAATGGTGCAAGCCGCACTATTGACATATCTGAGCGTACTATTGCTCGGGTATTATGTGGGTCTCAGTTCATACCACCACACACTACACCGGAGTATGACTACTGGGTGGATGCCATGAAAAAGATCAAGCAGTTAGGAATTAAGGAAAGGAAGAGTCAGATTAAGTGGCTGTCTGGGGTCATCGTTAAAGATAAGAAGGAGGCAGAAGTGACCAAGAATTCATTGAATTTCATAGCAAAGGCCTACTGGACGCTAGTTCACCATAGGTTGGCATCAACCATGAATGGAAACACGCTCAACACATACAGAGTAGCATTGGTGGCGTGTATCATGTCACGATAAGCCATCAACATTCTGAGGATCATCATAGAAGAGATCCGAATTGAGCTATGGGATTGAGCACTACTATCCCATTCTCGAGTCTCGTGTTCAGACTTTGTGTGGAGGCAAGTCTCAAGGTGTGACCTAATGAGGTAATGTTGATTGGAGGACAATGGATAATAGACATTGGGTTGATCTGAGATGAAATGAACCCAATGAGCCGAGCATGACTTTCTACCGCAGTCCAGGTACCATGAGCATTTGGGGGCAAGCAGGTGAATGCCCTTACCTCACAGGAGTAGGACAAGACATCGGCTACAGATGTATGTCATTCAGAGGCAGCTCCCAGCACCTCCATTGCACCACCTATGGGCTTTCTGAGCAAGACCCCAGCAGGATACATGTTTGTGCCTCAAGAATTTCTCCAAATGATGGCAAAGAGACTGACCGTGATGGAGTGAAAGGTGCAGCCTATGAAGGAGAATGTGAAGCCTTAGGTGAAGGCTGAGACTGAGGCAACTGCACGAGTTTTACATGCCAGACTTGACAGTTTTGAGATCCATTTCAATGAGTGCATGGCAGAGCAAGCGGACATTGGTAGCCTCCATGAGGAGTTGGGGGCTCTTTGGAGCCAAGTTACTAAGTTGTCATCTCAATAGACGGCAATTCTAGTAGACCCCACTCTTCTTGACCTCGATATCGGGATAGACAATGAGCTTGATTTGGCGGCATATTGGGAGCCCCGGCTGGAGCAGAGGGAGGAAAAGGGGAAAAGAGGGTCTTAGAGGATGTTGGAAACGAGACCCTAAAGAAGAAGAGAAAGAAGGAAAATAAAGAATGCAAGCGGGCAATATTGGAGAGTTAGCAGACTCATGACGAGTATAGGTCAGAGCTGCTTGAGGGAGCGAGTGGAGCGAGTATCTCCTCCACTGCCCATGTCGAGCTTGTAGGCGGCAAGGACCCTTTGGGTGATCCACATTCATCCCCAGTTATCTCTGAGGTCGTAGAGGCAACCACTACTACTGAGGGGGTGACCATTCCCCCCGTGGATGTAAAATTGATTGCGCCAGCCACTGCTAGCACTAGGGATGCAGCGGAAGTACCACCTCCACGAGATGACAAGATTGCTTAATGTGCCACAGGTATGATTCTTTCCCTTGAGTTAGTATATTCTATGTTTCAGGGACAAAGCATGCTTTTCAAAACGGGAGGGGGTGCACTTGTATATTTTTGGATTTGTACGAGAATTTTTCTTGCCGTGTTTCTTTTCACTCGGGCATGCCATCTAGTAGAACCGGCATGTTTAGGATGTTTTTGTTTAATTAAAAAGTAGATTAGGATTACTCAGCCAATAAAATGCACTAGTTTTGAAGTTTTGAATAAATGACCCCGTTTAAAATTTTTGATGGTTAGCTATGTATTTGTTGATTATAAAACATAATTTCTATTAATCTTTTTGTTTCATTTAGTGTATTAGCATGACTAATTATAGTTGGCCATGAATGAATCGGACAAGTAGAATAAATTCAAAATATGTACCACGAGTGAGTAAGGTCTATACCTAGTTCAATACTATGTAGAGGATCTAGAACTTGCCCGGTTGGTTTTTACATTGGTCTTAAGATGGTTGGTTAGGAAAGGATCATAGGTCCCTTTTAGCTCATTTTAGCTTAAATTTCTCTACCAAAATTATACGAATCCCTTCATCCCCATTTTGAGTCTTAAATGGACCATTTTTCTTCGATTAACTGATTAACCTTACCCATTTTTTTTATAATGAACCTATTTTTTCCCTGGTCCCTCCTTGAACATTGTGAACCTCAACCCATATAAAATTCCTAAGTTGAGGGTGGCTAGAGTAGTGATTCATCGATTATGGAGAGGTGAAAAGGGAAAAGAAAAGAAAAAGGGGTTAAAAATGAGGTGTGGTGTGAAAAAAGAAGAAAAAAGAGATAAAAAAGAAGAATTGAAAATAAAATACAAAAGAGAAAAATGAATAAAAAGATTAAAACACACCACACCCATACATTGCATAAAAATGGAAAAAGGGGAGGAAAATGTTGAAAAAGTAAAAAGGGTGAAATAAGTGAAGAGTGATGCCACATGTATGTAGTGTCAAGGAGGGTTTAGTAACTAAAGATCCCACATTTACCATATGCATCCCCAAGTGTAAATTACATGATGAATAAAGTCCTATAGTGATCCTAGCCTGACTGTTTGAAGAGCTGAAGTTGAGAAAATAAGGGCAAGCCTATGGTATCCGATGTTCAGTATTTGGGAATTCATTGTGAGAGTGAGAGTCTTACTTGTTCAGTCCCAATTTTCATATTTTCATATATCTGTGAGTTGGGAACTTCATTTGCTATGAGGTTACATGGTTTATGTTTTATTCTGCCAGTTATCCATGTGAAAAGCATTGGTAATGATTTGATTCTCTGCTAATAACTAGATGGCATATCTTGATCCCTGTTTGTTATGGTTTTTGGTCACTTGCTGTGCATAGCTGATTTGGTTTACCTGGAGAAGGGTCAAAATTTGTTTGTGTTCACATGCAAGTTTTGATTGGTGTTGGTTGTAGTATACTAGGTTTATTTTCTGGTTAAGCGTCATTTTTAGTTTTTGTTTTCTTTACTTGAGGACATGCAAAAGTCTTAAGTTGAGGGTGTCGATGTGTTGTGAGTTTACAGCACTTCCGACGCTTAAAACTGGGGAAATAACATGGACTTTGGTAGGTTTATACGGATTTGAGGTATTTTTACTTTGTTTTAAGGGAAAATAGGTGTTGGAGAAAAAAGTGAAAATGTTGCAAAAAAGCATCAAAGTACTAATCTCAACTAGTGAAAAAGATCAGAACATTGAAACAAGTCAAATGCCAAGTACGACTCTCAGTACGAGCCGTACGAAGCTGGTATGAGCTATAACTAGAGTCGTGGAATACTTCATAGATATGTGCACAATGGAAGCCTCCTTGTATGGGTAGCACCTACAGATCATGTCATCTACCTACGACCTATACCAGGAGCCGTGAAAAGCTTTAAGTGATTTTATGGACTTGGCAGAACTCATGATACGACAAGTTGTTACGAGCCAAAGGAGCAAGGTACGAGGCGTACCTAGACACTTGTAGAAAACTTCAGAAGATGCCAAAGTTCTCAGAGCCAAACCATGACTGAATTGTATGATTCGTGGGAGTATGTTACAAGTCGTACTAGATGCCAACACTTTGCCAATTCTGCAGAATCCAAGGAATGTACGAGACAAGGTATGACCTGTACAATCCTGTTACAAGTCATATGATGAGTTATGCGATGTGTCGGCGCCAAATTTGGTTATTTCCCTATTAACTTAGAAAAAGGATTTTATTATCTATATAAATACGTTTTATGTTTCTTTTAGATGAGAGGGTCAGAATTAGTTGGTTGTCAATTGTTATCAAGTTTATAATTAGTTTTTGACAACATTGAAGAGAAATTCTTGAGAATCAAAACTTGAATTTCTCAATTGTTCTTGATTTTGCTCATCATATTCTCTTGCAATATTCGAAGAAGGTTTTCTTTCAATCATCGTTGTAAGTATTTAAATTATGTGTCTGTCTATGAATACTAATCACAATTTTACAATCATGAGAGGCTAAAACCTCCACAACTAGGGTTGCAAAAACCATGGTAGATTAACAAACTAGGGTTACACAAAGTGATTTAAAACCAATGTCAAACGCTTGTATTGTATTCTCTTCGTCTTTTATGTTTCTTAACTAAGTGCAACATTAAGACTTGCCTGAATTCTTTACTTGCTTGAACCTAGAGAGGTAGAGATTAGAAAAAGAGAATTACAACAAAGCCTTAATTTTTATGATCATGGTATAACTTGAGTTGCGATCGCAGGATAGTTAATTTGGAATAAATTGATAACGGTTAATTTGAAATCACTCAAGGGACCTAACCCGGTGATTGACTATAGTCATCCAATAGGGATGAACCATGATAACTCTCAAACTCACACCTCCTGCTGAAGTATAAAGCAGACATTGTTAATAAAGAACCCAACTAGAGGTTGGGGTCGAACCCACCGGGAATATGGAAAATCTAGACTAATGTCGGTACGTGAACTTGTTGGTGAGTTATTTCCAAATTGGGGATTTTGAAGAAAGCAATAGTAAAACAAGATTATAACTGTGATTTAAATCAAGATTTGAAAATAACTAGGGTATGTTCTTCCCATGAGTTCATAACTACTTCAGGTATACACATATGATCAATCCTAATGCTTACTTATAGAAATGATAACTAAGGTTCATCCAGATGACTGGTTCATCCCTATTAGATGACTATACTCAATCACCATGTCAGGTCTCGTGAGCGATTTCAAACTAACCATTATCAATATGTTCCAAATTTAATTATCCTGCAATCACAACTCAAGTTAGTACAATGATCATCAAGATCAAAGCTTTGTTGTAATTCTCTTTTCCTAATCTCTACATCTCTAGGTTCAAGAAAGTAAAGAATTCGGGAAATCCCTAAACTTGTACACCGTTAAGAAACATTTAAGCATGAAGAGAATACAATACAAGCTTTTGCATTGGTTTTGAATCCTTGTTGGTTAATACACCATGATTCCCAAAACCCTAGTTGTGGAGGTTTTAGCCTCTCATAGTTGTAAGATTGTAACTTGCATTCATAAATAAACACATGATTAAATACTTACAACAATAGTTGAGAGAAAAATTCATTGAATATGCAAGAACAATTTCAAAATTAATTATTAAAAATCAAGAATTGATCCAAGAAAGTGTTGATCACATGTAAACCAACTCAATTCTATGTTCTCTATTGATTCTCTGTTGATTAGTGATGAAAATAAAACATAAAAGATATTTATACAGACATCAGAAACCTTTTTCTAAGCTAACAAGGAGATTTTCCATAACTGGCATTGCCTGTGCCATGAATGGTCAAACGACCCGTAGCAGGATTGTACGGGTTGTAACTACCTCTAATACATCCTTGGCTTGTTGAAATTTTGGCTAAGTGTTGGGAGCTGATATGAATTGTACCTTCTTCCTACGAGTCGTACAATACATCCGTGGCTTGGTTCTGAGAATTTTGACATCTTCCGGAATGCTTCACGGGTGTTATGGTACGACTTGTACCTTCTTTCTATGACTCATACTGCTTGTAGCATCTGAAATTCCACCAAGTCTTGAATAGTCACTTGAGCTCATCACGACTCACGGTACGGGTCATATGTAAGTGATACGACTCAATGGTTCCACCGGTACCAAGAGGTTTCCTTATGCAAATTCTCTGAAGTTTTCCACGACTCCAGTTATGGCTCGTACCATCTTGGTACCGCACGTACTGAGAATCGCATGTTTCCTTCTTCTCTATTCAGCCTTCTGAACATTATCACGGTTCTCAGTACGGCTCGTACAATCACAGTACGGCTCGTACTAAAACTGGTACTTTGGCTAATATTCTGCATTTTTAAGCTTCTTTTCCACATCTTTAATCCAATACTTATTTTTCCTGAAATCAAAGTAAAAGTGTCTTATATCCATATAAACACACCTATGTCCATGCTATTTTCTTAGTATTAAGCATCGAAAGTGTCGTAAACTCACAGCACATCAACACCCTCAACTTAAGACTTTTGCATGTCCTTAGGCAAAGAAAAAGAAAACTAAACACGACACTTAGCTAGAAAATAAACCTAAGACACTACAGCCAATATCAAACAAAATTTGCACTATGACTTAAAAAACTTTTGAGCTTTTTCTCGTGAACCAATAATAGCACATACACTAAAAGCAACCACAAAACATGATAAATAGGGATCAAGACATGTCAACTAGCTATTAACAAGTAGTCAAGTCATCACTAATGCTTTTCACATAGACCACTGGTAAATTTAAAAATAAACCATGTACCTTCACAACAAACGAAATCCCCCACTCATATATATAGCAAAATATATGACATGGGATGGAACAAGAGAGACTCTAACTCCCACAAAAAAGTTCCAAATACTGCATATTAGATATCATAGGCTTGCCTTTATTTTCTCTACTTTGGTCTGTCAGATGTGTCACACCCCCCCTTGGGGGGTATGACTGGCACCTGGTGCCCTACTAGGACCTGAACTGCTAGATTGCTGAGCCTAAGCACATCTGGTGCCTGGCTAGCTCTAACTCAGATTTAGGGAAACAATGGGCTATATGACGACTGTAAATATAGCCTCCGACCGACTAGGCCTATAGCCACCTGTACCTGTGCTGACAGCTAACCAGAAACATATCAATATAGGGAAACCTATGCGGGCCGACAAGGCCACCATGCTGTCTAGTTATCTGTAACTTAACAATGAAATACTGGATAGCTACGTGACCGGCAAGGTCACCTCTATTGTCAAGCTATGGCCCCACACGGCCAACATAAAGGAAACTGAAGTACTAACAGCTATACAACTGCATGGCCCCGCACGACCGGCTCATCTGACCACAGGGAAATATATACAAACTGCAAGCCTCTAGGAATAGCAATAGAAATGATCGGGACAGGGCCCCGACCTGCCCGTACTGTATAACAAAAGAAAGCGAACTACACCTCTGGAATTCAGTCTCCGGATGACAGGAGCTGAATACTCGATCACTGACAGGAATCACGAGGGATCGCCTTCTCGTCTCTGAGTACCTGCAGGCAAGTAATACAGCGCCCCATCGGGCGTCAGTACCACTGGTAGTATGTAAAGCAATAACTGAAAACAACAATACAACTGATGAAACTGAAATAGGAAGGAATAAATAAACTGTCTGATAATGTAAATTATGCCTACTCTTAACTATACTAGAAGGAGTATGAGTCATACCTGGAGACGTATCGTTCTACTGCCGATCTACTCGTATCTAATGTAACATGGCATGACATAACATAACATAACATAGCACACACAAACCTTACCCGGCCCCCATAAGCCGGGAGGTACAACCAACACAGAATCTATACCCCTACCCCGGTCATCCCATCTCCTATAATAGCTATAAGCATCCCGCCGGTCCCCTGGGTATGCACTTGGGCTCGCTGAGCCCCTGACTATAACTGCATCTAAGTCAGGAGGACTCCTGACTCAACACCCGGGCGTATCCACTCGACAGGGGTGAGTAAGGGCCGACCAAGGCACAATATGGGGAAAACTGGCATCCCATCTTCGTCCCCTGTGGGACGGCATGCCACTCCGTAGAGCGACGTATCCTCGTCCTCTGGCGGACGAGTCGATACAGCTATCAACTAGTAACACTATCTGCATATCCCATATACTGAAGCTAATAGTAGTAAAGTATTTGTACATACTTTATGCTGAGCTAGTAATAGTAATACGTACGTACTTAATACATGCTGAGGCTGATAATAGTATATATGTATAAATATAATTTTCTACCAGACTGTACTGAGTCTAATGCTGAACAAGATATAGTCTTTCTGCTGAAAACTATGTTGTATACTGAGTTTCTATAGTAACATGATTTACTATTTCTAACATGTTTTCTAAACTTCATTTTAACCTATCATTCTACTTCTAAGATGCCTTACAGATATTACATTGCTTTACTGGGTTTCGACTGAATACGATGATATCCTAACATTCTGTACTACATCACATACTGAGCATGCTGTGCAATTCTTAACACTTATATTAGAATCTATATCGTGCCGGAAAGTCTCGTGCTAATCATAACATGATGCTTCTAATATCATACCAACATTCGTAATAAACAGAACACATGATTTCTGAACATTCTACAGGCCTTTAAATTACTTTACTATACCGAGATTACTAACTTGCCGAGGAAACTAGCTTTACATACCTTCGTTTCTGATTTCTCGACTAATTGGCGTAGCTTGGTCGGTATTTCAGCTATTCCTCCCAAGTGCATTCACATATACGTTAATTAATACCAAATATAACTTTATTTTAAATGAACAACGTCACTTCGATGTAATTTATAGCCTAAACTTAGGCTTATCGAAAGACGGTCGAAAACTCGCTATTTTTCAGAGGTCCAGAAGGGAGAACTATTCACTTCTCAGCTACGAACACATAGACACTAGTTTGGAGCAATTCTACTTACCTTAGCTCGGTAGCTCGATGATTCGTCGACCGTATTTCACGAAACTAAATCCGTAGGAATGCTCTCTGCTGCTAAATACCTCAGTATCTGGGGTTAATTTGAGTTTGGACAATGTTTAGCAGCGTAATCGGATGAAAATTATATTACCCCCTTCGTTCTTTTCTCTTCTCTACTATTTCCTCTCTGTTTCACTAGAAATTTATAAGTTTTAATGAATTTAAACCGAAGTGGGGCTTTATATTGGACAAGGCCAACGTGTCACGGAGCCAACGCGGAGGCTCTGACGTGCCCGATTCGCGCGTCCGCAAGTGTATGGGTCGTGCAAGTAATATAGTGGCTCTTTTTAAGAACCGGATTGTCAAACCCACAGGGACTGGACCCATTCCTCTAACTATCCATTTCTATTGTGATCTTAAATACCTCAAGTGTTGGTTATAGACATTTTCGATTGAGATTAATTAAGTCTAAGTTTGGGTCAACAAAATATTCAGAAATTACTCCAGGAGGAACATAGAGTTAAAACCAATTAATCATGCGGTAGTACGATTTGCAATGGGTTAAGCATGGAATTATCAATTGTTATTTCACATAATTAGAATTGCATGTTTATGGTCTTTCGAGCCTCTAAACACGGCAATCTAGCCTCACTGCATCATTGTGAGCGAGGAGTTTAATTTTCTAGTCGCGGGCAATCAATTATGTTGTGGTTTACGGGGAAACGATTAGGGACTTTCGTACGTCTAACCATTTAACTCAACTTAGCCTCACAACTACTTCTTCGAGTGGTGATGTGACATCCCAAGTTGGTCTTTCATAACCCCCGTGTGTCAACCAAGCAAGGTGGGAGGTATATTTCTATCCTGACACAATATCTCTCCCTAGAGACAAACATGCTCCTTACATTCTCATGTTCTGACCTAGGTAATGCTTTCTCAAGCTATTACTCAAGCTAACAAATATGCTTTCATGGTGATCAATCATAAAAACAACCAACAATCCAGAATGCAAGATGAAAACAACAATCAATAACTTAATTCCAAAACAATTTCATAAAAGCACAATCATAATTCATGGCTTCAACCCTAGAGGAAGGGTTCTTGCCATTCATGTTCGTAAAACTACAATTAACTAATACTAAACTAACATACTTACATGAATTTGGTAGATGAGAAGGGAATTTGATAAACCCTAGATGAGTTCTCCCACTTCTCCCTTCACTCCTAGGTGGTTTTTCAGAATAAAATCGTGACCAAATGATTTTAGGAGCTAAGGGTCCTATTTATAGTAAATGGAAAACGTGCATAATTTAGCCTGTAATGGAATGGCTCTGTGTCACGGAGTGTATCGCGGAGCACTGCCTCCGTGACACGGAGGCAACGCGAAAGCTCTCTGGAAAGTGCCTCCGGAAACCAAGCTGCCGAGGGTCACCGCGCTGGCCAACGTGGCACGCTGCTCATGCAGCGCGTTGGCAAGCTGCTGTCGCGCAGCTGGCCTAGCGTGGCACAGCGCTGGCGCGCTAGTTTACTGCCTGCTGCTGCCGTTTGCTGCCTTCTCTCGTGCACTTGGCAAGGGCGTGGCACGGCGCTGGGCGCGGCACACGCACAGCGTGACACGCTGCCTGGCGCGGCCAGCCTTGCCAAGGCATGCTCCTTGCCGACTTTCGCCACTTTCTTCCACTCCATTCCTTGCTATTCATCAACTTGTGAATTAGTTCCTCAAATGCATTATTAACCTACAAAACAAGGACTAATCATGTTGGTTAGCACATATATTCACATTTATATAAAATCACATGAAAGTATGTAAAATAACTTAGATAAACAAGACTACATTAAGGTATAAAGCGTATCTCGGGCATGCTATTTTGCCCGTGATCAGGCTCCACCTCCGTGACACGTTGCCATCGCAGAGGGGCTCTGCCTCGGCTCCTTCCGCGATGGTTCGACAGGCTATCCGTCCGATCCTTTTCCGGTCCTTTCTCTAGCACGTATGGCTTTCAAATATGCTCAATTACCGTGCGAATAGACCATCAAGGTGTCGGAAATCTTACGGGGTATAACATTCTCCCCCCTTAAGAACATTCGTCCCCGAATGGAAACTGCTATCTAGAGGACTTCTCAACTTACCTGTTTAGAAAAATTTCGGCAGAGTCTCCCCTGTAATATGGACTATACCAAAAACCTGAAATGCAGAAAAGTCCAATACAGGTACTGCACACAATACTTTAGGATTCACTGGATAGCTAAGCATCAATCTTTCTCATTTATTCATACACAACTATAAGGTATTGCATAAGTAATAATGTGGACATACTTGCCGCCTGACTAGGCCTGGAATAAGTGAGGATATCTGGCCTTCATATCTTCCTCCGCCTCCCAAGTCATCTCCTCTCGGTTCTTGTTACGCCACAATACCTTGACAGATGCAATATCTTTAGTCCTCAACCTGCGAATCTGTCTGTCTAGGATAGCTACTGGAACCTCTTCATAGGCCAGCTTTTCTGTAACCTGAATATCCTGGACTGGGACTGCTCTGGATGGGTCTCCTATGCATTTTGTCAGCATAGATACATGAAAGACCGGATGAACGGATTCTAATTCTGGAGGAAAGTTCAACTCATATGCTACTCGGTCTATCATTCGACAAATCTAATAAGACCCAACAAACCTCGGGCTGAGCTTACCTTTCTTGCCGAATCTCATCACCCCTTTCATTGGGGATACTTTCAAAATACTCAGTCATTTACATCAAATTCCAAGTTCCTGCGCCGTACATCTACCTATGATTTCTGGCGACTCTGTGTAGGCGTTCTCTGATAAGTTTTACTTTCTCTTCTGACTGCTGAACGATGTCTGGCCCAACCAACGCTGATTCTCTTATTTCAAACCAACCAATCGGCCATCTGCATTTTCGCCCGTATAATGCTTCGAAAGATGCCATCTGGATGGCTAAGTGATAGCTATTATTATAAGCAAATTCAATTAACGGCAAATGCTCATTCCAGCTACCTCCAAAATCTGGCACACACGCTCGTAGCATGTCCTCGAGCGTTCGAATAGTGCGCGCAGCCTATCCATCTGTCTGAGGGTAAAATGCTGTGTTCAAATTAATCTGCGTCCCCAGACCTCTTTGAAATGACTACCAAAATCTAGCCGTAAACTGTGCTCCTCTATCAGAGATAATAGATACTGAAACACCGTGTAATCTAACTATTTCTCTGATATACAATTCGGCGTAATCTTTGGCAGAGAAAGTAGCTTTTATTGGAAGGAAATGGGCTGATTTCGTCAGTCTGTCAACAATACCCAGATTGAATCATGTCTATGCCTGGTAGGGGGTAATCCTGCTACAAAGTCTATGTTTACTGCTTTCCATTTCCAGAGAGGTACAGCTATGTCCTGGGTCAAACCGCCTAGTTTCCAATGTTCTGCTTTCACATGTTGGCAGTTAGGACACTGAGTTACAAATTCGGCAATTTCACTTTCCATACCTGGCCACCAGTAGTTTTCTTTGATATCATGGTACATTTTCGTCGCGCCTGGGTGGAGGGAATAGCGGGTGTAATGCGCCTCGCTCATAATCTGCTGGCGAAGCCCCAAAATATCTGGAACACAAATGCGGCCTTTACATCGCAACACTTCATCCCCGGTTACCTGAAAATATGTCACCTCTCCTTGCTGAAACTTGTGTTCAAGTTGAACCCAGTTAGGGTCTCCATACTGTCGTTCCTTTACTTCCACCACTAAAGACAACACTGTGACATTCTGTATTACTGCTCTGTTGTCCTTTATTTTTGCTATGTGAACGGCTAAACTGGCTAACTGGTGTAATTCTCGGGCCAATTCTCGTTGTTCAGGCTGCAAGTATGCCAACTCCCCACAAATTTACGGCTAAGGGCATCTGCTACCACATTAGCCCTTCCTGGGTGATACAAAATATCCACTCTTTAAGGCATAAACTACTGCAGCTAACTCCAGGTCATGGGTAAGATAATTCTTTTCATGTTTCTTCAACTGCCTGAAAGCATAAGCTATTACTTTACCATGCTGCATCAACCCTCTGTACCTTCTGGAGATACTAACACTGGGGCTGATCTTAACCTGTCCTTTAACTCCTGGAAGTTCTGCTCACACGCCTCAGTCTGCTGGAACTTTGCTGCCTTTTGCGTCGATTTAGTCAGAGGTGCTGCTAAGGTGGAAGATCCTTCCACAAACCCTCTGTAGTACCCGGCTAACCGCAGGGATTGCGTACTTCGATCGGAGTGGTAGGTCTGGGCTATGTCTTCACTGCTTCGATTTTCTGTGTATCTACCTGTACACCAACCTCCGACACAATGTGACCAAAAAGGCTACTGAACTCAGCCAAAATTCACATTTAGAAAAATTGGCATAAATCTGACGGTCATACTGGTTTATTATACCGGAGAATCTGACAAGGAATCTACCGGTATAGCTAGAGCTCATCTGGCCTTCTGGCCGCATGCTAAGGCTACTTGTTGCTGAGATAACCTAAACGACTATCTGCACACCATGTGCCCGTATCTGATCAGAGGATCCTGACAATGATCATGATCTATAATAGTCTGGCTGAATAATCTCGACTAACTAAATAGCTGGGTTAGATGATCTGAATGCTGCAGTAGTTTAACGATGCTCTACATGTCCTACTCGGAAATCTGTAGATCATGCATAACTGCGGAGTTGTGGACAGCTAACTGTTTCATCTTCCTAATTAAACAATTGTGGTGTTGTGCTTAGTCCAACCTACTCTCAGGTGATCCGTCCCTGGATCCTCATAGGGAACCTACCGATCTCCTTGTCTTAGTAAACACTGTGCTAGCAGAGCACTACTAATTTCTTATGCCTTATTCGTACCCCCTTGGATTATATTACTGTCCTTGGAAATTCTCGGTCTTATGAGCCATTCTGTAAAGACTGGCCTTCTGTTAGGGCTCTGTATCTTAATACCTTACAATAACCAGCTGAAGTACTAGTTCGTCACTGACTACTGATACGGACTCTTTCTTGGGGTACCATAGGTTTGTCTGACTGAGACGGTCGGCTGACTTGCGGGGTGTTCCACATAATAGCTGCTAGGTTGACTATGGTCGACTCTCACCTACAAGGCTGGGAAAACGATGCACGACCACTTAACGTGCCACCCTCTCTTTTGGTGAGGGGTCCTGTAGTACGGTCTGTATATATTTCCTAGCAGCTAACCAAAATCCATGTGACTGTAACCCCATTGCCAACTACTTACATCATATCTATCATCTGTAGATATATATATATCAACTACTATGTACAATACATACTGAATTTTGTGGTGATACATAATCTCTAACATGCCTTACTGAATTTCATACCGCACATGATATACCGCTCCTACGGACTAATAATATCTCATATCCTCTCATATCATTACATGGGATTTTTTCATCCCATTCTGAAAGCAACACACACATGTACTTTAGCTATGATCTGCTATTTGAAATTTCGCCACTCTTACAATGTGGGGTCAACATCCGAACCTTGTGGCCTTACTTGGCATTATATTAAGGCCCGTGACTGTCTGTTGGACCTTGTCTCTGGGCCACACTAGATTGGAGTCTCTGGTTCGGTACCCTCTTACCTTCTCCTTGGGCGGACATACCGCAACATTCTAAACTACAACCTTACTGTCTCTTAACTGTTCGTCTAAGGTTGTCCTTAATACACAATGTTCTATCAATCTAGAGGTGATTCTGATTTTCCCTCAAAATCTAGTATTCATGCTCTTCACCTTCGTCTTCCTTAAACTGGGCTATGGGGTTCAAGGTACCTTACCTTACACTGTCAATAAGGTTGCCAGTCAAGTTCCAACCTATACTTCTTCTGACTTGCAGTTGGACCCATCTTATTCATATAATCTCCCTGTCTTTTGATATCACAGCTAAGATTATAACTATTATCTTGCAGACATACCCTGCCGTCGCTAGCATGCCACAATGGATTCAACCCTTTCCTGACTTGAACTTGACTCTTACTGGGAGTCCATCATCGACGGATCTCCTACACCCACTTCGAGTAAGCTAGTAGTCTTACTTGCTCTTCTGACTTATTACCGTGAGGGTCTGCACAACTTACATAATCATAAGGGCTCCTTACTCTTTCTAACACTTTCTGAAATCAACCAATCCACCTTTCACTTACTGCCTGCTTTGGGCAACATCGTCTCAATCCTTATGTCCTTTGCTACACTGGGATCGAAACTAAGGGGTAGGAATAACTTTTTCTTACTGCAATGAAATGAAGACATGGAACTGTACCACACCTGAAGGAATAGAGGTGGGAATCCTACATTTCCCTCTCTTTCTCACACTTATCTGATAATCTAATATTGTCTACTATCTTAATCAGGTCTTATATATATATATATATATCTAACAAATAAATCGACTCATTTATACGTTATGCTTATGACTTCCTATTCTGAAGTTATCGACATATACTAGGGATGGTACCAATAAAAGATTAACATTGGGAGGTCCCTATTACCTCCTGCTGCTGCTGCTGTAGTTACCTTGTAACTGGCTGATATTCTCTCCTGTTGCTTTGTCTGATCTTCTGCCTGGGATAGGATTTCGCTGGTCTGACTTGTATCTGTATTCAAAGAGTATGATAAGTTTTCAAAGGACCAACCCTGTACTGTACTGTGCTATGGCACGACTGAGTATGAAAGAAAGGTAACCATCCTATTATGCCTCGCAGCCTCCTGCCTATAGTATGTGGTGCACAACACATCCATAGACAAGACTCTACTTAGCACAGCTTGCAGACTCCTTGGGACACGACCTGCTTTGATACCAAGTTTGTCACACCCCGCCTTGAGGGGTATGACTGGCACCTGGTGCCCTACTAGGACCTGAACTGCTAGACTGCTGAGCCTGAGCACATCTGGTGCCTGGCTAGCTCTAACTCAGATTCAGGGAAACAACGGGCTATATGACGGCTATAAATACAGCCTCCGGCCGACTAGGCCTATAGCCACCTGTACCTGTGTGCTGACAGCTAACCAAAAACATATCAATATAGGAAAACCTATGCGGGCCGACAAGGCCACCATGCTGTCTAGTTATCTGTAACTCAATAATGAAATACTGGATAGCTACGTGACCGGCAAGGTCACCTCTACTGTCAAGCTATGGCCCCACACGGCCAACATAAAGGAAACAGAAGTACCAACAGCTATACAACTGCACGGCCCAGCACGACCGGCTCATCTGACCACAGGAAAATATATACAGACTGCAAGCCTCTAGGAATAGCAATAGAAATGATTGGGACAGGGCCCCGACCTACCCGTACTGTATAACAAAAGAAAGCGAACTACACCTCTAGAATTCAGTCTCCGGATGACAGGAGCCGAATACTCGATCGCTGACAGGAATCACAAGGGATCGCCTCCTCGTCTATGAGTACCTGCAGGCAAGTAATGCAGCGCCCCACCGAGCGTCAGTACCGCTGGTACTGAGTATGTAAAGCAATAACTGAAAACAACAATACAACTGATGAAACCGAAATAGGAAGGAATAAATAAACTGTCTGATAATGTAAATTATGCCTACTCTTAACTATACTAGAAGGAGTAGGAGTCATACCTGGAGACGTATCGTTCTACTGCCAATCTACTCGTATCTAATGTAACATGGCATGACATAACATAACATAACATAGCACACAAAAACCTTACCCGGCCCCCATAAGCCGGGAGGTACAACCAACACAGAATCTATACCCCTACCCCGGTCATCCCATCTCCTATAATAGCTATAAGCATCCTGCCGGTCCCCTGGGTATGCACTTGGGCTCGCTAATCCCCTGACTATAACTGCATCTGAGTTTGGAGGACTCCTGAATCAACACCTGGGCGTATCCGCTCGACAGGGGTGCTTAAGGGCCGACCAAGGCACAATATGGGGAAAACTGGCATCCCATCTTTGTCCCCTGTGGGACGGCATGCCACTCCGTAGAGCGAAGTATCCTCGTCCTCTGGTGAATGAGTCGATACAGCTATCAACCCTGGGGCGATCATGGATGCTAGGTAATCCAACCCCAAAACAATACAATGGTCTCAACTAGTAACACTATCTGCATATCCCATATACTGAAGCTAATAGTAGTAAAGTATTTGTACATACTATATGCTGAGCTAGTAGTAGTAATACGTACGTACTTAATACATGCTGAGGCTGATAATAGTATATATGTATAAATATAATCTTCTGCCAGACTGTACTGAGTCTAATGCTGAACAAGATATAGTCTTTCTGCTGAAAACTATGTTGTATATTGAGTTTCTATAGTAACATGATTTACTATTTCTAACATGCTTTCTAAACTTCATTTTAACCTATCATTCTACTTCTGAGATGCCTTACAGATATTACATTACTTTACTGGGTTTCGATTGAATACAATGATATCCTAACATTCTGTACTACATCACATACTGTGCATGCTGTGCAGTTCCTAACACTTATATTAGAATCTATATTGTGCTGGCAAGTCTCGTGCTAATCATAACATGATGCTTCTAATATCATACCAACATTCGTAATAAACAGAACACATGATTTCTGAACATTCTACAGGCCTTTATATTACTTTACTATACCGAGATTACTAACTTGCCAAGGAAACTAGCTTTACATACCTTCGTTTTTGATTTCCCGACTAACTGGCGTAGCTTGGTCGGTATTTCAGCTATTCCTTCCAACTGCATTCACATATACATTAATTAATACCAAATATAACTTTATTTTAAATGAACAACGTCACTTCGATGTAATTTATAGCCTAAACTTAGGCTTATCGAAAGACGGTCGAAAACTCTCTATTTTTCAGAGGTCCAGAAGGGAGAACTATTCACTTCTCAGCTAGGAACACATAGACACTAGTTTGGAGCAATTCTACTTACCTTAACTCGATAGCTCGACGATTCGTCGGCCGTATTTCATGAAACTAAATCCGTAGGAATGCTCTCTGCTGCTAAATACCTTAGTATCTGGGGTTAATTTGAGTTTGGACAACGTTTAGCAGCGTAATCGGATGAAAATTATATTACCCCCTTCGTTCTTTTCTCTTCTCTACTGTTTCCTCTGTGTTTCACTGGAAATTTATAAGTTTTAATGAATTTAAACCGAAGTGGGGCTTTATATACTTGGGCCTATACAAGGCCAACGTGTCACGGAGCCAACGCGGAGGCTCCACCTCCATGACACGTTGCCATCGCGGAGGGGCTCTGCCGCAGCTCCTTCCGCGATGGGTCGACAGGCTATCTGTCCGATCCTTTTTCGGGCGTTTCTCTAGCACGTATGGCTTTCAAATATGCTCAATTACCGTGCGAATAGGCCATCTAGGTATCGGAAATCTTACGGGGTATAACAAGATGGTTAGGTTAGGATCACTACAGGACTTGCTTTGGCTTGTAATGTAGGCTTTTGGGCTAGGTAAGGTAGATATGAAATTTTTTGAGTGACTAAAACCCCTCCTTGGCACTATATACATGTGCTCCATTCTTTGCTTTTTCAGCCTTTTTTATTTTTGTAATTTTTCCTCCCTTTTTACCCTTTTTATGCACTTATCTGAGTGTGGTGTGTTTTCAAACTTTTTCATGCATTATTCTCTTTTTGTATTTTCTTTTTTATTCTTTTTTTCTTTTGTCACACCACACCTCATTTTTCACCTTTTTTTCTCTTTTCTCTCCCTTTTTCACCTTCCCAATCTTTATGCACCCCTACTCTAGCCACCTTTATCTTAGGTGTTTTGCCTATGTTGAGGTTCACAATGTCTAAGGAGGGATCAGGGCCAAAACATGTTTATTATAAAAATGGATACAGTTAATCGATTAATCAAAGAAAAATGGTTCATTTAAGGCTCAAAATCGGTAACAAGGGAATCATATAATATTGGTAGAGTTATTTAGGCTAAAAATGGGCTCAACAAAAATGGCCTATAATCCTTTCCTAAACAACCATCCTTAAACCTATGCAAAGACCAACTAGGCACGTTCTACGTCCTCTTCACAGTATTGAACTAGGTATCAGACCTCGCTCACTCATGGTACATAATTTATATTCACTCTACCTGTCTGATTTATTCATGGAGTAACACAAACTACACATGCTAATACACTAAATGACTTCAAAACATCCATAGAAATTATGCATGCAGTCACAAGTATACAACTTTTTCATCAAAAAATTTTAAACATGGTCAAATTTTCACAAATCCAAAACAAGTGCAATTTATTGGTTGATTACTCCTAAGTTACTTTATAATTAAACAAAAACTACAAAAATAAAATCCTAAACATGCTAGTTCTACTAGATCGCATGCCCGAGAAAAAAGAAACATGGAAAAAAAAACCCTTGGACGAATCAATATCCCTAAAAAAATTACAAGTACCACCCCTCCCCTTTTTAAAAATTATGCTTCATCCCTGAAGCATAAAATATAAGAACAGAGGGAAGGGAACATATTGTGGCGCTCTAAGCACTCCAGTCATCCTGCGGAGGAGGTGTCTCCGCTGCAATCTTGGCACGGGGGGTGGCCGACACACTCACTGGTGGAACAATAAGGGGAGTGTTTACCCCCTCAGTAGTCTCGGCTGTCTCTACGGCCTTCGGAATGGTCGGGGTTGAATGTGGCTCGCTCGAAGGGTCCCTTCCACTAGCAAGCTTGGGCTGAGCCATGGTGGAGCTACTCGCTACATTAGCTCACTCCTGCAGCTCTGACATGTGTGATTCATGAGTTTGCAGGCTATCCACTCATGCCCACTTGTGTTCTCTTTTCTATTTATTTTTTCACTTTTTCGGGGTCTCATCTCTAACATCCTCGGAGACCTTCTTTTTCCCTTTCTCTTTCCTCAGTACTGTTGGCTCCCAGTAGGCTGCCAAGTAGAGCTCCTCATCAATATCTGCATCAAGATCAGGAAGAGTGGGGGTTGATATGACTACCGACTGCCGTGATGACAACTCATCTACTTGGCTCTGAAGAGCCCCCAACTCCTCATGGAGGCTTCCTGTATCTGTCTGCTCCGCCATGCGCCTATTAAATCGCCTAAAACCTGTCGAGTCTGGCATACAAGGCCTGTGCGGCTGTATCTATCTCTACTTTCACCCGGGGCTTGACATTCTCCATCATTGCTTGAATTTTTCTCTCGTCAATAGTAAGTCTTTGGACCAACTTCTGGATAAAATCCTGGGGCACTAGGACGTACCCTGCTGGAGTCTGGCTAGGTAGGTTGGACAATGGTGCAGCAGAAGTGTTGGGAGCTACCTCTGAATTACCAGCATCTGTAGCTGGTGTCTCACTCTACTTCTGTGAGGTGGGGGCATTCACCTGTGTGCCCCCAACTGGTCGGGTCAGTGGAACTGCTATGGGAAGTTGGGCCCGGCTCACGAGGTTCATCTCATCTCAGATCAAGCCAATATCTGCTATCCTCTGTCCACCAATTTTAGTATCCACATTTGTTAGCAGTCGGACACCTGCTTCTCTGCATAACCGGTGAATAAGGCTGGGGAAGGGCATGGTGGTGCTCAATCCAAGAGCATGGTCCCGTATTTCGCTAGCTATCACCCTAGGAATGTTGATTTCATAGCGGGATATCATGCATGCCACCAGGGCGGCTCTGTCAGCGCTAAGTGTATTGTTGTTTGTTGTTGGCATCAGTCTATGGCGAACCAGAGTCCAGCAGTCCTTTGTAATTAAATTCAGTGAGTTTTTAGTGACTTGCTTTCCTCTAGCCACCCATTCAACTCTCTCCTTGTCCTCAGCAATGATGTTGGCTAACCATCTAAGCTGACTTAATCTTTCCTCTCGACCCATCTGCTTGAGCCATCTCATGACATCCATTCTGTTGTTGAACTCAACTGTGGATGACGGAACAATGAATTATGGCCCATAAAGCATTTGGGTGATGGTTTTCTCAGAAGCATTCACCTCTTACCCCCTGACCATTACCTTGTCAAGCTTAGGCTTCTCCTTAAGGCTCTTACCTATCTGTGCATACTGCTCCATAGTGGCATAGTAGTTGGCGTAGAATTCCATGACCATCTCTGGTCTGTAATGGTTAGGGGTTCTTTCCATCCAATCTAGCCCATAGAAGCTAAAGATCTGCTTCATCTGCTCAACTACATTTAGTTAACTAGTAAGGATTCGTGGTTCTTCCTGAACACTACGCCTCGAGTGAGCTGTCAATGTTAGGCCCTGGTCATATATCTCTCGCGCCCCTGGCACATGCAACCTCACCGTTGGTCTGGCTGGAGGTGGAGTCTCTATAGCTTCCCCTTCCTCAGATGCCGCCTCATTGTTCTTACCACCATATTGGACCTCCTCGGATCCATCATCATCATTAGAGTTGTTGCCCGACTTTTGACCTCTATTCTTGGCTCCCATCTCAGACTGGGGAGCACCGGCTGATGTGGCAGTAGCCGCCACGACTTGTGATTTGGCCTTTACCCTAGTGGTTCGGGTCCCATCTGTGTCTGAAGTGTCGACCCTGTACTCCTCTACTGAACAACTAGGGGAGTCACCTGCTTGCTCAGACTCGGAGGTCTGATCAATCAGTTGCCTCCAAGTAGTTGGCTTAGATGCCTTACACTTTATCATTATTGTACTTGTAGAGAAAGAGAGTTAGAATTCCATGTTTGAGAAAAGAAATCAAGAAATAAGTTCCTCTATAAATTACCACAAGTCAACAGTATGGGTCGTACCTTGGAGGTATAATTCATACTGAGACTTGTAATGTTTTAGATTAGTGTTATGAATCTAATGTATGATTCATACCATAAAGGTACGGTCCATACCATGAGCCATAAGAGGATTCACCTTTTAGAAAAACTAATCTGTATTTTTCCACGACTCATGGTATGACTCATAAGTCAATTCCACTAGTCGTAGGTAGGACCATAATATCACTTGTGGAGTTGACCCTATTCTAGTTCTAGTCACAACTGCCAATTATGACTCGTGGCAGTAAACCACGATCCGTACTGGGATTCGTACCTTTTGCTCTTTTCAAGTTGGACTTGGGACAGTCCCAACGAGCCATCCTACGAGTCGTAGTATCAAACCATGAGTCATAGGAAGGCTTGTGAAGCCTGTCCCCCCCCCCCCCTCAATTTTAATTCAGTTACAGGGAGTTCTATTTTATGTTTTGGGTACTCAGAATTCCCCAGGTCTAGGTGTTCGGTGCGTAGTATGGGTATTATAAAACCGACACGCAAGTGCACATGGTCGAACAAGTAGTAAGTGGCTTTAGTAAGCCAAGTATCGATCCCTCAGAGACTTGGGATAAGTGCAATTTGCTCAAGTATACTATATTTTTACTTCTAAATATGCTGACAACTAAATAACCACAAATTGAAAAATTTGTTTTATAAATTTTATACTAAACTACAAACAATTATCTACTTTGAATTTGGACTACGGATAAAAGCATGCCGAGGTTTAAAGAACATGCAATGAAACTGATTATCATCATAAATTGGTTAATCTTTTCTTCCAGTTGCTAGCCAAGAACAATTGCCAAGAGATTAAAACTCTCGTATTTAATCTCACTTAAGAATCATGAACCATCCATCTACATTTCTGTGATCAAATGCAATTCATGTTCTAGCCATACAATTCCGGTTCCTAAATTGACTAATACGGCTTTCAAGTATATTTCTATCAGGAAAGCACATCAAAACTCAATTTTCCCAAATCAAGTAAAGAACAATATCCTATTAATTCACAACTTTCCAATTTCATGCACTCTCGAGTGAAATCGGACTTTTTAGATGTACATTAATGTAGGCCACACACCAATGCAGTAAAAACAAGAATTAATAGAACAACATGGAAGAAAAAGATGAAAAATCATATAATCAATAATCAAAATACATCACATGTGTTCATAACCTCAGCAAGGAAGGGAATTAGCCACTCATTTATGGATTAATCATCCTAAAACAAGTGTTAATCATACAAACAATTGAATTAGAGATGAAAGAAAGAGAGAAAAAACCCTGAACTTTTCGTCCCTCAACTGCCTGTAACCCACGTCCTTGCTCCACCAAGTCTGAAAAAATGAAAAATAAACCTAAGTGTGCAATTTATAGTAGTGGAACTCTTTCCCGGAATAACAAGCAACGTGTCACGGAGTGCATCGCAGAGCACGGCCTCCGTGATACGCTACGGACGCGGAAGCCCTCTGGAAAATCACCCGAAACTAGCCCAGGCAGTGTTCGGTGCTATTCCGATTGGTATTACATATTATAAACCGACACGCAAGTGCACGTGGTCAAACAAGTAATAAAGTGGCTAAGTAGCCAAGTATCGATCCAAGGAGGCTTAGGGTATGTAAAAATTGCCTAAGTATACTATATTCTTATTTTACTTCTAACTATGCTAACAACAACGTAACCAACAGTTAATTGAGTTTTTGTTTATAAAATATATACTAAAACTATTAACAATTATTTACGGTGAATTTAAACTATGGATATGAGCATGCCAAGGTTAAGAACAAGTAATGAATTCGATTGTAATAATAATTCGGTTAATCTCTTCTTCATGTTGCTAGCCAAGAACATTCGCCTAGAAATTAAAACTCTCGTATTTAATTTCACTTTAGAATCATAAACCATTCGTCTACATTTATGTGATCAAATGCAATTTACGACCTAGCAATACAATTCCGGTTCCTAAACTGACTAATACGACTTTCAAGTATATTTCTATCAGGAAAGCACATCAAAACCCAATTTTCCCAAATCAAGTTAAGAACAATACCCTATTAATTCACAACTTTCCAATTTCTTGCTCTTTCGAGTGAAATTGGACTTTTCAGATATACATTAATGTTGGCCATTCACTAATGCAGTAAAGAACAAGAATTAATAGAACAACATTAAAGAAGAAGAATAAACCATATCAATGAAAATCAGAATTCATTACATATGTTCAAAACCTCAGCAAGAAAGAGAATTAGCCACTCATTCTTGGATTGATCATCCTAAAATGAGTGTAAATCATACGTACAATTGATAGAAAGAAGAAAAGAAGAGAAGAAATCCCTTAGCTTTTTCAACCTTCAACTGCTACTAACCCACGTTCCTGCTCTCCACCTCTGAACTCAGTCTAAAAACTCAAAACTCTTTAAAATAAACCTAAGTGTGCTATTTATACTAGTGGGAAATTTTTCCCGGAATAACAAGCAACGTGTCACGGAGGCCAACGTGGAGCACTGCCTCCGTGACACGGCGTGGACACGGACCTTCACTGGAATTTCCAGGGTCTGGTAAATCAACCTCAACGTGGCACGGAGGCCATCGCGGAGGCCTATCTCCGTGCCACGGAGCTGACGCGCAGGCACACTGGAAATTGCCATTTTAATTTGTGTCCAGGCAGTGTGCTACCGCGATGGTAGCGTGGCACGGCTCCATCGCGGAGCCCCTATAAAATATGCATTCCAAGGTCTTTTCCACGCTCGCATCCAAGTCCAACTCCGACATAGTTCCAACACGCATTTTAGCTCCTAAAAATCACATTTACCTGCAAAACAAATGCTAATCATGTTGGTTAGTATAAATTCACATTTTATTACCAATTACATGATATTATATACACATTGCACAACAAACAAGGTAAAAATGATACGTTTGAGTATCACTTGGGCATATAAATCTGCCAAAGATCACTTACCCCACACTTAAATCCTTGTTCGTCCTCGAACAACACATACACAAATCATGCAAATTACATCCCAACCTTCGTCACTATGGTGCCCCAATTTACGCTACGGTTATACCGATTATTCAAATCTTGCAAATCATCAAGAAAACATGCTTGGTCATACAATACCATGACCCTTAATACATCAAGGCTTCCTAGACTTTTTAAGAATTGATTCTTGATATCGGCAAACTCATGCAAATCAACTAATCAAGAAATCCGACACGAAAATCAATCTTTCATCAAGCATGTGCCCTCACAACTCGAGAGAAATTTCCCCTTTATGTTCATGCAACACACAAACATGCAAGTAGGGGCATATAAAAATTAATTTCACTCTCTCTCCCAAAAGAATTCACATGCATCATGTCATGACCCATAGGCTTGCCCTTAGTGTATTACTCCACTAATATAAAGAAATGCAATATAGGATCACGTAGGACTTTAATGGGTTGTAACGGGGCTATGGATCTAGTATGTATATATTGGATTAGCCAATAATAGTTGCTAGCATCCTTAAGCGCCTTTTCAACACATTCCCATCGACTCATGGACATTGTTCCTCTCTTTTCTCTTTTTCTCCCATTCATGCTGGTTTACTTTCATACAGCCCATTTCATCAACCACACTTGACACCCAACTAAGGGTTTTCAAGTACCCTCAATAACATTTAATTACAACAAGTGCCTCTTCAACATCATCCATTCTTTCTTCACTTTGCTTTTCTTTTTCTTTTCACTCTTTTCACTCTTTAACACTTTGGGAAACATTTTCTTTTCTTTGTAAGCGCTTAAGAGCTTCTTATAGACTTTACGGCTAATGAAAAGAAGGAATAAAGCTTAATTCATATAATTTTGGACAAAAGAAAGAAATCGGCTAAAGGCTCAACGGGCTGACTAGGGTATACAACATATAAAGAAGGGAGAATTTGACAAGAAAAAAAAATGGAAACTATCGGTTAAAACAAAGAAATGCCTACATCCTTTCCAACACTACACCTCCTTCATTTCGTTTTGTATACACACCAGGCAAGTTCTAGACAATTCACGATGACATGGAATAGCAAAACCTCACTTCACACTTCATGCACATGCTCGAATCAAGATGCATTCACAGACTCTTTAATTAGTCAATTACATTAATTCAAGATTAAGCCTCAATCATACTGAACCAAATTCTATAGCCTAGGTAACTCAACGTATTTACAGAATTGCATGCTTTCAAACGAATCACTTTCACATTTTGAACATCAATTACAACACGCAACGAAATTTTAGCAACCATAAGCAACTACAGTTTATTGATGCAATCCACCAAAGAAAAACTAAAAACAATTAAAAATCCTACTCCTACCGACTACATTTCCCTTAAGACGGTCGTCATCCATCCATCATAGGGAACGGTCACAAACTATGACATCGGTTCAATGGGACTATTCTCGGTAAAAGAATCAAAAACAAACTCCGAGAAACCCAAACAAATAAAAATCGAAAAAAAAAAAAAAATTTGCAACACATCGATCATTTCGATAGAAAGAAAATATTTACAAGTGCAAAATATTTTCGCAAAAATTTTGAAAAATATCACTCATGTCGATAGAGAAAAAAATATTTACAAAATTTACAAAATATTTACAATGGCAACCATACTTAAAAAAAAACACACATCATTAACCACACCACAAATATATACACATACATCGCAAACAGTTCATAACAGGGAAAGCACCAACATACATAATATCAAGGAAAAATATACAGCAGTTTAGAGCCTATGTCCCAGCACCTAACTACTCCCCACCCCACACTTAAATCGAACACTGTCCCCAGTGTTCACAAAAATACAAAGCACAAAATTTGGGTGGTGGAACTCCCTGCTTAGTCGAAATATTCGACTTCTTCATCCGATGCTGCGGCCTCGTCGCCCATGTCTGAATCAGCTCCATCGTCGTCATCGGACTCCACATCGGAGTCCTCACGACGTATCTCCTCATCAGTAGGGACATCGTCATCGGTCGACTCCACGAAGGCTGGCCCCACCTTACATAAGGCTCTGGCGTTCTCGCCAAAGGGGTAGTCCAGCTCCAACTGCCATAACTCCTCCTCGGTGGCTGGTCTCCCACCAATCCGTAGCTGCAGCATTTGCATGCCGAACATACGGGCCATGTACTGATCGTCACGAGCATGTCGCTCGCCCAAAGTCAGCACAGGTCCGTGTGTAGTGTCGGGGGCCTTAGTCTTTGTCACATCGAGGGCCCTCCGCTCCAGCTGCGGAATATAATCCAAGGCTTCTTCCTCGATGTCGAGGCCTCGGAGGAAGGTGGTGATGAGTCCGCCAAACCCGTATCTGTGGCCCTGGTGCAGTCTGGCTCTCTTCATGGAGGATATTATGACCGCCCCAATATTAATCTCGAGCGCTTTCATAAGGGCATACACCAAGCAGACACGGTCCCGGGTCACATCTGTCATATGGACTCCCGGGATTAAGCACGAACATACAATCTTCAGCCAGATTCTGGCCTCCCTGTTCATCTGCGAATAAGGCAGAGTCTGGTGGTAACCCCTCTCTTTGTGTCTACTCCATCGGGCTGTGGATCGAGCCCCACACAACGTACGTCTGATGTCGGCGTACGGTGGGGTGATGTTTAGCTGGCGGAGAACGTGGGCGTCTGTGTCCCGCGCTCCAACGATGGCATTCAGCTGTTGGGGTTCCAGAGTGACAATCTACCCTCTGATTTTAATAGGGTGGCTTCTGATGGCCGGGTTCCAGTTGGCATAAAATTCCCGGACCAAATGAAGGTTGCACTCCTTGGGCTCCTGAAAAATAAAGCTGAGCCCAGCTGCCTCGATTCTCTGTACAATGCGAGGGAACTCCTGTGCAAGCGGTTCCCTTGCAATATGTTCCTCCGGGAAGTACTTGTTTTCTTTGTGCTTCGTGTACCATTTCTTCCCTTCATCGGTGACCCATCGTGTTCCATATCGGCGGTGTTGGCCGCACGGAACAGCAGGTGCAGCTGGGACTGCAGTGCCCAGTCTCATCCCTTTCCTGCCGATGCCTGAGGTAGAAGCACCCTTGCCTTTATCTTGTCTGCTTGCCATTGTACCTGTCAATTTACACAAACAAGCACAACGTTAAGCTAAATACTTGTTAGCTTCGGCTAAGGTCGGGTTACACAAAATTTACCCCACACTTAGTCCTTAACAATATTTACAAAATTACAGCAAGGATAGCTCTATTTACACTACAGACAATACTATTTACTCATGCTTAGTGCGTTCACAACAAAAATTCGACAGCATAACGGTTAGTGTACTACTCAGACTTCATACAGCTAATCCCAATCCTACTATTGCCAACAATTCAACCATCGCACAAGCAATAAAAACAACAACAACAATAAAAACAACAATAAAAACATTTTATATACAAGCTAATCTAAACAATCTAACCAATTCACACATTTTAGGCATTTTCCCACAAAAATTCGAGAATTAATCGTCTTGGAACATTTACACAATATTTACCACGACTTATCTCAAATAATAAACACACCCCGGCATCAATTTCACCAAACTATCAAGTTGCCCAAGTCAAATTCAACAACCCACGCCCTAGAATACAATTCGACAATCAATTTTGAATTATTCACATAATCGACAAGTTCAAATGCTAACTACAACAATCCGAACATAATCAATCACAAAATAATTCAACATAATGTTTAATTTCTACCTTGGGTGATATATCTCACCTTACATGCCCAAAGTTGATAAAAATCGCCAAAACAATTGAGTTAGACGATGAAAACATACCTTAGAATTGAAGAACCGAAGAAACTTGACGTTTTCCCTTGCCTATCAACGTGGCACGTTGCTTGGGGAGGGGGAATTGGGTGTTTGGTCGCGGAGGGAAGAGGGAATGGGGAAAAATGGGCGAAAATCGGGGGTTTATTTAAAGAAAACACGCGGGTCACCCGGAAACCCGGTGTGACCCGGCATTGGATAAGGGGCAACGTGTCACGGAGGGTAACGCGGAGCCCCTCCTCCGTGACACGGAGCCAATGCGTTGGCTTACTGGATTTTTAAAAAATCCAGATTTTGCCTTCAACGTGTCACGGAGGACAACGCGGAGCATTGCCTCCGTGACACTGCGCCAACGCGCCAGTGCTCTGTTTCACCAATAAATTTAATTTTTCATACCTCGCCTCCTTTCCTCGATTCCATGTATATTTCCTCCGTTATACCTGAAAATCACCTCACTAAACACAAATTGGTTAAATTAATAGATTTCCCTAACTAAAAAATAAAAAATATTAAATAAAATGAAAATCTAAACCTAGTTAAGAAAAAGAAAAGAAAAATAAAAATTATTTACACTAAAAAGAAAGAAAGAAAATATTTTTTTTTCACGGGTTGCCTCCCGTGCAGCGCCTGGTTTACCGTCGCGGCTCGACGTCCTTTAAGCTCATTTGTCTACTAGGGAGATGGACGATTTGTCCCGATCATGATCATCCCCCCAGTAGTTCTCAACCTTATCCGGTGGCCTACCTAGTAACTCTCGAGAATCACTCAATCCGTTAGCATTCCCATGATCAATTACGTTGATCACCGAGAGATCCTTATAAACAGTCGGGAGCTTAGGTACCTTGTACACGTCGAACACTTCGACCTTGTCATGTGCTCGCATCGTGAGTTGACCCGCAGCTACATCAATTAATGCCTTTCCGGTTGCCAAAAAGGGTCGTCCCAAAATAAATGGGACTTCAGCATCTGGTTCAAAGTCTAGAACAATAAAATCGACTGGAAAAATGAGGGAGCCTACTTGCACTAACACATCCTCAACAATGCCATCCGGCTTAGCCAAAGACCTGTCTGCTAGCTGCAAGATTACCGTTGTAGGTCTAGGACTCCCTAGACCTAACTTTCTGAATACCGAAGATGGCATCAGATTTATGCTTGCCCCCAAGTCGCATAATCCACGTGCTCGGATACTTTGCCCAATAGTAAGCTGGATAGTGAAACTTCCAGGGTCTTTCAGTTTTGTGGGCAACCTATTCTGAATACGGGAAGTGCATTCCTCCGTTAAAGCTACCGTGGCATACTCAGTCAAACGACTTTTGTTAGCCACGATGTCTTTAATATATTTCGCATATTTTGGCACTCCCTGCAAGACATCAACAAGAGGTAAGTTAACATGTACCTGTTTAAGTACCTCCATGAATTTCTGGAAACACGCCTCCTCCTTGTGTTTCTTAAGTCGTTGAGGGAACGGGGGTGGAGGCCTTTCTCGTTCAGCTTCTTTAGTCTTCCCCTTATCTGAAATTTGCTCTCCCTCAACATCTGCTGCTCCTGACTTTTGAGGCGGTCTTTCCGGTTCCACCTCCTTCAACTGTAAACCACTCCTCGTGGTCACTGCATTTACCTGCTTCGGATTTGGATCTGTGTCGCTAGGTAGTCCTCCTCTGGGTCTAGTATTTTGGGCACTCGCAAACTTCCCAAACTGATATTCAAGAGCCTTGGTCGCCAATTGATTGTTCTTCACTTCGGCTGCCAATTTGACATAGTCAGCCTGCAATTGTGCCTGATTAGCGATCATGGTTTTGAACATCTCCTCAATAGTCGGTGATGGTGGTGGAGGAGGGGCATTATGATTTCTGAATTGAGCTTGATAATTTTGTTGCCCTCCTTGGTTTCTGTGCATACCCTGCCCTGAACCTTGGCCTTGTTGATTGTTGCTACCCCACAAAAAATTCGGATGGTTCCTCCAATTTGAGTTGTAGCCACTACCAAACTGCTGTTGATTTCTCTGTGCATTGCCCACAAAGTTAATAGAATCAGGATTTGCACCACAGCATTCAGCTGAATGCTCACTACTACCACACACTTCACACCACATCTGTTGAACTGCATTGACTGAAGCTGAAGGCTGGTTCAAATTTATATTGCTGAAGTGATTGTTTAACTGATTTTGCAAAGCAGCTATCTGTGCAGCGATAGCTGTGAATCCATCCACTTCAAGCACTCCCGCTGCTTTCCTTGCTCCACCTCTTGAAGAATCTGCATTCCATTCTGGATTGCCTTGTGAAATTCGGTTGAGCAAAGTGTACAGCTCCTCATAGGTCTTCTCCAGCGCTTGCCCTCCAGCTGCTGAATCTAACAGAATTTTAGTGTGGGGTTCCAAACCCTCAATAAAAGTGTGTACCAACACCTCATTGGACTGATGATGGTGAGGACAGTCCCGCAACATGGATTTGAATCTTTCCCAGGCTTGATATAGATTTTCCCCTTCCCTTTGTTTAAAACTTAGGATTTGACTCCTCAGTTTGGCTGTTTTACCAGAAGGGAAAAATCTGATAAGAAACTTCCGTGCAAGATCATCCCACGTTGATATAGAGTTGGGTGGTTCAGCTTTTAACCACCTCTTGGCTTCACCAAGTAAGGAAAATGGAAATAAGGTGAGCCGAACATAATCAGGTGACACTGCAGCGGGTATATAAGTGTCACTTATCTCCAAAAAGTTCTGGAGATGTTGTTGTGGATCTTCGTGAGGGAGACCGGTAAATTGCCCGCTTGTGTGCAAAAGTTGCACCATATTCTGCTTTAATTCAAACCTCCCTCCTGGCTCTGGTTTGCGGATGCTGGAATGTACATTATTAGCGTGTGGGATTGCCACCTCGCGAACAGGCCTTGCTGCTACCTCATCGGGCACTAAAACTGCCCGCACAACTGGTGGATTTGGTTGCTCCATCATAGACTGTTTAAGCAACTGCAGCTTCTTCTGAAGAGCTTCTCTACGTTGACTATGAAATTCACGCTCAGGCTCTAAGTAAGATTCCACCAGATCTTTGTCCCTTGCCAGTGTTCACAGAAACAAAATCTGCAAAATACAGGCTAAGACCAAGTTGTTAACACTTAAGAAAATAAAAATACAAATACAGTAAATTTACACTAAACAAAATTTTACAAATCGCCTAGCCTCCCCGGCAACGGCGCCAAAAACTTGTTCGGTGCTATTCCGATTGGTATTATATATTATAAACCGACACGCAAGTGCACGTGGTCAAACAAGTAATAAAGTGGCTAAGTAGCCAAGTATCGATCCAAGGTGGCTCAGGGTATGTAAAAATTGCCTAAGTATACTATATTCTTATTTTACTTCTAACTATGCTAACAACAACGTAACCAACAGTTAATTGAGTTTTTGTTTATAAAATATATACTAAAACTATTAACAATTATTTACGGTGAATTTAAACTATGGATATGAGCATGCCAAGGTTAAGAAAAAGTAATGAATTCGATTGTAATAATAATTCGGTTAATCTCTTCTTCATGTTGCTAGCCAAGAACATTTGCCTAGAAATTAAAACTCTCGTATTTAATTTCACTTTAGAATCATAAACCATTCGTCTACATTTATGTGATCAAATGCAATTTACGACCTAGCAATACAATTCCGGTTCCTAAACTGACTAATACGGCTTTCAAGTATATTTCTATCAGGAAAGCACATCAAAACTCAATTTTCCCAAATCAAGTTAAGAACAATACACTATTAATTCACAACTTTCCAATTTCTTGCTCTTTCGAGTGAAATTGGACTTTTCAGATATACATTAATGTTGGCCATTCACTAATGCAGTAAAGAACAAGAATTAATAGAACAACATTAAAGAAGAAGAATAAACCATATCAATGAAAATCAGAATTCATTACACATGTTCAAAACCTCAGCAAGAAAGAGAATTAGCCACTCATTCTTGGATTGATCATCCTAAAATGAGTGTAAATCATACGTACAATTGATAGAAAGAAGAAAAGAAGAGAAGAAATCCCTTAGCTTTTTCAATCTTCAACTGCTACTAACCCACGTTCCTGCTCTCCACCTCTGAACTCAGTCTAAAAACTCAAAACTCTTTAAAATAAACCTAAGTGTGCTATTTATACTAGTGGGAAATTTTTCCCGGAATAACAAGCAACGTGTCACGGAGGCCAACGCGGAGCACTGCCTCCGTGACACGGCGTGGACGCGGACCTTCACTGGAATTTCCAGGGTCCGGTAAATCAACCTCAACGTGGCACGGAGGCCATCGCGGAGGCCTATCTCCGTGCCACGGAGCTGACGCGCAGGCACACTGGAAATTGCCATTTTAATTTATGTCCAGGCAGTGTGCTACCGCGATGGTAGCGTGGCACGGCTCCATCGCGGAGCCCCTATAAAATATGCATTCCAAGGTCTTTTCCACGCTCGCATCCAAGTCCAACTCCGACATAGTTCCAACACGCATTTTAGCTCCTAAAAATCACATTTACCTGCAAAACAAATGTTAATCATGTTGGTTAGTATAAATTCGCATTTTATTACCAATTACATGATATTATATACACATTGCACAAAAAACAAGGTAAAAATGATACATTTGAGTATCACTTGGGCATATAAATCTGCCCAAGATCAGGCAGCACCCTGCCGCGTTGGCAGCGTGTCACGCTGCTTGGGAAGCGTGTTGGAAGCCCTTGGTCGCGGAGGCCACCTGCCATGGCTCGTTGCCAACGCGTAGGTGGGCTGTTGTGAGCGGCCTACCTGCCGTGGCACTTTGCCAACGCGCAGGTGGGCTGTTTTGTGCCTCCTCTTCGCCGACGTTCGCGTGTTAATTCCGTTTCCAAGCCTCTACTTCACCAACTCATGGATTAGTTACTCAAAAGTCATCAAAACCTACAAAACAAAGGCTAATCATGTTGGTTAGCACATATCTTTACTTCATCTACAATTACATGAAAATGTATACGATAACTTAGATAAACAAGACTAATTTAAGTCGTAAAGCTTATCTCAGGCATATATTTTTTCCCGTGATCACAACCCCACACTTAAAGCCTTGTTCGTCCTCGAACAACCTTTTATATATCATGCATATGGAGACTCCCACATAACTAATTTAGCAAGATAATTCAAGTTACGGCTATAATGATTACGTAAGATACAAGCTAAAAATAGAGCATGCCTGATTTGATCATTGAAATGAAGTACAACTATGTTAAGACTTCTTAACCTCAAGAATCGACTCTCAATCTTTTCAATCTCATGCAAATCAACTGACTAAGAAATCCCACATGATTTATATCCTTCATTCAACATGTGCCCCTCACAGAAAGAGAGTTACCCATTTTCACATGCAAAAACAATTTTTATATCACAACATGTGTGGGTACATGCATAGAATTACACTCACTCTCACAAAGAATTCACATGCATCATGTAATGACCCATAAGCTTGCCCTTAGTGTTTTATTCCACTAATTTAAGGATGGGTGAATGTAAGATCAAGTAGGACTTTTTAGGTTGTAATGTAACTCAGGTGCGGGTAAGTACTATTATGATCAATAATAGTGACTATCTTTCCTAAGCGCTTTTAATACATCACGCCTTCATTACAACTTCCCTTCCTTCACTTCACCTTTTTCTCTTTTCATCTTTCTTTATCCTCTTTTGTTCCCCCCTTCCCTTAGGCGCTTTTAGCTTATTAGTAAGGAGTTCTATAAGTAACTTTTCATTTATTTATTTTCTTACTCCCTACTAATACTCACCCGTATTCAAACAAGTGCACCCTCGCCCTTTCTCAACTTTTACAATTGCTACTTTTCCTTCTTTTTCATTCTTCTCACTCCTTTGCTCTTTCGGATTTTTCCTTTAAGCGCTTAGGAGTTTTGGTTCAATTTCAAGGCTAATGAAAGAAAAAGGATTAAGATTACATTGCAGCTGTCAAAGAATAGGCTCACGGCTCAATGGGGTTGACTAGGATTAATTTTTCAAGGTAGGTAAAATGAGGGATAAAAATTTGGTTCATTCAAAGAAATGCCTAAATCATCTCCTACAATTCACATCCTTCATTTCATTTTATATACACACCAGGCAAGTTCTAGACATTTCATAATAGCACAGAATACTCAAAAACCTTACCCTCATGGCACATGCTCAATTCAAGACACATTCAGCAGACTCTTACTCAGCTAATCACAAGAATTCAGAATTAAGCTTCAATCATATTGAGTCAAATTCAAGAGCCTAAGTGTCTCAAACAAAGTTATACACTTGCATGCTTCACACTGAACATACTTGCATCTTACAACCATGTATAGAACATAACAAGAACATCAAGCACCAATTAGTTATGGTTTCAAAAACCTAACACCTACCGACTAATCTTTCCTCAAGACGGTCGTCATCCATCCATCGTCGGAAACAGTCACTAACTATGACTAAAAAACATTATATACAGACAAAGAAAAGAAAGAAAAAGAAAATTTTTATTCTTCGGTTCAAAGACCCCCCGTCGGAAAAGAACCGAAAAGAAAAACCAACAGGTGATGAATTCATGCTTAACTCACAAAAAATTTTTCAATTTTTTCAATCTTCTCACAAGCATTACATTCACCAAAAATTGTTAAGCATAAAAATTTGAAATTTCCCTTGAAATTTCCCTCACCCCACACATAAATCATGCTATGTCCTCATAGCATCAAATTAATATTTGAAAAGGGTGAGAAATACTCCCTGAGGCCTTTAGGCCTAGCTAACAACATGCCTTTCTTCAACTTTGCACAAGTGGGTGTTCGACCCCACACTTTTTCTCTTCCATGCTTGTTAGCTTCCTCCTCCACGGGTACTCAGACTTCCCCTCCATCTGTGCTTAACTTTCCACCAAAACAACACAAGATGAAAAATAAATAAAATCAACTTAAATGCAAGAAATTAAAATGGTACCCATGGTACCCTTGGGTTGCCTCCCAAGCAGCGCCTAATTTTACGTCGCGGCACGACGTATCCAGTTTCACCGCTTTTTCCTCCACCTTGAGGATATGAATCTCACCCCTAATTTCTTTTCTAATTTCCTCTTATGCTCCAGGGGTGGTGGTGAAAATTTGTAAGGACCAAGCAGTAGATGTTGCCTTTTGCCTTTATTGGCCCTTAAGTAAGCGAAGTCATTTTGTCTTTCTGAGTTAGCAAATTTCAAAATATATAGGGCTTGGTCCTCCTCTAGACATTTCTCTATAAGCTTGGAAGACACTATTTCTTTGTTTTCAACCAAACTTAATGTCGAAAAATGCTTTGAGTGTGGTCCAATAAACCTCAACTCTGAAAATGTATTGTGCTTGACCTCCTTACTTGTATACACCTTCTCAGCATCGACATCTATCTCTCCATTAATGTCAAATGGGGGATACTCTATCTCTTCTTCCATGAATGGATTTTCCATAAGTGTGAGCCCATCACAGGGACACTCAAGAGATTCTAATTGTTGGGCTTCATCCAAAAATTCACCCTTGTCTTCCTCTTGTAGTTCCTCTTGACTATCAGCTAAAACTGTCACCTGCAATTTATCACAAGCTTCAGCCTCAGCAATCATCTTCGTGAATTTGACGCTCATCCTTTCTAGAGCCTCTGCATTCTCTTCTTGCTGACTTCTCAATACTGCCATCGCCTCCTTCATTGCTTCTGATTGCTCCAGGAGTTGTTTCAGCATGTCCTCTATTTGAGCTTGGCGTCCCAAGTCCTCATTTTCAGCATGCCTATATTCAGCAAAAAGAATAGAAGGATCATAGTAGGGGCTTGGGGGAGGGTAATATGCATTCGGACAGCCATCCCAATGGCCATCTTGACCACCACATATATTGCACGTGTTACAGTGTTGCCACAAGTGGTGTCCTCCGCAATTCATACAAGATTCGCTAAAATATGAGTATCCACCATTTAAACCATTTGTATTCCACGATGTCATGTCAATAAGGGTATCCGAAAAAGAAGAAAAATAAAATAAAATAAAAAAGAATTAAAACAAACACTAAGACCAAGTTGTCAGCACTTAAGAAAAAAATATAGTAAATTAACACTTAAAACAAATTCACCAATTGCCAAGTCCCCGGCAACGGCGCCAAAAACTTGTTCGGTGCGTAGTATGGGTATTATAAAACCAACACGCAAGTGCACATGGTCGAACAAGTAGTAAGTGGCTTTAGTAAGCCAAGTATCGATCCCTCAGAGACTTGGGATAAGTGCAATTTGCTCAAGTATACTATATTTTTACTTCTAAATATGCTGACAACTAAATAACCACAAATTGAATAATTTGTTTTATAAATTTTATACTAAACTACAAACAATTATCTACTTTGAATTTGGACTATGGATAAAAGCATGCTGAGGTTTAAAGAACATGCAATGAAACTGATTATCATCATAAATTGGTTAATCTTTTCTTCCAGTTGCTTGCCAAGAGATTAAAACTCTCGTATTTAATCTCACTTAAGAATCATGAACCATCCATCTACATTTTTGTGATCAAATGCAATTCATGTTCTAGCCATACAATTCCGGTTCCTAAATTGACTAATACGGCTTTCAAGTATATTTCTATCAGGAAAGCACATCAAAACTCAATTTTCCCAAATCAAGTAAAGAACAATATCCTATTAATTCACAACTTTCCAATTTCGTGCTCTCTCGAGCGAAATCGGACTTTTTAGATGTACATTAATGTAGGCCACACACCAATGCAGTAAAAACAAGAATTAATAGAACAACATGGAAGAAAAAGATGAAAAACCATATAATCAATAATCAAAATTCATCACAAGTGTTCATAACCTCAGCAAGGAAGGGAATTAGCCACTCATTTATGGATTAATCATCCTAAAACAAGTGTTAATCATACAAACAATTGAATTAGAGAAGAAAGAAAGAGAGAAAAAAACCTGAACTTTTCGTCCCTCAACTGCCTGAGACTCACGTCCTTGCTCCACCAAGTCTGAAAAAATGAAAAATAAACCTAAGTGTGCTATTTATAGTAGTGGGACTATTTCCCGGAATAACAAGCAACGTGTCACAGAGTGCATCGCGGAGCACGGCCTCCTTAACACGCTACGGACGCGGAAGCCCTCGGGAAAATCACCCGAAACTGGCCCGAGCAGCACCCTGCCACGTTGGCAGCATGTTGGAAGCCCTTGGTTGCAGAGGCCACCTGCTGTGGCACGTTGCCAACGCGCAGGTGGGCTGTTGTGAGCGGCCTGCCTGCCGTGGCACGTTGCCAACGCGCAGGTGGGCGTGTTAATTCCGTTTCCAAGCCTCTACTTCACCAACTCATGGATTAGTTACTCAAAAGTCATCAAAACCTACAAAACAAAGGCTAATCATGTTGGTTAGCAAATATCTTTACTTCATCTACAATTACATGAAAACGTATACAATAACTTAGATAAACAAGACTAATTTAAGTCGTAAAGCTTATCTCGGGCATATATTTTTTCCCGTGATCACTAGGCATGCATTTTAACCCATTTTATAACTATTCATTCCTCCCCTTCTTAGTTACTACCTGTATCTCAATTTTGACTAGTGTAATGTGCAAGTTTTTCAATTTCAAGCTCTTTCCCAATCGCTCATGGCTTAATCACACCCCGGGGGGGTGGGGGGGGGGCTCTATTTCAAATTTTTCAAGAAACAACTAGGACTCGCAAGGGGTTTAGCCTATTACATCAAGCAAACAAAGTTTTATCAAATTCAAAGCGATATACTTACTTGATAACTGCTTACTTCAACTGGTAATCAGAAGTTTAGGGTTGGACAAAGCTGATTGAGCAAGAAATTGCTCGATTTATCTTTGATTTTGAGTTACAGGTGTGAGGGAGTTGCGAGTTTTGTTCGTGACTTGGGTTTTGAGTGTGTGGGAGAAGGGTACGATTTGTTTCGGGCTTATATAGGGTATAAAGCAGATTTGAAAATCTGGGCCAAGTCAGGTGTATTTTAAATATTTTGACCCGTCATGACTCGTACCACTAATCGCAGGAAGAACCTACAACTCGTCCTTTCAACCTGAAACATAGAGATTTGGAAGACTTACATATGGACCTAAGGGTGCATCTTACAACTCGTACTATGTGGGTACAGTTTGTACTATGACTAGTAGGTATTTTCTTTTTATTGTTGTCCATGCCTTGCATACTTTATAGCCACAGTAGGTACTATGACTCGTATGATGGAGTAACGTTTTGTAGGACCAACCATACCCAAAACTCATGCACTGAAATACTCTCTGCTTCTCACTACATCTAGTACTACGGTTCGTACAACCCTGTTATGGGTCGTACTAAGATCCGTAGTATCTGCTTGTTCCGCACTTCTTATGCCACCTATTTTTGTTTCCCCTACACACTTGAACACACATTAGTTGATTAAGTTGGGTTGCCTCCTAAGAAGCGCTTGATTTAATGTCGCGGCATGACGCTAGTGGTTCGATTACTTAGAATTCACCAAACCACCACTTAGGTTGCCTCCCAAGAAGCACCTGATTTAACGTCGCGGCATGACACAAGTCTCTTGACTACTCAAACTTCGTCAAGGAACTCGAACTCATCTTCTATCGCTAAGACCACTCTATATTCCTTTGGTTGCTTCATTGACCAACAGACATTGAAGGTGACCTCTTCTTTATTTAGTTTGAACTTCAACTGCCTAGCCTCCATGTCTACTAAGGCCCTCCCATTAGTAACGAACAGTTGCCCCAAAATGATGGGGACCTCATAATCAACCTTGCAATTAAGGATCACAAAGTCTACTGGGAATATGAATCTTTCTACTTTGACAAGCATATCAAACAGGATTCCAACAGGTTTCTTTATAGTTTTGTCGACCATCAACAGTCGCATGCTAGTCGGTGTGGGAGCTCCAAATCCCAATTGCTTAAACATAACCAATGTCATTAGATTGATGCTTTCTCCCAGATAAAAAAGTGCCCTTGTGAACTCAACATCACCAATTGTGCATGGAATAGTAAAAGCACATGGGTCTTTCTTTTTCTGGGCCAGGACCCGTGAAGCTATAGCACTACAATTGTGTACATTATCAATGGGCTTACAGCTCACAGACCTCTTCTTAGTCACAAGGTCCTTCATAAACTTAACATATCCCAACATTTGTTCCAATGCCTCAACCAATGGTATGTTCACAGATAATTGCTGAGCATTGACAAGAATTTTTGAAATTTACCATTCTCAGTCTTCTTCTTCATTCTTTAGGGGAATGGTGGCAGTGATTGCGGGATAGCCTCATAAATTTGCATTGCTCCTTGTTCGAGTTCAGGACCTTTTTCACCGATTAGGACCTGTAATACCCTGAAAACCCTAAGATCAAACCCGAAAGTTGAAATGGAGAAAACAAAATTTTCTACACCAAGTCACAAGATGAGTTGTCCAATGACCCTTGGGGTGCACCACGAGTCGTTAAGTGACTCGTGGGGAGGAGGGTGGACTTGGTTGGAATTTTGGATTTGGGGCTGACCACGGGTGGGACCATGAATCATGGTCACCGCCATGAGTCGTCAGGTGATCCGTGGTCAGGGGTTGACTGAAGGATGAAGAGATGGGACAGTGCATCTAATGACCAGTCACAACGAGTTGTCGAGCACACGAGTTGTGGTGTCCCTCGTGGTGACTAGTGTTGACAAATTTCAGTACAAGCAACGAGAAGCAGACCACGAGTCATGGTCTAAAGCAAGAATCATCTAGTCTCCCATGGGGACTGAAAGTGTGCAATATCCTGCAAATTTATTAACGATTTTTTCATAATTCCTAAGTTCCTAATGCCTATATTGTGTCATTTTAAGTTCAGAATAGTGTGTTTTAAGAGGGGTAAGTTCATTCTAAGCCTATTCACTTCCATGCATGTAAGAATAGGAGCTCCCAAATGTGTTCAAGCCTAGATTCCTCAAGTTCTTTACCAAATTTCCATTGGGCAATTAAGGGAGTTCTGAAATCATATTTCTACAGGGATATAGGGTTAAGAATGGGTGCATTCATCAACACCCATATCAAATCCCTCTTCAACTAATGAAATTCTAGTTGATGAATCTATGGAATTTTAACCCAACATGTGAATTTCCTAAGTATCAATCATGGGTATGATCCAAGCCTCTTTCTAACGTTGAATTATGATTAATGGGTATATTTTACAATGTTTTCAATTATAAATTATGTTTTCAAGTTGTACAAATTATGATGCCCATCCATGAAAGTTCATGAAAGATGAGATCTATGATTTAAGTATTCAAGCATGATGAGATGTATATGAAGAAAGTATGATTTGAAATTACCCATGTCTATGTTCATGTTTTCGAATGATCAAGTTAAGCATGTTTAAGTATTGGGTGATAATGCTCAAACCATATCTCCTACTAAAGTATGAAGCGGACATTGTCAATAAAGAACCCAACTAGAGGTTGGGGTCAATCCCACAGGGAATATGGAAGGATATAGAAGAATGCTAGTACTTAAGCTTTTAAGTCAATTATCTCCTAAATGGGGGGATTTGGAAAAGTAATAAATAACAATGTTGAAAAATTGAATGTTAATTCCAAATTAATGCAATTAACTAGGGTAAGTGTTTCCCATGTATCCTTTACTACTTCGGGTTTCACAATAGTGATCCATCCCAATACTTTACTTCTAGAACTGATAACTAAGATTCATCCAAGCGATTGGTTCTTCCCTATTGGATAACTATACTCAATCACTGGGTTAGGTCTCATGAACAATTTCAATTTAATCGTTATCAATTTGTTCCAAATTTAACTATCCTGCGACCACAACTCAAGTTAATACAATGATCATAAAAATCAAGGCTTTGTTGTAATTCTCTTTTCCTAATCTCTGCCTCTATAGGCTCAAGCAAGTAAAGAATTCAGGCATGTCCTAACATTGAGCACCGTTAAGAAATGTTAAAGATGAAGAGAATACAATACAAGAGTTTAGTATTGGTTTAGAATCACTTCATGCAAACCCTAGTTCGTTAATTCACCATGGTCCCCACAACCCTAGTTGTGGTAGTTTTAGCCTATAATGTTTATAAGTAAACCAATTGCATTCATAGACAAATGCGTAAATTAATATTTACAATGATGATAGGAAGAAACTCACTTGATTAATGCAAAAATTTAGGAAGAACAACTTTTCAGTCGTATCTCAAAGTATGTCTTCTAAAACATCTCAAAAATTGTTCTAAACCTTCTACAAAACTTGCTTTCAAACTAGAAAACATAAAATAAAAGCGTATTTATAGTAGTATATTTATGATTGTCTTGTTCCTTTGAAGATTTGATTTGGGATTGGAAGCTCCTTTTCCTAGTTGAAGTAGGAGATAAATTTTGGTCGTGTGACTCCCTTGCCGCGCCGCCCCTGCCAATGCACTGTGGCTATGCCGCGTCGCGTGGTGTATAGCGCTAGGATGACGGCACCTCGCGCATGGCAGTATGCTATTGCTGCTGTCGTGCCACACCTGCTCTTGCACTAATGGCCTGGTGCCTAATGCATGGCAGTGTTCCATCCTAGTGCCGCGTCACGCAACTTGTACCATGGGCAAGCAGTGCACTTGTTTTCATCCTTAATCTTTCTTAGTTCATTCCTTCTTCTTCTACTTCATTCCAAACGTCTCAAACACAACCAAATCCATCACTTTTAGTCTTGAAAACATCTAATCATGTGCGTTAGCCATTTTCAAAAATATATAACATAACCACATGCAAACACACATAATTTGTTCTCAAAACATAGTAAAGTACGAGAAAAATATGTCTATGAAGTGTGTAAATATGCCCTTCATCAACTCCCCACACTCAAATTATTGTTCGTCCTTAAAAAATCTACTACTTCCCATTTCGCATTTAAGCAGAAAATCCATCCTACGAACAGGTCTACTTGCACTTAGGATTATGAGGCAAATCAATGAAGCTCAAATGATTCACTCACATGCATATAGGATCAACATTAGAATGTCAAATTTTGAAATCACTTAGCTTTTGAAAACTAACTCATCAAGACATATTTTGGTCCAACATGAATTATATGTAATTTAGCAAACAAGATTTACCAAAGTCTTACCATCGTGCCCTTCACGATTTGGAGAGATGCCCTTTCACACACAAGATATAAGTGAATATAAACTTGGGCATAAAGAAAATAATTTCCGCTCACTCTCCTAAAGAACTCAACATACATGCAAAAGACAACCCATAGGCTTGCTCTTAGCGTAATACTCTGCTAATACAAAATTATGAATCAAGGATCAATTAGGAATGGAATTTGATTGTAATTTGGGCTAAGGGACGGGTAGGAACTATTTGGCCAAGATAGTTACTAAGCTCCCTAAGCACTTTAATACTTTATAACACTTTGATTTTTAGAACTTTCTTCAATTTCCAAATTTTCTCCTTATACCTCCTTTTGTTTTTCAATTTTTCAACTTAGGTGACTAGTGGAGATTTTTTCAACATTAAGACCATCCACACACTTTTTTTTCATCATGATTCTTTTTTTCTCAAAGCTCTGTCTTCTTTTTTTTCCCCACTAACATCACCCTCCTTGCTCAACAATTTTCACCCTTTTCTTTTCTTATAATTCACCATACTTTTTAGCTTTTCCCTTCACTTCTACAATTATGCTCCTTTCAAAAGACATTTCATTAAAGTTCTCTCGGAGTCATTTGGATCAAATACAAGTTAATAGAACAAGAAGGGATTAAGCTTATAATATGGCTATCAAAAGAATAGGCTAAGGCTCAAACATAGGTAACTATGATAATTATAATCAAGGTAGGTAAAATAGGATAAAAATAAGGCTACCAAAGAAATGCCTATATCAATTCCTAAATCCGTCATTCTTATTTCGCTTTGCACACAGACCGGACAAGTTCTAGACATCAATTTACAAGCATGGATCATGTAAAAAATATTCCTCACACATTGCCACAACGTGTTTAAACAATGAAAATCAAGATCACATAAGCATATATATTCATATTGCATGCATAACATAATTAAGCCCAATTTTTCAAGCAAAAGACTAAGTGTTTCTACCTTTTTCATGCATTTTTGAGTAAATTTTATAAAGTTTCAATGATACCTAAAGTGAAGCACCTAGCATTCGTAGGGTCCAAGTTTTTGTTCTTCCTAATGACTAATTAACCCATAATACGGTCGTCATCCGTCCATCATTTGGAAAAGTCACGACTTAATGAAAAAAGTAATTAAAAAAATAAAAATGTAGACTCTCTAATCGGTTCTAAGGGAATATCCACCAAAAAAATATCGAAAATAAAAATCGGAGTAACCCAAAATAAAATAAAACTAAAAAATAGTACAAACCAACAAGCAGGCATAATAAGTCATAAATCCACAAAAAAAAATAGGTCTACCATGTGTTGATTTAACAATTAAGGAATGCATAGTAATCTGAAGTTCACTTCTCCCACCCCAAACTTAATTAGTCACACTATCCCCAGTGCTAAAGCAATAAAGTATAAAGTAAAAGGGTAAAATAAGAACTCCTTGGGCCTCTACTCCTCATTTTCAATGTTTAAGCTCAATTTTTATTGAAAATCACGACCTATAACTTGCACACTTGAACAAACACATAAAAACGAAAAATTTATCTTGGGTTGCCTCCCTAGTAGCGCTTGATTTAACGTCACAACTTGACACAGGTATCTTGATTACTCAGACTTCATCAAGATACCTATTGTGACTGTGGTCACATCTTGGCCTCTTGTTTCACCACGCTGCCCTGTGACACGTCAGAAAATAAAAGAAAAACAAAAAGTAGGAATTAAAGATAAAAAGTTAAACACAAGCAATTAATCTAATCCTAAACCGTATTCCCCCGCAACGACGCCACTTTTTGATAATGCTCAAACAAAACTTCCTACTGAAATATGAAGCGGACGTTGTCAATAAAGAACCCAACTAGAGGTTGGGGTCAATCCCACAGGGAATATGGAAGGATCAATTTTCTTCGTGCGACTCCCCTTGCCACGTCGCCCCTGCCAATGCATTGTGGCTATGCCGCGTCGCATGGTGTATAGTGCCAAGATGAAGGAGCCTCGCGCGTGGCAGTATGCCATTGCTACTGTCGCGCTGCGCCTGCTGTTGCACTGATGGCCTGGCGCCTCGCGCATGACAGTGTGCCATCCTAGTGCCGTGTCGCGCGACTTGTAGTGTGGGTAGGCAGTGTACTTGTTTTCATCCTTAATAGTGCTTAGCTCATTCCTTCTTCTTCAACATCATTCCAAACATCTCAAACACAACTAAATCCATCAGTTTTAGTCCTGAAAACATCTAATCATGTGCGTTCGCCATTTTCAAAAATATATAACATAAACACATGCAAACACACATAATTTTATCTAAAAATATAGTAAAGTACGGGAAAAATATGTCTATGAAGTGCGTAAAATCTCCCTTCATCAACACCCCACACTCAAACTATTGTTCGTCCTTGAATAATCTACTACTTGCCTTTTAACATTTAAGCAGAAAATCCATCCTACGAACGGGTCTACTTGCACTTAGGATCATGAGACTAATCAATGAAGCGCAAACAATCAGTTGCATGCATATAGGATCAACATTAGAAAGTCAAAGTTCGAAATCACTTGGCTTTTGAAAACTAACTCATCAAGACATATTTTGGGCCAACATGAATTATATGTAATTTAGCAATCAAGATTTACCAAAGTCTTACTATTGTGCCCCTCAAAATTTTGAGAGATGCACTTTCACACACAAGATATAAGTCAATATAAACTTGGGCATAAATAAAACAATTTCCGCTCACTCTCCCAAAGAACTCAACATATATGCAAAAGACAACTCATAGGCTTGCCCTAGTGTAATACTCTGCTAATATAGAATTATGAATCAAGAATCAATTAGGACTTCAATTTGGTTGTAATGTAGGCTAAGGGACGGGTACGAACTATTTGGCCAAGATAGTGACTATGCTGCCTAAGCACTTTAATACTTCACAACACTTTGATTTTTAGCATTTTTTTCAATTTCAAAATTTTCTCCTTATACCTCCTTTTGTTTTTAAATTTTTCAACTTAGGTTAGTGGGGATTTTTTCAACATAATGACCATCCACACATTTTTTCTTAATCATTCTTTTTTTCTCAAAGCTCTGTCTTCTTCTTTTTTCCCACTAACATCACCATCCTTGCATAGCAATTTTCACCCTTTTCTTTTCTTCTAATTCACCATATTTTTTAGCTTTTCCCTTCACTTCCACAATTATGCTCTTTCATTAAAGTACTCTCGAAGTCATTTGGATCAAATACAAGTTAATAGAACAAAAAGGGATTAAGCTTATAATATGGCTATCAAAAGAATAGGCTAAGGCTCAAACATAGGTAACCAGGATAATTATAATCAAGGTAGGTAAAATAGGATAAAAATAAGGCTACCAAAGAAATGCCTATATCAATTCCTAAATCCGTCGTTCGTATTTCTCTTTGCACACACATCGGACAAGTTCTAGATATCAATTTACAAGCATGGATCATATCAAAAATATTACTCACACATTGACACAACGTGGTTTAACAATGAAAATCAAGATCACATAAGCACATAAATTCATATTGCATGCATAACATAATTAAGCCCAATTTTTCAAGTACAAGAGTTAATTTTCAAAAGACTAAGTGCTTCTACCTTTTTCATGCATTTTTGAGTAAATTTTATTAAGTCTCAATGATACCTAAGGTGAAGCACCTAGCATTCGTAAGGTCCAAGTTTTTGTTCTTCCTAATGACTAATTTACCCTTAAGACGGTCTTCATCCATCCATCATCGGGAAAAGTCATGACTCAATGAAAAAAATAATTAAAAACAATAAAAATGTAGACTGTCTAATCGGTTCTAAGGGAATATCCACAAAAAGAGTACCGAAAATAAAAATCGGAGTAACCCAAAATAAAATAAAACAAAAAATTACTATAAACCAACAAGCATGCATAATAAGTCATAAATCCACAAAAAAACAACTAGGTCTACCATGTGTTGATTTAGCAATTAAGGAATGCATGGTAATCTGAAGTTCACTTCTCCCACCCCACACTTAATTAGTCACACTGTTCCCAGTGCTAAAGCAATAAAGTATAAAGTAAAAGGGTAAAAGAAGAACTCATTGGGTCTCTACTCCTCATTTTCAATGTTTTAGCTCAATTTTTATTGAAAATCATGACCTATCACCTGCACACTTGAACAAAAACATAAAAACGAAAAATTTATCTTCGGTTGCCTCCTAAGTAGCGCCTAGTTTAACGTCACAGCTTGACACAGGTTTCTTGATTACTAAGACTTCATGAAGATACCTGTTGAGACTGTGGTCACATCTTGGCCTCTTGTTTCACCACCATGCCCTGTGACACGTCAGAAAATATAAGAAAAACAAAAAGTAGGAAATAAAGACAAAAAGTTAAACACAAGTAATTAATCAAATCCTAAACCATATTCCTCGGCAACGACGCCACTTTTTGATAATGCTCAAACCAAACTTCCTACTGAAGTATGAAGCGGACATTGACAATAAAGAACCCAACTAGAGGTTGAGGTCGATCCCACATGGAATATGGAAGGATCAATTTTGTTTGTGTGACTCTCCTTGCCGCATCGCCCATGCCAATGCCCTGTGACTATGCCGCGTTGCATGGTGTATAGTGCCAGGATGAAGGAGCCACGTGACTAGCAGTATGCCATTGCTACTGTCGCGCCACGCCTGCTATTGCACTGATGGTCTGGTGCCTCGCGCATGGCAGTGTGCCATCCTACTGTTGTGTCGCGCGACTTGTAGCGTGGCTAGGCAGTGCACTTGTTTTCATCCTTAATCTTGCCTTGTTCTTTCCTTCTTCTTCAACTTCATTCCAAACATCTCACACACAACCATATCCATCACTTTTAGTCCTGAAAACATCTAATCATGTCCGTTAGCCATTTTCACAAATATATAACATAAACACATGCAAACACACATAATTTGTTCTCAAGACATAGTAATGTACGAGCAAAATATGTCTATGAAGTGAGTAAATATGCCCTTAATCAACGCCCCACACTTAAATTATTGTTGGTCCTCAAACAATCTACTACTTCCCTTGTCACATTTAAGCACAAAACTCATCCTACGAACAGGTCTATTTGCACTTAGGATTATGAGGCAAATCAATGAAGCTCAAATAATTCACTCACATGCATATAGGATCAACATTAGAATGTCAAAGTTCGAAATAACTTAGCTTTTGAAAACTAACTCATCAAGACATAGTTTGGTCCAAAATGAATTATATGTAATTTAGCAAACAAGATTTACCAAAGTCTTACCATTGTGCCCCTCATGATTTGGAGAGATGCCCTTTCACACACAAGATATAAGTCAATATAAACCTGGGCATAAATAAAATAATTTCCGCTCACTCTTCTAAAGAACTCAACATACATGCAAAAGAAGACCCATAGGCTTGCTCTTAGTGTAATACTCTGCTAATACAAAATTATGAATCAAGGATCAATTAGGACTTGAATTTGATTGTAATTTAGGCTAAGGGACGGGTAGGAACTATTTGGCCAAGATAGTTACTAAGCTCCCTAAGCACTTTAATACTTCACAACACTTTGATATTTAGCACTTTCTTCACTTTCCAAATTTTCTCCTTATACCTCCTTTTGTTTTTCAATTTTTCAACTTAAGTGGCTAGTGGGGATTTTTTCAACATTGAGCCCATTCACACATTTTTTCATCATCATTCTTTTTCTCTCAAAGCTCTGTATTCTTTTTTTTTCCCCACTAACATCACCCTCCTAGCTTAGCAATTTTCACCCTTTTCTTTTCTTCTAACTCACCACACTTTTTCGCTTTTCCCTTCACTTCTCCAATTATTCTCCTTTCAAAAAACATTTCATTAAAGTTCTATTGGAGTCATTTGGATCAAACACAAGTTAATAGAACAAAAAGAGATTAAGTATAATATGGCTATCAAAAGAATAGGCTAAGGCTCAAACATAAATAACTAAGATAATTATAATCATGGTAGGTAAAATAGGATAAAAATAAGGCTACCAAAAAAATGCCTATATCACTTCCTAAATCCATCATTCTTATTTCGCTTTGCACACACACCGGGCAAGTTCTAGACATCAATTTACAAGCATGGATCATATCAAAAAAATTCCTCACACATTGGCACAACGTGGTTTAACAATGGATATCAAGATCACATAAGCACATATATTCATATTTCATGCATAAGATAATGAAGCCCAATTTTTCAAGTACAATAGTTAATTTCAAAAGACTAAGTGTTTCTATCTTTTTCATGCGTTTTTGAGTAAATTTTATAAAGTCTCAATGATACCTAAAGTGAAGCACCTAGCGTTCATAGGGTCCAAGTTTTTGTTCTTCCCAATGATGAATTTTCCCTTAAGATGGTCGTCATCCGTCCATCATCGAAAAAAGTCACGACTCAATGAAAAAAAATAATTAAAAAAATAAAAATGTAGACTCTCTAATTGGTTCTAAGGGAATATCCACTGAAAAAATACTGAAAATAAAAATCGGAGTAACCCCAAAAAAAAAATACTACAAACCAACAAGCAGGCATAATAAGTCATAAATCCACAAAAAAAAAACTATTTCTACCATGTGTTGATTTAGCAATTAAAGGAATGCATGGTAATCTGATGTTCACTTCTCCCACCCCACACTTAATTAGTCAAACTGTCCCCAGTGCTAAAGCAATAAAGTATAAAGTAAAAGGGTAAAAGAAGAACTCCTTGGGCCTCTATTCCTCATTTTCAATGTTTAAACTCATTTTTTATTGAAAATCATGACCTATCACTTGCACACTTGAACAAACACATAAAAATAAAAAAATTATCTTGGGTTGCCTCCCAAGTAGCACCTGATTTAACGTCACAACTTGACACAGGTATCTTGATTACTCAGACTTCATCAAGATACCTGTTGAGACTGTGGTCACATCTTGGCCTCTTGTTTCACCACGCCACCCTGTGACACTTCAAAAAATAAAAGAATAACCAAAAGTAGGAATTAAAAATAAAATGTTAAACACAAGCAATTAATCTAATCCTAAACCGTATTCCCCGGCAATGACGCCACTTTTTGATAATGCTCAAACGAAACTTCCTACTGAAGTATGAAGCGGACGTTGTCAATAAAGAACCCAACTAGAGGTTGGGGTCGATCCCACAGGGAATATGGAAGGATCAATTTTGGTCGTGTGACTCCCCTTGCCGCGTCGCCCCTGCCAATGCGCTGCGGCTATGCCACATCGCGTGGTGTATAGTGCTAATAAAGGCGCCTCGCACGTGGCAGTATGCCATTGCTACTGTCACGCCGTGCCTGCTGTCCCATTTATGGCCTAGCGCCTCGCGCTTGGCATTGTGCCATCCTAGTGCCGTGTCGCGCGACTTGTAGTGTGTGTAGGCAGTGTACTTGTTTTCATCCTTAATCTTTTGTAGATCATTTCTTCTTCTTCAACTTCATTCCAAACATCTCAAACACAACCAAATACATCACTTTTAGTCCTGAAAATATCTAATCATGAGTGTTAGCCATTTGCACAAATATATAACATAAAAACATGCAAACACACATAATTTTATCTCAGAATATAGTAAAGTACGGGAAAAATATGTCTATGAAGTGCGTAAAATCTCCCTTCATCAACACCCCACACTCAAACTATTGTTCGTCCTTGAAGTTTCTACTACTTCCCTTTTCAAATTTAAGCAGAAAATCCATCCTACGAACGGGTCTACTTGCACTTAGGATCATGAAACTAATCAATGAAGAGCAAACAATCACTTGCATGCATATAGGATCAACATTAGAAAGTCAAAGTTCGAAATCACTTAGGTTTTAAAAACTAACTCATCAAAACATATTTTGGGCCAACATGAATTATATGTAATTTAGCAATCAAAATTTACCAATGTCTTACCATTGTGTCCCTCAAAATTTTGAGAGATGCACTTTCACACACAAGATATAAGTCAATATAAACTTGGGCATAAATAAAACAATTTCCGCTCACTCTCCCAAAGAACTCAACATATATGTAAAAGACAACTCATAGGCTTGCCCTTTGTGTAATACTCTGCTAATATAGAATTATGAATCAAGGATCAATTAGGACTTCAATTTGGTTGTAATGTAGGCCAAGGGACGGGTACGAACTATTTGGCCAAGATAGTTACTAAGCTTCCTACGCACTTTAATACTTCACAACACTTTGATTTTTTGAACTTTTTTCAATTTCCAAAGTTTCTACTTATACCTCCTTTTGTTTTTCAATTTTTCAACTTAGGTGACTAGTGGGGATTTTTTCAACATTAAGCACATTTACACATTTTTTCATCATCATTCTTTTTTTCTCAAAGCTCTGTCTTCTTTTTTCTTTTCCACTAACTTCACCCTCCTTGCTTAGCAATTTTAACCCTTTTCTTTTCTTCTAATTCACCATACTTTTTAGCCTTTCCCTTCACTTCTACAATTATGCTCCTTTCAAAAGACATTTCATTAAAGTGCTCTCGGAGTCATTTGGATCAAATACAAGTTAATAGAACAAAAAGGGATTATGATTATAACATGGCTATCAAAAGAATAGACTAAGGCTCAAACATAGATAACTAGGATAATTATAATCAAGGTAGGTAAAATAGGATAAAAATAAGGCTACCAAAGAAATGCCTATATCACTTCCTAAATCCATCATTCTTATTTTGCTTTGCACACACACCGGACAAGTTCTAGACATCAATTTACAAGCATGGATCATATTAAAAAAATTCCTCACACATTGGCACAACGTGGTTTAACAATGGAAATCGAGATAACATAAGAACATATATTCATATTGCATGCATAACATAATTAAGCCCAATTTTTCAAGTACATGAGCTAATTTTCAAAAGACTAAGTGTTTCTACCTTTTTTATGCATTTTTAAGTAAATTTTATAAAATCTCAATGATACCTAAAGTGAAGCACCTAGCATTCGTAGGGTCCAAGTTTTTGTTCTTCCTAATAACTACTATACCCTTAAGACGGTCTTCATCCATCCATCATCGGGAAAAGTCATAACTCAATGAAAAAAATAATTAAAAAAATAAAAATGCAGACTCTCTAATCGGTTCTAAGGGAATATCCCCCGAAAAAGTACCGAAAATAAAAATTGGAGTAACCCAAAATAAAATAAAACTAAAAAATACTACAAACTAACAAGCATGCATAATAAGTCATAAATCCACAAAAGAAAACTAGGTCTACCATGTGTTGATTTAGAAATTAAGGAATGCATGGTAATCTGAAGTTTACTTCTCCCACCCCATACTTAATTAGTCACACTGTCCCCAGTGCTAAAGTAATAAAGTATAAAGTAAAAGTGTAAAAGAAGAACTCCTTGGGCCTCTACTCCTCATTTTCAATGTTCAAGCTCAATTTTTATTGAAAATCATGACCTATCACTTGCACACTTGAACAAACACATAAAAACGAAAAATTTATCTTGGGTTGCCTCCCAAGTAGCGCCTGATTTAACGTCACAGCTTGACACATGTATCTTGATTACTCAGAGTTCATCAAGATACCTTTTGAGACTGTGGTCACATCTCTGCCTCTTGTTTCACTACACCGCCCTGTGACATGTCATAAAATAAAAGAAAAACAAAAAGTAGGAAATAAAGACAAAAAGTTAAACACAAGTAATTAATCTAATCCTAAACCGTATTCCCCGGCAACGACACCAGTTTTTGATAATGCTCAAACCAAACTTCCTACTGAAGTATGAAGCGGACGTTGTCAATAAAGAACCCAACTAGAGGTTGCGGTCGATCCCACATGGAAAATGGAAGGATCAATTTAGCCGTGTGACTCCCCTTGTCGCGTCGCCCCTACCAATGAGATGTGGCTATGTCGCGTTGCGTGGTGTGTAGTGCTAGGATGAAGGCGCCTCGCGCCTGGCAATATGCCATTGCTACTGCCGCGCAGCGCCTGCTATTGCACTGATGTCCTGGTGCCTCGCGCATGGAAGTGTTCCATCCTAGTGTCGTGTCGCGTGACTTGTAGCGTGGGTAGGCAGTGCACTTGTTTATATCCTTAATCTTGTTTAGTTAATTCCTTCTTCTTCAACTTCATTCAAAACATCTCAAACACAACCAAATCCATCACTTTTAGTCCTGAAAACATCTAATCATATGCGTTATCCATTTTCATAAATATATAACATAAAACATCCACACACACAAAATTTTATCTCAAAATATAGTAAAGTACGGGCAAAATATGTCTATGAAGTGCGTAAAATCGCCCTTCATCAACACCCCACACGCAAACTATTATTTGTCCTTGAACAATCTACTACTTCCCTTTTCACATTTAAGCATAAAATCCATCTTACGAACAGGTCTACTTGCACTTAGGATCATGAGACAAATCAATGAAGCGCAAATAATCACTCGCATGCATATAGGATCAACATTAGAATGTCAAAGTTCGAATTCACTTAGCTTTTGAAAACTAATTCATCAAGACATATTTTGGGCCAACATGAATTATATGTAATTTAGCAATTAAGATTTTCCAAAGTCTTACCATTGTGCCCCTCACAATTTAGAGAGATGCACTTTCACACAGAAGATATAAGTCAATATAAACATTGGCATAAATAAAACAATTTCCGCTCACTCTCCCAAAGAACTCAACATACATGCAAAAGACAACCCATAGGCTTTCCCTTAGTGTAATACTATGCTAATATAGAATTATGAATCAAGGATCAATTAGGACTTCAATTTGGTTGTAATGTAGGCTAAGGGACGGGTACGAACTATTTTTCCAAGATTGTTACTAAGCTCCCTAAGCACTTTAGTACTTCACAACACTTTGTTTTTTGCACTTTTTTCAATTTTCAAATTTTCTACTTATACCTCCTTTTGTTTTTCAATTTTTCAACTTTGGTGACTAGTGGGGATTTTTTCAACATTAAGCCCATTCACACATTTTTTCATCATCATTCTTTTTTTCTTAAAGATCTGTCCTTTTTTTCCCACTAACATACCGTCCTTGCTTAGCAATTTTCACCCTTTTCTTTTCTTCTAATTGACCATACTTTTTAGCTTTTCCCTTCTCTTCTCCAATTATGCTCCTTTCAAAAAATATTTCATTAAAGTGATCTAGGAGTCATTTGGATCTAATACAAGTTAATAGAACAAAAAAGGAATTAAGCTTATAATATGGCTATCAAAAGAATAGGCTAAGGATCAAACATAGATAACTAGGATAATTATAATCAAGGTAGGTAAAATAGGATAAAAATAAGGCTACCGAATATATGCCTATATCACTTCCTAAATCCATCATTCTTATTTCGCTTTGCACACACACCAAGCAAGTTCTAGACATCAACTTACAAGCATGGATCATATAAAAAAAATCCTCACACATTGGCACAACGTGGTTTAACAATGGAAATCAAGATCATATAAGCACATATATCCATATTGCATGCATAACATAATTAAGCCCAATTTTTCAAATACAAGAGTTAATTTTCAAAAGACTAAGTGTTTCTACCTTTTTCACGCATTTTTTAGTAAGTTTTATAAAGTCTCAATGATACCTAAAGTGAAGCACCTAAGCCTCCATTCATGCATGCATGAGTTTAGAGAGGTAATCTAAGGTGATTCAAGGCTCTTCTCTTCAATTCTTCCCATCTTCTTCTTGGGCAATCTAGGGAAGTTAAGAACTAGATATTCTCAGGTATTATGGCTATCAATGGGTAATTTCTTTCACACCCATGCTCATCCTCTATGATTTTCATAAAAATCTTATTAAAAACACATGGGATTTTGAAGATGATTTTTATAAAAAATATCTAATGATTTGGTAATGGGTTTTGTGATTTTAGATTTTCATCATAATCTATGGGTTTTAATAAGTTTTGATTGTTTAAATCATTTATAATTTTATCTATTTCAATTTCTATGAAGTTAATCCTAATTATGCATGACCCATGATGTATTGATTTATGATCTACTTTTCTATTATTGATATTAACAATCCCGGAATGATTTATGAGTTAAATTATGCATTTAATCTATTACTCGTCATGATTTTACAAATTTCAAGCTATATGCATGATTTACAAGTATGTATGAACCTTATGAATCATGAATTATGTTTTGGCCGATTCACGGGCCTAGTCTCATGGCTAGTTCACGTATTTACAAGCACGTTTATGATTATCATGATTTAATTAGCCCATGAATTCATGCAAGTTATACTACGAGCACTATATATGTTTTGGCAGTAGTATAGAACAACGAATGGATTCGGGCCTAGGTTCTGCCCCACATCCCATAAACCACGTGCCACCGTAGGTATGTTGGGACCTCCTATGTGACTGTCCCTGGCCCAAATGGACCTTTTCATGGTGATATCACACCTTTATGGTTCTACCCTTGACAAGGTAGGGACACCCTCCCAACTAGGGTTACAAGTCGGGCTTCATGTGTGGTCATATGGGGTATGTCGGTTAAGAGAATCTCCCACTATTTCTCATGATTTATGAATGTTTATGATTATGTATATTGGCTAAAGTCATGTTCAATAAAGCTTTTCTCTTATGATTATGATTACGATTGCATTATGAAAGTTTGAAACCTTGAGCCTAATGTTATGTTATGATGTCCTACTCTTATGATCATTTATGAGTTTCATATGTTTTAAATATCCATTTTACTTATATTGCATACACAGTACATTCCACGTACTGACCGCATACTTTCTATGTTTTGTTGTTACATGATACAGGACCTAGAACTCAGGCTCACCCTCCTCAATAGTGCTTCCAAGATTGTTTTCATCATATTTGGTGAGTCCTCATGTTCCAAAGGCTATATGTTCAGACTCTATGCTTTTCTTTTGGTTTCAGAATTGTTGTGTTAGTTGGGGAAGTTGTCCCATCAGCCCGTCCTTTATAATTAGAGGCTTTTTAGACTACAAGTTGTATTCAGCCGTCATGTATGGATTTTGTATTGTCCTTTTCTCTATATTTATGACATGTTTATACTTTATTATGTTAATTCTTCCGCTTATGTGATTGAATTATATGTATAATCATGCCATGAGTTGACTTGGGGTCTCTCGGGGCTCCTTGTCCCGTGTCTACGATTTGGGTGTACGTTTGGGTCGTGACAAACTTGGTATCAGAGCCATAGGGTTTGAAGTGTCCTAGGAAGTCTGAAAGCTGCATTAAGTAGAATATTTTTCATGATTGTGAATCGCGCCACACTTATGACGAAGAGGCTATTAGACGTTTAGAAAATGTTCCCTTCTTTCATGATTTATGTGGTGCGATGAAAAGTCCTCTACCCTTCTAATTCGTGTTATTCCCGTTTGCAGAATCATGCATCCATAATGAGTGAACACCGAAAGAAATGGTAACGGTAATGATCATGAGGGTGTCAATGGTGAGGAGCATCAGCCAACCCCCACCCATTTACGAGGAGTACGCACTAGAGCTAGCTTCCCACACTAAGTTTAGGGAAGCAATTTAGATGCTGGCACAGGCCATGATGGCCCAGGTCTAAAATCAGACACTGGCGCATTACCCTCAGAATGGGAATGCGGCAGTAGCCAAGGTGAGAGATTTCTTGAGGATGAGCCCTCATAAGTTCACAGGGTCGAGGTGGATGAAGATCCCCATAATTTCATTGAGGAGATTCTGAAGATCACCCAGGTTATGGGGGTGAACAATGGGGAGTGTGTTGACTTGACCTCCTATCAGCTAAAGGGGGTGGCTTATATATGGTTGAAGTAGTGGAGAGATGCCAGGGCAGTGGGTGCAGGCCCGATATGTTGAGAGGAGTTTCATACGGCATTTATAGATCAGTTCTTCCCTCGGGAGATGAGGGAGCTTAAGGCGGCTGAGTTTTTAATTTGAAGTAGGGTAACATGTCTGTTCAGGAGTACGCATCAGAGTTTACTCGATTATCCAAGTATTCTCCAGAGTTGGTGGCAGATCAGAGGGCTTAGGTGAGTCGTCTCGTGCATGGGTTGGTGGATTATATGGACCAAGATTGCAGGATCGCCATGCTACATCAGGATATCAACTTTCCCTGCATCATGTTGCATGCTCAGCAGATTGAGTTGATTTACCGGAGGCAGAGGGAGTCCAAGAGGGCCAGGACCGACAGTTATAGGACTTCTCTGCTCAGGTCAAGGGGTTCAGAGGAGATTAGAGGAGCAGGGCTCTAGGCTCGAGGGATCAGGGTAGCATGCAGGTGGAGCGCACTTTTCCAGCTTGTGCGAAGTGCCGCAAGAATCATCCCAGAAGGTGCTTAGTTGGATCTGATGCATGTTTCGGGTGTGGTAGACCTGGGCAAAGACTTAGGGATTTCCTCTCAGCCAGATCAGGGATAGGTGGGGCTCGTGTGACAGCAGCCAGTTCTTCCGCTCCAGCGGCACGTCCCCTTTAGCAGGGTGCCTCTACTATTTCAGCAAGCAGTCAACGCCAAAATAGGTTTTATGTTTTAGTACACTTCCAGGAGCAGGAGGCTTCACCAGATGTGGTCACTAGTATGTTACAAGTCTTCCATATTAATTCTTATGCCTTGTTAGATCCAGGAGCTACTTTGTCTTTTGTGACCCCCTATATTGCTAGTATTTATGGAGTTAGCCCTGAAATCCTGTTAGAACCGTTCCTAGTCTCTACTCTAGTCAGTGATTCAGTGGTAGCTATGCGGGTGTATAGAGGTTGCCTCATTACAGTGTTGCATAAGGTTACCTCCGCAGACTTAGTAGAGTTGGCTATGAATGACTTTGACATCATTTTGGGTATGTATTGGTTTTTTTCCTATTATTCTTCGATAAATTGTAGGACCCGTGAAGTGGAATTTTGATTTCCGGGTGAGTCAGTTTTAGAGTGGAAGGGGAATTTAGCTGTACCAATCAGTTGGTTTATTTCATATCTTAAGGCTAGGAAAATGATTTCTAAGGGCTACATGTATCACCTAGTTAGGGTTAAGGATGTTGATTCTGAGACTCTAAAGATCCAGTCAAATTCGGTGGTGTGTGAGTATCCGAAGGTTTTTCGCAAGGATTTGCCAGGTATTCCTCCTGAGAGTGAAATTGATTTTGCTATTAATCTCTTACCCGATACACAACCTATCTCTATTTTTCCTCCATACAGAATGGCTCCATGCGAGCTAAAGGAAATGAAGAATCAATTGAAGGACTTGTTAGATAAAGGATTCATTAGACCGAGCAAGTCTCCATGGGGTGCACGAGTGTTATTTGTCCGGAAGAAGGATGGTTCCCTTCACATGTGTATTGATTATCGGCATTTCAACAAGGTCACCATCAAGAATAGGTACCCTTACCCAGGATTGATGATTTGTTTAACCAGCTCCAGTGTTCTAGATGTTTCTCAAGGATAGATCTCAGGTTCAGGTATCATTATCTTAGGGTTTGGGAGTGTGATATCCCGAAGATAGCCTTCAGAACCTGGTATGGCTATTATGAGTTTGTAGTTATGTCACTTGGAGTAACCAATGCCCCTGCAGCTTTTATGGACCTGATGAACAAGGTGTTCAAGCAATATCTAGACATATTCGTGATCGTGTTTATCGATGATTTTCTTATATACTCTCAAAGCGGGGAGGAACATGTCTCTCATTTGAGAGTGTTGTTGCATACTCTCAAGGATTGCCAATTGTATGCAAAGTTCAGCAAGTGTGAATTTTGGTTGGACTCCGTGGCATTCTTAGGTCATGTAGTATCGAGTGAGGGCGTAAAGGTAGATTGTCATAAAATTAAAGTGATAAAGAATTGTCCCAGACCGGTGAATCCTTCAGACATTCGGAGTTTCTTGGGCCTAGCAGGCTACTATCGGAGGTTTGTTGAGGGATTTTCATTAATTGCAGAACCATTGACCAGGTTGACTCAGAAAAAGGTAAAGTTCTAATGGTCAAAGGCTTGTGAGAAAAGCTTCTAAGAGTTGAAGACTTGACTCACTTCAGCACCAGTGTTGACCTTACCCGAGGGTACCGATGGTTTTGTAGTATATTGTGATTCTTTGAGAATCGAACTTAGGTCTGTGCTTATGCAGCATAGGAAAGAGATAGTGTATGCCTCAAGATAGTTGAAAATCCATGAGAAGAATTACCCGACCCATGATCTTGAGTTGGCTGCAGTGGTGTTTGCACTAAAGATATGGTGGAACTACTTGTATGGGGTCCACGTGGATGTATTTACGGATCACAAGACCTTGAAATATGTGTTTATGCAGAAAGATCTCAATCATCTATAAAGGAGGTGGTTAGAACTACTCAAGGACTATGATATGAGTGTTCTTTACCACTCGGGGAAGGCTAATGTAGTAGCGGACACACTTAACCCTCGATGGAGAGTGTGTCCCACGTGGAGAAAGGAAGGAAAGAGCTGGAAAAAGATGTTCATAGACTTGCAAGATTGGGAGTAAGGTTAGTCGACTCATCCGACGGTGTTGTTGTTATGCAGAATGGATCAGAGTCATCCTTGGTGGTTGATGTCAAATCTTTGAAAGATGAGGATCTAATTTTGAGGAAATTGAAGGAAATTGTGCAGAGTCAAAAGGTGGAGGTTTTATCCCAAGGGGATGATGGGGTGCTTCGGTATCATGTTCGTCTATATGTTCCATACGTTGATGATTTGAGAGGCCAGATCTTGCATGAGGCACATGGTACCAGATATTTTATCCATTCAGGATCCATGAAGATGTATCAAGACTTGCGAGAAATCTATTGGTGGGATGGCATAAAGAAGGATATTGTAGAGTTCGTAGCCAAATGTCCAAATTGTCAACAAGTAAAGGTTGAACATCAAAGACTAGGAGGCGTACTTCAAGATATTAGCATTCCTAATTGGAAGTGGGAAGAGATTAATATGGACTTCATTACAGGCTTACCTTATACTCGTTGACAATATGACTCCATTTGGGTGGTCGTAGACAGGTTGACTAGGGCGGCACATTTTCTACTGGTCAAAACTACCGATTTAGCGGATGATTATGCCAAATTGTATATTCAGGAGTTGGCTCGACTTCATGGAGTGCCCCTGTCTATTATTTCAGTCTGAGGTACTTAGTTTACCTCCCAGTTCTAGCGGTCTTTTCAGAAGGGGCTTGGGACCCAAGTTAAGCTCAGCACAGCCTTTCATAAGCAAACAGATGGCCAAGCCGAACGAACAATCCAGAATCTTGAGGACATGTTGAGGGCATGTGTGATGGATTTAAAAGGTAGCTGGGATGATCATTTGCCCTTGATCGGGTTTGCTTATAATAATAGCTATCACTCTAGCATCCAGATGGCACCGTTCAAGGCTCTTTATGGACGAAGGTGTAGATCACCCATTGGATAGTTTGAGATTGGTGAGGCAGCTATGATAGGGCCAGATTCGGTTTATGAGGCTACTGTAAAGGTTCAGTTGTTAAAGGATCAGTTAAAGACCCCTTAGAGTCGTCAAAAGTCATATCCGGATGTGAGACGAAGAGACTTGGGAGTTTGAGGTAGACAATTCGGTATTTCTAAAGGTATCTCCCATGAAGGGAGTCATGCGGTTTGGGAACAAAAGAAAGCTTAGTCCCTGCTATGTTGGACCCTACCGGATCACAAGAAGAGTTGGTAAGGTGGTGTATGAGTTGGACCTGCCCTTAGAGTTATCTTCTGTACATCCGTGATTCATCTGTCATTTTTGAAGAAGTGCATGGGAGGTCCAGCTCTAGTAGTCCTGGTGGACAACGTAGGTGTAAAAGATAGCATCAACTATGAATAAGTTCCTGTGGAAATATTGGACTATCAAGTTCAGAGACTAAGGAACAAAGAAGTAGCTTCAGTTAAAGTACTATGGAGAAATCAGCACGTTGAAGGAGCTACGCGGGAAGTCGAAGCAGATATGATGGTTAGATACCCGCATTTATTCTCTACCGGCTCAGTTTCGACTTGAGGTATCAGTTGTGCTCTCTAATATTATTTAGTTTTCATGTTCAGTTCATGTGTTCAAGTTTCCTTTATGTGTATGAATGTGTATATGAAGCATGAGATCAGTTCATCTATGTGTTATGAATCGGAGGTAGTCAATCCGTAAAGTTTTGGTTTGATTAGTAATTGAATATGATAATTATATGTCTCTGTTTCTACTTGTGTCCTACATTTAAGGACGAATGTTCCCAAGGGGGAGATATTGTAATACCCTGAAAGTGCTTGAGAATAGACCCAGGAGTTAAAAGTTGAAAACTACTGAAATGGGGAAATTTCATAGGACGGTCCATGGAATGACTCGTGGTATCAAACCATGGGTCGTTATACACAGTCATTGGTTAGGGAAGGCTGAGTGGTAGTGGAGAAAATGGACGACACAACGACTCATTGTTGGAAATAATGAGCCATTGTCAACAAGCGTCAGAAGAGGTGTGGTTCAGTAGGTGGCATACAACGGGCCTTCCAACGACATGTTGTGGGTTGTAACAAGTTATTGTTACTGGTCGTCATTTAATGCAAGCATTTCTGGTGTTGAAGATGGATCATGACCATGACTCATAGGAAACAACCACGAGTCGTGGTGAGGCTCATGATAAGAAGGTTCAACTTTTGTGATGAGCAAGCAACGGACGAAGTAACGGATCATTGTTCCATAGGATGAGTCATCCTATCCGTCCGTTGGTTAGTTCCAGAAGTAAGCTTCAGCAGTGCAAACAACGAGCGACAGAAAGGGTCGTCGTTAGCTCTAACAACCTGTTGGTTCCGTCTGTTAGGTCAGCCCAGCCAGTTTTCAGGGCAGATTCATTAAGGGCATTTTCTACTTTTCCACACTATGAGACCCTAAACTGAGTCATTTTATCTTATGGATGGGGGGTTTAAGGGGGGATGATCTATCCTAAGCCTTCATTCATGCATGTATGAGTTTAGAGAGGTAATCTAAGGTGATTCAAGACTCTTCTCTTCAATTCTTCCAATCTTATTCTTGGGCAACCTAGGGAAGTTAAGAACCAGATATTCTCAGGTGTGTAAGGCTATCAATGGGTGATTTCTTCCATACCCATGCTCAACCTCTATGATTTTCACAAAAATCTTATTAAAAACTCATGGGGTTTTGAAGATGTTTTTTATAAAAAAATCTAATTATTCTGATAATGGGTTTTGTGATTGTAGATTTTCATCATAATCTATGGGTTTTAATAAGTTTTTATTATTTAAATCATTTATAATTTCATCGATTTCGATTTCTATGAAATTAAGCCTAATTATGCATGACTCGTGATGTATCGATTTATGATCTACTTTTCTATTATTCATATTTACAAGCCCAACATGAAATATGATTTAAATTATGCATTTAATCTATTACCCGTCATGATTTTACGAAGTCCAAGCTATATGCATGATTTACAAGTATGTATGAACCTTACGAATCATGAATTATGTTTTGGCCAAGTCTCATGGCTAGTTCACGTATTTACAAGCATGTTTATGATTAACATGAGTTAACTACCCCATCAATTCTTGAAAGTTATACTACGAGTACTGTATATGGTTTGGGAGTAGTATCGAACACTGAGTGGGTTCGGGGCCTAGGTTCTGCACTGGATCCCATAAACTACGTGCCACCATAGGTTGTTGGGACCTCCTATGTTACTATCCCCAGCCCAAATGGCCCTTTTCATGGTGATATCACACTTTCATACCTTTGGCAAGGTACAGACACCCTCCCAAATAGGGTTACAAGTCGGGCTTCATATGTACTCATATGAATTATGTCGGTTAAGAGAATCTCCCATTGTTCCTCATGATTTATGCATGTTTATGATTATGTATATTGGCTCAAGTCATATTCAATAAAGCTTTTCTCTTATGATTATGATTACAATTGCATTATGAAAGTTTGAAACCTTGAGCTTTATGTTATGTTATGATGTTTATAATATAGGCATGATGTCCTAATATAATGATCATTTATGAGTTTATATGTTTTGAATGTCCATTTTACTTACCTTGCATACTCAGTACATTCCACATACTGATTGCATACTTTCTATGTTGTATCGTTTCATGATACAGGACCCGACTCTCAGGCTCACCCTCCTTAGTAGTGCTTCCGAGATTGTTATCAGCGTATTTGGTGAGTCATCATGTTCCGAGGGCTATATTCTCAGACTCTATGCTTTTCTTTCGGTTTTAGAATTGTTGGGTTAGTTGGGGAAGTTGTCTCATCAGCCCGTCTTTCATGATAAGAGGCTTTTCAGACTACAAGTTGTATTCAGCCGTCATGTATGGGTTTTGTATTGTCCTTTCTCCGTATTTATGACATGTTTACGCTTTCTTATGTTAAGTCTTCTACTTATGTTATTGAATTAGATGTACGCTCATGCCATGGGTTGACTTGGGGTCTCTCAGTGCTCCTTATCCCGTGTCTATGATCTGGGTATACGTTTGGGTTGTGACACTAAGTTACCCTTAAGACGATCATCATCCATCCATCATTGGAAAATTTCATGACTTAATGACAAAAAAAAATAAAATCTAGTCTCTTTAGTCGGTTCTAAGAGACTATCCACCAGAAAAGTACCGAAAATAAAAACCGAAGGAATCCAAAATAAAATAAAACTAAAAAAATACTACAAACCGACAAGCAGCATAATAAGTCATAAATCCAAAAAAAACTAGGTCTACCATGTGTATATTTAATAATTAAGGAATGCATGGTAATATGCATGGTACTATGTTCAGAGATGTATTCCAAAGCAAAGACCTAAGAGTCATCATACGGACCATACCCACCTTGTACAGGTCATAGGATGTACTTGTAGGTCCCTAAGTAAATTTCTAGAACCCCTGATTTACGGGTCCAAGGGACGAGTTGTAGGGGCTTCCTATGACTCGTGGTATGAGTCGTAACGTGTCAAATTTTTTTAAAAATCACCCGACTCAAGCCAAAATTTTCAAATCGGCCCTTCTGTTCTTTTAAACCCAAAAGTCACACAACCCTTCTTCCCAAGCAAACAAAATTAAAACAATGAGCCATACCTACGAATTCCTCACACTCGTGACTCAAAAGCAAAGAATCTACGAGCAATTTCTTGCTAAAATTAAGTGTGTTTCAACCCACATTTGTGATTACCAGTCGAATAAAGAAGCAACAACTAAGTAATACATTGAATATCAAAAATCTTAACTTTCTTGAAGTTATCACTATCAAAACCCTTGAGAATAGTGGTTTTTTCTTGAAAAATCCAAAAGATACAAGGATCGGGGATGTTATTGAACCATAAATGACTGGGAAAACATGATATTTTTTTGAGATAAACCTGTGATTCGAAGCCTTTCAAACTTGAGTTATGTGTAGTGATTAAAAAAGGGAGGGATGAGTAGTGTTTAATTGATTGAATGATATGCCTAGACCTGGGGAAATCTGTGTACCCAAATTATGAAAAAGAATTCCTGCAAACTGAACAAAATTGTATAAGTCAAGAAAATGGTATAAAACACAGTATGGTTCATGGTTTCTCACTACGAGTTGTAATGTTCATTCGTACCCAAGACCTGAACAGGGCTAAGCCAGATGAGGAAGAAGAGTCCTTCCTACGACTCATGGAATCGACCTATGGTTTGTACCATGAGTCGTGGAAAAATATAGAGAAAATGATAGTATTAGGGCTTCATTAGACAACTCAAGGTACATGTTGTACCTTCGTGGTACAAGTCATACCTGTGAGCTGTAATGAGCATATAGAGTTTCTGGGATTTTATATGAGTCGTACCTCCATGGTATGACCCATATTGTCAACCCATGTTGTGAATCTAAAAATTATTTTTTTCTAGTTCTTCTTTCTCAAATATGGAATTTTAACTCTTTTCTCTACAGGAACAATGACGATGAAGTGCAAAGCATCCAAAGCAACAGCCCAGAGAACATTAATTGATGAAACATCTAAGTTCGAGGAAGAGCGAGCAGACAATTCCCCTAGTGGTTTAGTCGAGGATTGCCAGGTAAATACTTCAAATACTGACGGAAGCACAACCACTAGGGCAAAAGCAAAAAAACAAGCTAAAGCAGCTACTGCCACACCTGCCCAAGCTTCCCAGTCTAAGGAGGGAACTAGAGGAGGTAATCAAGAGTCGGGAAATGACTCAAATGCAGAAGAAGGGTCTGAGGAGACCCAATAAGGTGAAGAAAGCAGCAGCGATGAATCAGAGGAGGAGGCTCCTAATGATGTGCAAGTTCATACCCCATCCAGAGAGAACCGTGCAGTCCTGTAGAGAGTGCCGGGAGCTAGATTATGAGTAGGGCATTTCTCTCACCGCCAAAAACAAGACAAGGCGAAGCATCCAGAAGGAACTGCGGATCCTCATAAACTCACTGAATGAAGTTGAGGAGATGAAGCGGATATTCATCTTCTATGGTTTCTTGTGGATGGCCAAGACTCTAGCTTAGTATACTACAAAATTAGTTTGGGAGTTTGACGCCAACTATTTGCCACCATGGAGAAAAGGCAAAGCAGGAGCAAAAAATAAAAGATCAGCCCCAACTAGAGGGTACGTTGGTCCGAGGACGAGAGGTAGAACTATAATAATAGACCATCTCTCGGGTTCTGTATGGACCACAGTTCGTTCCTGTACGAATGATGCCTGAGTATGATTACAGGGTGGAGGCAATGAAGCAGGTCGGGAATTTGGGAGTTTAGGAAAGGCAGAGGCAGTTGCAATGGTTAGCGGGTGTGATTGATAAGAATAAGGAAGAAGCTGAGTGGGTTACTGGTGGAAAGTAGGTGACAAAGATCTCTCTTAACTTCATAGCAAAAGCCTTCTGGACACTAGTACGCCACTGGTTAGCACCCACAGCCAACGACAACACATTGAGTGCTGACAGAGAATCTTTGGTGGCATGCCTCATGTCCCATTATCCTATCAAAATCTCGAGGATCATGCAGAGGAGATACGAGAGCAGGCGGTGGGAGTAAGCACTACCATTCCATTCTCGAGTCTTGTATTCAGGCTATGCACAGAGGCAGGGGTGCCAATACCTCCTCCGCAAGACTATAGGAGCTCCTAGAGCACCACAGGTATGTTCCCTTCCCTATGTTCTTGTAGTTCATGCTTCAGGGACGAAGCTTAATTTTGAAAAAAGGGAGGGGTTTACTTGTGATTTTTGGGATTTTTTGATTCATCTGAGTAGTTTTCTTGTCGCGTTTCTTTTCCGTTGAATATGCTATATAGTATAAATGGAATGCTTAGGATTTTTAAATTTTTTAATGTAATTTTTTTTAATTAGGAAATAACTTAGGAGTACTCAGCCAATGAAAATGCACTAGTTTTGATTTTTGAAAAATTGACCTTGTCTAAATTTTTTTTGATGCATTAGCGATGTATTTGTGACTACATGTATGGTCTCGGTGGATCTTTTGATGTCATTTAGTTTATTAGCATGAGGAGTCTTGGTAAGCCATGTGTAAACCAGACAGGTAAGGTGAATATAAGCCACGTTCCATGAGTGAGTAAGGTGTAATACTTAGTTTAGTACTGTGTTGAAGATCTAGAACTTGCTTGGTTGGTATTTGCATAGGCTAAGGATGGTTGATTAGGATATGATCATAGGCCATTTTTATTAAGCTCACTTTTAGCCTAAATAACCCTACCGAAATCATATGATTCCCTTGATCCCAATCTTGAGCCTTTAATAAATCATTTCTCTTTGATGAACCGATTAACCATTCCTATTTATTTATAATGAATATGTTTTGGCCCTGGTCCTTCCTTGGATATTGTGAAACTCCATATGGGAAAAATGCCTAAGTTGAGGGTGGCTAGAGTAGGGGTGCACAAATGGTGGGAATGAGAAAAAGGAGAAGAGAAAAGGTTATCTATGAGGTGTGGTGTGAAGAAAAAAAAAAGAGAGATGAAAAATTTGAAAATATTGAAAAAAGAAAATTCAAAAGAAAAAATGCTGGAAAAAGTTGAAAGTACACCACACCCATACAAATGTACATAAAAGTGGTTAAAAGGAAAGAAACAGAAAGAAAAGCATAAAGGGTGAAATAGGTGAATGGTGAAGCCAATGTATGTAGTGCCAAGGAAGGGGTAGTCACTTATAAGATCTTTCATATTTATCATGTCCAGCCCTAAGCCTACATTACAAGACACAACAAGTCATATAGTGATCCTAATCCGACCATCTGATAAACCGAAGAAAAGAAAATAAGGGCAAGCCTATGGTATCTGATACATAGTACTTGAGACTTCTATGTGAGAGTGAGCGTCTTGCTTGTTTAGTCCTATGCAATATTTGATACTATATCTATGAGTGGGTACTTCATTTGTTGTGAGAGTACATGGATTATGTTTACCTTTACGATTGGTCTATGTGAAAAGCATCGGTGATGACTTGATTGCCTGTTGATAGATAGATGACATGTCTTGATCCATGTTTAGCATGTTCTGTGGTTGCTTTTGGTACAATAGTCGATGTTGATTCATGGGAAAGGGTCAGAAAATTGTTGAATGTATAGTGCAAGTTTTGTTAGTATTGGTTGTAGTATCCTAGGTTTATTTTCTAGTTGAGCGTCGTAAATTTTTCTTTTTTGCTTTGCCTGAGGACATGCAAAAGTCTTAAGTTGAGGGTGTTGATGTGTTGTGAGTTTACAACACTTTCGAAGCTCAAAACTTAGAAAATAGCATGGACTTAGGTATATTTGTATGGATATAAGAAACCTTTTCTTTAGTTACAACATAAATAGGTGTTGGAGCAAGAATGTGTGAGATAGCTTGAAACTGCAAAAAATAGGCTTAAGTGGCAGTTCTAAATACGAGCCGAAGAATGGTGCTACGAGCCATACTGCAGGTCGTGAGAAGTTTCAGAAGGCTAAGGATGAAGAGTGCATCATACGACTCTCAGTACGAGTTGTACAATGCTTGCACGGGTCATAGTGTAGAAGTCGTGAAAAGATTCAGAAAATTTAAACAAGTGGATGACTCTTGATATGGATAGATAGTATGAGTCGTGGCATCAAGGTACGAGTCGTACCATAACACTCATGAAGAACTTAAGAAAAATTGCAAAGTCTCCAAGTCAAGCCGAATGCTCAGTACGACTCGTAGGAAGCATATACAAGTTGTACCAAGGTCCAACACTTAGAAATATTTCAGCCAGAATGACATATGGGAAGCAGGTACGACCCGTACATACCGCTACGGGTCGTAGGACAGGTCATGATGCTGGTGGCTTCAGTTATGGAAATTCACCCTGTTAGCCTAGGAAAAGGATTTTTATGTCTATATAAATATGTTTTATGTTTTATTTTCATTAAGAAATCATTGGAGAGAAAGTGGGGAAAAGTTAGAACTGATTAGAATATAGAATTGTGTTGTTCAACTTCTGATCAACCTTTTCTTGAGTTTCTCTTGATCTTCATATTCTGTTCTTGAGGATTTTGCTGATTTATACAAAGAAGTTTTTATCTCATCTACAATTGTAAGTATCAATTTATGTATTTAATTATGAATGCAAATCACAATCTTGCAACTATAAGAGGCTAAAAACTCCATAGCTAGGGTTGTGGGAACCATGATGGATTAACAAGTTAGGGTTGCATAAAAGTGATTCAAAACCAATGTAAAACACTTGTATTGTATTCTCTTCATGCTTATATGTTTCTTAATAGTGTACAACATTACGACTTGCCCGAATTCTTTACTTGCTTGAGCCTATAGAGGTAGAGATTAGGAAAAGAGGATTACAACAAAGCCTTGATCTTGACGATCATTGCATTAACTTGACTTGTGGTCGCAGGATAGTTAAATTTAGGACAAATTGATAACAGTTAATTTGCAATCTCATGAGACCTGACTCAGTGATTAATTATTGCCATTCAATAGGGACGAACCAATCATTTGGATGAACCTAAGTTATCAGTTCTACAAGTAAGCATTGGTGATAATATTGTATGTATACCTGAAGTAGTTATGAACCCATGGGGAACACAAAACCCTAGTTATCTTTCATTCTTGATGTCAACAAAAGTTTTAACTATATTTTAATTATTGTCTTATTTAGAACCCCCAATTTGGAGTAACTACCCAAGAAGTTCACTTACCGGCATTAGTCTAGCTCTTCCATATTCCCTGTGGGTTCGACCCCAACCTCTAGTTGTATTCTTTATTGACAACGCCTGTATCATACTTCGGTAGGAGGTATAGTTTGAGTGTTATCAATGATTTATGACTTTGCTTACTTAGCGGTTTTACTTACCTTACATACTCGGTACATTCTACGTACTGACCGCATACTCTATGATGTATCATTTCATGATACAGGCTTAGATATTCAGGCTCAGTATCGTAATTAGCCAAATCTGCAGTATTAGCACTTCAACCAAAGTTGGTGAGTCCTCATCTTCTGAGGCCCCTTAATCAGTTGCAGTTAGTATTTTTAATTTCAGACTATAGTGAGTTAGTTGGGGTCTTGTCCCATCAACTCATCAGTAGTAGAGAATTTTTCATACATCACATGTATGCAGTTCCAGCCATATGTGTTCATATATTATGATACTATTATACTTCCACTTTATTACATATATGATAGACTTCCGCTTGATTATGTTGATTTTAGATATCATGTTCATGCCATGGGTCGACTTAGAGTCTCTCGGGGTTCTTTGTCCTATGTCTCGATCCGGGCCTATGTGTTCATATATTATGATACTATTATACTTCCACTTTATTACATATATGATAGACTTCCGCTTGATTATGTTGATTTTAGATATCATGTTCATGCCATGGGTCGACTTAGAGTCTCTCGGGGTTCTTTGTCCTGTGTCTCGATCCGGGCCTATGTTCGGGTCATAACAAACTTGGTATCACAGAATTAGGTTTTGAAGTGTCCTAGGGTTTATGAAAGCTGCATTAATTAGAGTCTTTTTCATGGGTGTGAAGCACACCACATTTATGATGAAGAGGCTACGAGACATTTTAGGAAATGTTCCCTTCTTTCATGATCTAAGTCATGCGATGAAACGTCTCTATCCTTCTAACTCGTGCTATATGAATTTTCAGAATCATGTATCCTCGCCAAGTATATGGAAGAAGAAATGGGAATAGAAATAGCCATGAAAATGGCAATGGTGATGGGCACCAACAGGCCCCACTAGCCCATGAGGAGCATGTACATGAGCAGGTTGCCCACGCAGAGTTCAAGGTATCCATACAGATGCTAGCTCAGGGCTTGGCCACCCAGGTCAATCAATGGGCGGTAGCGCATATCCTTCAGAACGAGAATGCGGCCGCAACAAGAGTAAGAGATTTTCTGAGGATGAACCCTCCGGAGTTTCTTGGGTCAAAGGTGGATGAGGATCCACATGAGTTTATTGATGAGGTTTTGAAGATCACCCAGATCATGGGGTTGATGGGAGAGGAGTGCACCGATCTAGCCTCATATCAATTGAAAGGGGTTGCACACATCTGGTTCAAGCAATGAAAAGATAGTAGGGCAATTGGAGCGGGCCCTATTGGTTGGGATGATTTTCATGCCTCATTTGTGATCGGTTCTTCTCTCGTAAGATGAGAGAGAGTAAGGCAGTGAGTTTGTGAACCTGAAGCAAAGAGAGATTATGGTTCAGGAATATGCCTTGGAGTTCACTCTCCTGTCCAAGTACGCACCTGAGATGGTGTCAGATCAGAGAGCCTGAGTGAGTCGGTTCGTGCATGGTATAGCAGACTATTTGGTCAAGGATTGCCGGACCATAATGCTTCATCAGGAATTGACTTTCCTCGAATAGTTATGTACGCCTAGTAGATGGAGGCAGTACAAGTGAGTGTACGGAGGAGAGAGGCCAAGAGGGCCAGGACTGATAGCTTTGGATTCTCCCAGTAGAGACCTAGTTGGCACCATCAGTAGTCCCACCAGAGATCTTCAGCCCCAGCACCATATGTTATGAGTGTGCCATTCAGACCCAAGCACGATTAGAGGGGAAAAACATCATGCTCTAGAGGCCAGGGTGACCCCGCCGATTCCAGCATTCCAGAGTGTAGCAGATGTAGCCGGAGATATGTGGGTCAGTGCTTAGCAGGTTCAGGTGCTTGTTTAGGGTGTGGAAAGCCCGAACATATTCTTAGGGATTTCCCAACAGCCAGAAAGGGTCATTATAGGGGTCGAGGCCCAACCTCCAGTTCAGCAGCTCCATCAGCACGCCCAGCTCAACAGGGGCATCTACTAGTGCGGATGGTGGTCAGCGTCAAAACAGATTATGTGCCCTAGCATCTCGTTCGGAGTAGCAGGTCTCCCCAGATATAGTCACTAGTATGTTATGAGTATTCCACCTTGATGTATATGCATTGTTAAATCCAGGGGCTATTTTATCATTTGTGATGCCTTATGTTGCTAGTAGTTTTGGTGTCAGCCTCGAAATCTTATTAGAACTCTTCTCAGTCTCTACTTCAGTAGGTGATTCAGTTATAGCTCGATGGGTATATAGAAATTTCTCTGTCATAATTCTTCAGAAAGTCACCTCATCAGATTTAATAGAGTTAGCCATGACCGATTTTGATGTTATCTTCGGCATGGATTGGCTACATGCATGTTATTCCTCAGTCAATTGTAGAACCCGTTCAGTAGATTCAAATTTCCGGGTGAACCAGTCTTAGAGTGGAAGGGTAGTTCAGTTGTGCCTGTAGGTCGCTTCATTTCCTACCTTAATGCCAGAAAGATGATTTCTAAAGGTTGTTTGTACCATCTAGCTAGGGTCAAGGATGCTACGTCCGAAACCCCGACTATCTAGTCAGTTCCTATAGTGTGTGAGTATCCAAAAGTGTTTCCAGATGATTTACCAGTGATTCCTCCCGAGCGGGAGATCAATTTTGGTATTGACCTTTTTCCCAATATGCAGCCTATATCTATTTCTCCTTACAGAATCGCTCTAGAGAGCTAAAGGAGTTGAATGAGTAGTTGAAGGACCTTCTAGAGAAGGGTTTCATCTGACCTAGAAAATCTCCATGGGGTGCACCAGCTCTCTTTATCCGCAAGAAGGATGGTTCTCTTCGTATGTGCATTGATTATCGGCAATAGAACAAAGTTACCATCAAGAACAGGTATCCTCTCCCCAGTATTGATGATTGTTTTGACCTGCTTCAGGGTGTTAAGTGCTTTTTGAAGATACACCTCAGATCCAAATACCATTAGCTTAGGATTTGAGAGAGTGACATTCCGAAGACAGCCTTCTGGACTCGGTATGGTCACTATGAGTTTATAGTTATGTCTTTTGGACTAGTGAATGCTCCTACAGCTTTTATGGATTTGATGAACAGGGTGTTCAAGACATACTTGGATATTTTCGTGATCGTGTTCATAGATGACATCCTTATATACTCTCAGAGTGAGAGGAGCATGCCACTCATTTGAGGGTGATGCTATAGACGTTGATGGATCACCAGTTGTATGCTAAATTTAGTAAATACGAGTTTTGGTTGAACTCAGTGGCATTTTTGGTCCATGTGGTGTCAAGTGAGGGTCTACAAGTGGACTCTCAAAAGATAAAAGTAGTGAAGAATTTTCGTAGACTAGTGAATCCTTTGGATATCAGGAGTTTCTTGGGTTTAGCTAGTTACTATCGAAGGTTTGTTGAAGGGTTTTCGTCCATTTCAACATTGTTGACTAAATTGACCCAGAAGAAAGTGAAGTTTCAATGGTTATAGGCTTGTGCGAAGAGTTTCTAAGAGTTGAAGACTCGACTCACTTTAGCACCGGTGTTGACCATACCTGAAGGTAACGATGGGTTTGTGGTATATTGTGACTCCTCGAAGATCGGCCTTGGTTGTGTACTAATGCAGCACGGTAAAGTTATAGCCTATGCATCCAGGAAGCTGAATGTCCATGAAAAGAATTATCTGACTCACGACCTCGAGTTGGTGGCAGTAGTATTTGCCTTGAAGATTTGGAGATACTATCTATACAGGGTCCATGTGGATGTGTTTACGAACCACAAAAGCCTATAGCATGTGTTTACCAAAAAAGGATCTGAATCTGCTCCATAGGAGGTGGTTGGAGCTGTTGAAGGATTATGACATGAGTGTCCTCTATCATTCGTGCAAGGCTAATGTGGTGGCAGATGCTCTTAGCAGGATTTCTATGGAGAGAGTGTCCCATGTAGATGAGGAGAGAAAAGAATTGGTGAAAGATGTACATCAGCTTGCACGACTAGGAATCTGTCCTGTTGATTCGACAGATGGTGGTGTCACTATTTAGAATGGGTCAGAATCATCCTTAGTGACCGAATTTAAAGATAGGAAAGACGAGGATTTGATTTTGGTAAATTTGAAGGAGGTCGTTCAGAATTAGAAGGTAGAAGTCTTCTCCAAAAGGGGAGATGGTTTGCTTCGATATCGGGGTCGCTTGTGTGTTTCGGGTGTTGCTGATTTGAGAGATTGGATATTGCACGAGGCCTATGGTTCAAGATACTCTATACATCCAGGTGCCACCAAGATGTACCGTGACCTACGGGAAGTCTATCAGTGAAATGGCATGAAGAAGGACATAGCAGAATTTGTGGCTAAGTATTCGAATTGTCAATAGGTGAAAGTGGAATATCAAAGACCTAGAGGTATTCTCCAAGACATTAGCATCCCTACATAATAGTGAGAGGAAATTAATATGGACTTATTATAGGTTTTCCTCGTACTCACCGACAGTGTGACTCCATTTGGGTGGTTGTAGATAGGTTGACTAAGGTAGCTCATTCCCTACCAGTCAAAACCACCAATTCAATGGAGAATTATGCTAAGTTGTACATTCAGGAGTTAGTTCGGTTTCATGGAGTGCCAGTGTCCATCATATCAGATAGAGGTACTCAGTTTACCTCCCAGTTTTGGAGATCGTTTCAGAAGGGACTTGGTACTCAGTTCAAGCTTAGAACAACATTTCACCCGCAAACAAATGGTCAGGCCCAGCGAACCATTCAAACTCTTGAGGACATGTTGAGAGCGTGTGGAATTGATTTCAAGGGTAGTTGGAATGATCATCTGCCACTCATCGAGTTTGCATATAACTACAGCTACCATTCTAGCATCCAGATGGCTCTGTTTGAGGCTCTCTATGTGCGGAGATGGGGATAACCTATTGGTTTTTTTAAAGTTAGTGAAGCTACGATTATAGCATCGGATTCAGTCCATGATGCTGTGGAGAAAGTTCAGCTTATACGGGACAGGTTGTAAACACTCAGAGTCGCCAAAAGTCTTATGCGGATGTGAGGAGGAGGGAGCTTGAGTCTGAAGTTGATGATCCTATGAAGGGAGTGATAAGTTCCGGAAAGAAAGGAATTCTCAGTCCCCAGTATGTTGGTCTGCATCGAATTGTGAAACGGGTTGGCAAGGTAGCATATGAGTTGGAGTTGCCCTTAGAATTAGATTCAGTCCATCTAGTTTTCCACGTGTCGCTTTTAAAGAAGTGCTTAGGTAATACAACTCTGAATGTTCTGGTGGAGAGTGTAGGTGTGATGGATAGCCTTAGATATGAGGAGGTTCTGGTGGAAATACTTGACCGTCAGGTTCAAAATCTATGAAATGAAGAGGTAGCTTCAATCAAGGTTTTGTGGAGGAACCAGCATGTTGAGGGAGCTACGTGGGAAGCCGAAGCAGACATGATGGCGGAATACCCGCATCTATTCCCTTCCGGCTCAGTTCCAGCTTAAGGTATCAGTTTCCTCCTTAGTACTCAATTTAGTATCATGTTCAACTAATATGCCCTAGTTTCTTTCATGTCAATGAATGTATGTGCAATTAAGGAATTCAGTTCAGTCATGTAGTTCAGTTCGGAGTTTGTCACTCCATCTGTTTTCAGCTTATATGTTCAGTATTTGAGTATGATGATTGCATTTCTCTATTTTTCAGTATGTTTTCCAACATTCGAGGACAAATATTCTCAAGGGGTAGATATTGTAATACCTTGAAAACCCTAAGATCAGACCCAGAAGTTAAAATGGAGAAAATAGAATTTTCTGCACCAAGTCATAGGACAAGTCATCCAGTGACCCATGGGGTACACCACGAGTCGTTAAGTAACTCGTAGGGAGGAGGGTGGACTAGGTTAGAATTTTGGGTTCGGGGCTGACCACGGTTGGGACCACGAGTCGTGGTCACCACCATGAGTCGTTAGGTGATCCGTGGTCAGGGGTTTACTGAAGGATGAAGAGATGGGACAATACATCTAACGACCAGCCACCATGATTCGTCGGCCACACCACAAGTCGTGGTGTCCCTCATGGTGACCAGTGTTGACAAATTCTTGTGTAGGAAATGAGAAGCAAACCACGAGTCATGGTCTAGGGCACGAGTCATCCAGTCCTTCTTAGGGACTACAAGTATGGAATTTCTTGCGAATTTATTAAGGGCTTTTTCGTAATTCCTAAGTTCCTAAGGACTTACAATGTCATTTTAAGTTCAGAATAGTGTGTTTTAAGAGGGGTAAGTTCATTCTAAGCCTATTCACATCCATGCATGCAAATCTAGAAGCTCATAAGGGTGATCAAGCCTATATTCCTCAAATTCTTTCCCAAATTTCTATTGGGCAATTCAGGGAGTTGTGAAATCAGTTTTCTACAGGTATTTAGGGTTATGAATATGTGTATTCATCAAAGCCCATTCCCAAACACTCTTCAACTTATGAAATTCTAGTTGATGAATCTATGAGGTTTTAACCCAACATGTGAATTTCCTAAGTATCAATCATCGGTATGATCAAAAAATGTTTCTAACGTTGAATTGTAATTAATGGGCATATTTTACAATATTTTCAATTATAATTTATGTTTTCAAGACTTATAAATTATGATGCCCATCCAAGAAAGTTCATGAAATTTGTATGATTTTGTATTCAAGCATGATGAGATGTATATGAAGAAAGTATGATTTCTAATTACCCATGTTTATGTTCATGTTTTCGAATGATCAAGTCTATGTCAAGCATGTTTAAATATTAGGCAAGCTCATATAATCAAGTATGTTTCATGATTTATCTAAATTTCATGTTATTAGCTTACCACATGGATTTTGGAGTCTAGACTTTCATTATTTTCAGCTTGTGGTATGGTTTGAGCCCAAGGCTCCTCATGTATGATTTTAAATTTATGCATGTATGTTATGTGTTAGCTTCATCACAAGACGATGGTTCAGCTTCATTGAAAAACAATCGAGAGAATATGCATGTTTTTGGGAGTAATGTCTAGCACCGAGTAGGCTAAAGGTCAGTCAATCCTATGCCTCTGAACTATGCGCCAACGTAAGTATTTTAAGATTATTTGGGATCTCCCTTTGAGCTTCCCCTGCCTCCAAGGGTCCTTCAGCTTGATATCGATATCATGGTAGCACCCTTAACCCTGGCAAGGCTTGGGACGGCTCTGCCCACTTGAGGGTGAAAGTCGGGATCATGTAAGCTCTATCGTGGTAATGTCGGTTATATGACAAGTCTCTCATTGTTCCTCATGATTTCAGTTGTGCATGTTCATCAATTATGATATTTCAACAGGTTTGACCCAATGTTCAATTTTACTTATGATTATCAATTTCTAGCTTTAGGTCATTCGATTCAGTTATGATATTCAGTTATGTTCAGATCACAATTTCAGAAAATAGCATGCAAGTCTTGCTCTCAGAATCTTATCTTGATTATGTTTTCATGATATGAATGATTTATGATTTTACCTAGTACTTTTACTTACCTTACATACTCGGTACATTTCACATACTGACCGCATGCTCTATGTTGTATCGTTTCATGACACATGCTCAGATATTCAGGCTCAGTCCCATCATTAGCCAGATCTGCAGTATTAGCACTTTCCAGCCAGAGTTGGTGAGTCCTCATCTTCCGAGGGCACTTTATCAGTTGCAGTTAGTATTTTCAGTTTTAGACTATAGTGAGTTAGTTGGGGTTTTTCCCATCAATTCGTCAGTAGTAAAGACTTTTTTAGACATAGTGTGTATGCAGTTCTAGCTGTATGTTATGTGTTCAGATATTATGATATTATCAGACTTCCACTCTATTATATGTATGATAGACTTCCGTTTGATTATGTTGATGTTATATATCATGTTCATGCCATGGGTCGACTTAGAGCCTCTCGGGATTTTTTGTGCCGTCTCTCAATCCGGGCTTGTGTTCGGGTCGTGACAAGACCTCAGGAAACTCAGCTTCCTTATTATGTTCCTTCTCAGCAACATCATCATCATCTTTAATCATACTCTCTTTCTTTTTTTCAATTACAATTGGTAGAGGGGGGGTCAACCGTGGTCTTTCCACTCCTAGTCATCACAGCCATATAGTAGCCATCATTCTTTGGATTTTGGACTGTCTTGCTAGCTAGTGTACCCTTTTATCTAGGGTTCATAGATGCTAACAGTTTCCCTAGCTGTTGTTCAATTTGCTTGATAGCCATCGCATGTGACGCCACTCTCTTACCCATGCTTGATATATGACCACAGATTTCCTTCAACTGATCATCTGTGGACCTCACCTTTTTCGGCATCTCACCCATCATGCTCTCTAACTTTGACTATCCAGTCTCTCCCTCATGTGCATTAGGAGGCACATACACTCTAGCTCTGTCGTTGCGGTAGCCATCATTTCTTCTCCAATCTCCTTTGCACTCACGACCTCAGCTTCTGTCTCTGTAACCATTCCAATTATAGTTGTCTCTATATTGGTTTCGACCTAGCTTTCCAGAATCTTTGTGCCAAGTGTCTTGTCCAGACCCTTGGGCGTTGGGTCAGAAACCTGCCGCCTGGTGTCCAAGAAGTTTGCTTCCTCCTCGAAATCTGAGTGGTCTGGCCCTGGCTCTTGTCCTTGTGTCCCCACTGTGTTCACCTCTTTGGCTCCAGTTCCCATGATGTGCTTACTAAGCAAATCCAATGATGTGCGCATATGAGCCAACACCTGGTCACGCTCTTCTTCTTTCTTGCGTTGTTCTGCAGTCAAACCAACGGCATATGTACCAACTATTGCTTTAGCCTCCCAAGTGTGCCATGTCCTTTTTTTCGTCACCCTATCAAGAATTGTAGCATCTTGTTCCCAGGTGTAATTCATCAGTGCTCCTCCTGCAGTGTTTGCTACAGCTTTAGTACTGTTCTTTAAGGACCTGTAAAAGATTTCCAACAAATTGTCATTTGGAATCTTATGGTTCGGGAACTTTGTCAATTTCTTCTTGAACCTCAACCAGGTTTCATGAAGAGCCTCAGTTTCAAGTTGTTGGAAGCTGTAAATTTCATCCTTGAGTTGCAGCATCCAGGAAGGTGGAAAGAATCTTTCTTGAGCTCCCTCCATTTGGTTATAGAGTCATTGGGTAACTTTGATAACCATAAAGTGGTTTCCCCAGAAAGAGAAAAAGGGCATATTCTGAGTCTTATAGCATCTTGGCTAACTCCGGGCAACCTGTAAGCTTTGCATATTCCTACAAAGTTCATGAAGTGTAGGTTGGCGTCATTAGTTACATGACTACTGAACACCCTTTTCATGTTTAACAATTGAATCATGGTGCTCATGATGTCAAATTTGTCCCCAGCGGGCAGCGATGGTGGTACAATTGCTCCAGTTGACCCAACTTCATCGATGTCTAGGTCCTCGTCATCGAAGAACTAAGCGGAAAATCTATGACCTCTGTTTCCCCTCCCATGTCTATCAACATTAACAACCTCATCTATGACATCCTCTGCATCCTGAACTGTAGCTTGCCGAGCTAGCTCAGCTGGCCTAGCTTCTTCAGCTATACGGGCATATCTCTACTCCTGGTTATCCATTCTACGTAGTGTTCGTTCATGTTTGGGATTGAAAGGAATCAGGGGATTTCCACTACTCTTAGTTCTTGGCATTCACCAGCAACAACTTGTGGATATCACAAACAAAAAGAAAAAGTAACTCAAAAATAACAACCAAAAGTTAATTACAAGCAATTAATCTAGTCTTAGCCGTATTCCCCGTCAACGTCACCACTCTTTGATAACACTCAAACTCACACCTCCTACTGAAGTATGAAGCAGACATTGCCAATAAAGAACCCAACTAGAGATTGGGATCGAACCCACAGGGAATATAGAAGATCTAGACTAATGCTGGTAAGTGAACTTGTTTGTAAGTTATTTCCAAATAGGGGGGTTTTGAAGAAAGCAATAGTAAAACAAGATTACAACTGTGATTTAAATTAGGATTTGCAAATAACTTGGGTATGTTTGCCCCCATGGGTTCATAACTACTTCGACTATAAACATGTGATCAATCCCAATGCTTACTTGTAGAACTGATAACTAGGGTTAATCCAAATGATTGATTCGTCCTTATTGGATGAATTATACTCAATCACCGGGTCAGGTCTCATGAGCGATTTCAAACTAACCGTTATCAATATGTTTCAAATTTAACTATCCTGTAACCACATCTCAGGTTAATACAATGATCATCAAGATCAAGACTTTGTTGTAATTCTCTTTTCCTAATCTTTATCTCTCTAGGTTAAAGAAAGTAAAGAATTCGGGCAAGCCCTAACATTGTACACCATTAAGAAACGTTTAAGCATGAAAAAAATACAATACAAGCTTTTTTCATTGGTTTTGAATCACTTTTGTGCAACCCTAGTTTGTTAATCCACCACAGTTCCTATAACCCCTAGTTGTGGAGGTTTTAGCCTCTCATGCTTGTAAGATTGTAACTTGCATTCATAAATAAACACATGATTAAATACTTATAGAAATAGTTGAGAGAAAAACTTTATTGAATATGCAAGAACAATTTCAAGAGCAATTGATAAAAATCAAGAATTAATCCAAGAAATGTTGATCACATGTAAACCAACTCAATTCTATGTTCTCTATTGATTCTTTGTTGATTCATAATAAAAATAAAACATAAAAGGTATTTATATAGACATCAGAAACCTTTTACTAAGATAACAGAGAGATTTTCCATAACTGGCGCCGTTTGTGCCACGACTGGTCATACGACCCGTAGTAGGATTGTACGACCGTAACTGCCTCTCGTATGTCCTTGGCTTGTTGAAATTCTGGCTAAGTGTTGGAGCTGGTACGACTCATACCTTCTTCCGACGAATTGTACAATGCATTCGTGGCTTGGTCCTAAGAACTCTGACATCCTCGGGAATGCTTCACAAGTCTTATGGTATGACGCCTACCTTCTTTCTACAACTCGTACTCTTGTAGTGTCTGAAATTCCACCAAGTCTTGAATAGTCATTGGAGCTTATCATGAATCATGGAATGTGTCGTATGTAAGTGATACGACTCGTGGGTTCCACTTGTACCAAGAGGTTTCCTTGTGGAAATTCTCTGATGTTTTCCACGACTTCAGTTACGGTTCGTATCATCCTAGTACGACTCGTACTGAGAATCGTATATTGCCGTCTTCTCTATTTAGCCTTCTGAACTTTATTACGATTCTCAGTACGGCTCATACAATCATAGTATGGCTCATACTAAGACTGGTACTTTGGCTGATTCTCTGCATTTTCAGGCTTCTTTTGCACATCTTTGCTCCAACACTTATTTTCCCTGAAATCAATGTAAAAGTGCCTTATATCCATATAAACACACTTAAGACCATGTTATTTTCTTAGTTTTAAGTTGCGAAAGTGTTGTAAACTCACAGCACATGAACCAGTAGTTTGGATGAACCCTAGTTATCAGTTCTACAAGTAAGCATTGAGATTGATCACGAATGTAAACTTAAAGTAGTTATGAACCCATTGGGAACACTTACCCTAGTTAATTGCAAATCTTGATAAACAACACTTGATTTTTATGCTTGTTTTATAATTGTTTTTCTATAAACCCCCAAATTTGGAGATAACTCACCGAAAAGCTTAAATACCGACCATTAGTCTAGTTCTTACCATATTCCCTCTGGGTTTGACCTCAACCTCTTTGTTGGATTCTTTACCGAAAAGAAAGATTGTTCCGTGTGGAAAAAGCCTCGAAAGTGGGGTCGGATAGGACCAGCACGCACAGAGCCAGCACGACGCGCTAGGCAGCAGCGCACTGGCTAGGCTTGTTGCCACAATGGGAGTTGCGGCGCGAGGGCCCTGTGGCGTGTTGCGCAGCATGAGGCACACCCTGGCCACCGCCCTACATATATATATATACTCCTCCCATTTTATTTTATGTCATTTGAAATATAAGCCACGGCCAGAGACTGAGGAAGCACGCAAGTTTCATCGGTTTTCTGCCGATTACGCTACCAAATGCCTTCCAATCTCAAATTAACTTCAACTATTGAATTCTAAGCCCGCAGGGAGCATTACTATGGAGTTATTTTCTCAAAATGCGCCTGGAAAATTGTAACCCCATCGAGCAAAAGCTGTCAAAATTTCACTAAACTGATTCCTAAATGATCACAGGCATCAAATGAGCATTTCTCACTTCTGAACCCTCGGGAAATTATAAGTTTTTGGTCGTACTTTACATAGGTGAATTATGGTTGCTATTGATATCAAAAATTATCATTCTAACCCAAATTTGATATTGAAATTCATCTCTTTCTTCGAGTATAACGGTTACAGCTGAAAAGAGACAACGAATACAAGTTGAAACTCATCGGTTATTCAGGAAATGGCAGTCGAGGTATGTAAGGTTTAACCCTTGGCAAGTTATTCTCATCGTACAGTGTTACGACTTAAGTTCTCGAATAAAAATAACGGTCCCAGATGCTATAGATAATTGCTACAAGTACATTGCGATTAGACATGTTGTAATTAGTTGTTGCTTGTATATAAAGAACATATATGCTATTATTAGCTGCTATTGTGGTTAGTTGATAGAAAATGTATATAGTTTATACCACAGTATCCCTTGTCGGAAAAGAACATTTTAAGTGTGAACACGCTAGGAGCGTCGTAGAAACTCTTCCATCCTCCAGTTCATTGTATTAGTAGAATAGTATGTTTTATTGCCAGGCCAAGACCTTAGAAGCTCGTGAATAGTTATCAGGCCTGAGTTAGTAAGTTGAACAACATAGGCGTAGCTAGGCAATTTAACTACCAGTTTGGTGCCTGTATTGTCAAGAAAGCACGCTTGGAGGCCACTGGTGTATCCTCACACCGCAGGGCCAGAAATTTAGATAGGAACGCCATATTTTAGAGTCAGCGGACTAGGGTTGTCTAGTGAACTAAGTGACAGTCTGCCCTCTAATTAGCTATTACCAGTAATTGTCAATCCTTGTTGACTTATCATTTATCATACAGGTCGCCCAGGAAGCCAGCCCAGCCATCCAAGTCAAATAGACCCATGGGTATCTAAGGAAGGGGACTTATCAGCAGTTAGAGGTCGGGCCAACGCCCCAGCTGATTTTTATAAGATACTTAGGTATAGTTTATCGAGAGGGGTTAAGTCTATATAAACTTGTCTATAAGGTTAAGAATCACCCAAAAAAGTAATATAAGATCTGAGTAGAGCAAGATGATGTCTAAGGGACTAGTACTACATTAGTACAGTACTATCCACAGGCTAAGAATGTCGGTAAGCTTCCTGTGGAGGATTAGAGGTCGATCACTCAAAAGCATGTTCGTCTAGTAGCATCCCTACAGTTGTTTATGGGTTATAGTTGTCCGGGCGAGACATTCAGAGTTAATGTTAGACCACTACAGATTTCTCCCTTTCCAATATAGACCATTAGAGATCATGATCACCACTAGGATCCTCTAATCAGATACAGGTGCGGTGTGCCTGCTAGTAACCTTATAGACTATCCTAGGGGGTGAGCAGCGGTAGCATTAGGCTCAGAAGGCCAGATATATCTTTTGAGTGGCAAGATTAAGATTTTAGTACAACACCTTTGTTGGGGTTGCCCTCACTCAGGAGCCTTCCATGACCACCCCAGGGTTACTAGCTATGCTATCGCCCGTGAGAGGCTAGATGATGTCGCTCCAAGGAGCGTAAGCCATCCGCGAGGGACGAAAATTATGTATGAGGGCCTTATACAGTCCATTCCATGGATGGACTATTTTTATGTCGTATCGGCACCACATCCCCATCAAGTCTGATGCCCAAGGTGCAATTATCAGGAGCCCACTGAACTCAGACACAGCTATAGATAGGAGCCAAGCAGGCTTAGGTGCAGACCCAGGGGGACAGGTAGGTTGGCTATAGCACCAGTAGAGTCATAGAAACCTGGATAGAGGTATAAAGAATGAGTTGTAATTTTCAGGGCTTATGGGGTCCTGGTAGGTTATTTCTTGCCTGTTATCTAGAGCTTATGAATATATGATTGTACAGTCATAGCTCACATACGCGTAGTGCTCTGCTAGATGCAGATTACAAATAAGCTTGCTTACAGGTTAATCTTTATGCCCCTTCTCTCTATTTACTTTCAGTCTTTAACATCTTACTTATTGCCTTACATATTCGGTACATACTGTACTGACGCCCATCCCTAGGCACTGCATTACTTGCTTGCAGGTGCGGATAGACATGAATTAGGTCCTTCTTAGCTTTCAGCTAAAAGTTAGCAGTACAGTTAGCTCCCCTCCTCCGATGCTGATTAGTTAGAAGGTTTATTCTTTGACTGTACAGTATGGGTAGGTCGGGGCCCTGTCTCGACAAATATTCCACTCCTAGAGTCTTGTAGATTATAGTTCCCTGTGGTTAGTTTGTTGATGGCCATGTGGGGCTTTGTCTAGCTATTAGATAGTGGCCTTGTCGGCGATAGTATAGTTATAGCTGCCTGATTTTCATTTCAATTATAACTAGACAGCGTTGTGGTCTTGTCGGCCCACATAGGATTCCATTTGTTGCTTACTGTAGGGTAGTTGTTTTATTTACGGGTGGCTATACGGCCTTTTCAACTGGAGGCTGTGTTTACATTCAAAATATAGCCCATTGTTTTCTTGAATTGAGTTGTAGGCATGCACTAGACGTGCATAAGCCTAGCCAAGTCAGCCACAATCCAGTGTGGAACTAGGTTCCATTCATGCCTTCTAAGGTGAGGTGTGACAAACTTTGTATCAAAGAAAATCGTATCCCATGGAGTCTACAAGCCATGCCAAGTAGAGTCTTACCTATGAAAGTGTTGTGCACCACATTCTATAAAAAGGAGGCTGCGAGGCATGTTAGGGTGGTTACTTTTCTTTCTCTTCTAGTCGTGCTATAGAGTTGTCCTATATAGGTTTGAGTCTCTAAGTTCCCATTTTTATGTCTGTCTAGAGTAATATGTGATATGAGATAGACTCCAGCCAGCCACAAGATAACTCTAGCAGTAGGAGGAAGTACCAGTGCGACGCCATAGTTGGGGGACAACCAGCTTGAGGATGAAGGAGGATGTCTTTCAATCTTCCCAATATCTTCCTGGGGCACCGGGAATTTCGTAAGACCCAAAGGTTGACTCTGCGTTCCAAGGGTGATAGAACTTCATTAGTAAATTATAGCCAAGGTGAACCGGGCATACTAATACATCAGCTAAACGAAGGGAGGTAAGCCTTTCAAGAAGGATGTACCGACAACCCAGGGTTTTCGGAAGTCCTACCTTAACATATGGATTAGGAAGTTAAATGTTGAAGCAACAACTGTGTATCCCTGGAAACTTCGCCAATGAAGGGCGTTATGGGATCAGATAAGGAGGGAAACTCCAGGCCTAGAATTATTAAGCCTTATAAATCCTCCGAAAGGTTAGCCATGTGGCCTATGCGATAGATTACCTTCGGAGCTAAGGATCTGTTCATCAACACTATGCGAGCACATAGAAGAACTTGTCTCAAATTAATCCAATTGGAACACCTACAAGCATAGAAGCACTGTTCTATGGAGAGACTCAAATAGTTGTAGGAGCCATCTTGAAAACTAGAGTTCTAGCCCATTACAGTATTAGGGGGAGAATAGAAATATAGAAGAAATGGATTGAAAAACTATGAATGATGCAAGTATGGAAATATTCAGTTATTTTAGGCTTTACAGTGATAGTATACAGACCCAGATGATTTAAGTTATGGCAAGATAGTTCCAAATGTTACAGTTGACTTTATTTCTATTATTATCATTCGAATATGTTATATGTGACAGAGCTATGTTTCAGTTGCAAATAGCATTTCATGAGATGTCTGTATTGGATTTTTTTGTGTTTTAGGTTTTTGGATAGTCCATAATACAGATGGGACTCTACCAAAATTTCATCAGCAACAGTATAAAAGAGTTAACCCCTTTAAACCTGAGAATGACATTCGAGGAAAAATCTTCCTAAGGGGGGGAGGATGTTACACCTCATAGAATGTTATCGATTAGTACGCGTATGTGTAAGATGTGACGAGTTGTTGCTACCAGTAGATTGCGATTAGACATATTGTAATTAGTTGTTGCTTGTATATAAAGATCATATATGTTGTGATTAGCTACTATTTAGTAGATTACAGATATATATGTTGTGGTTAGCTGCTAGAAAATATATGTAGATTATATCGCAGTATCCCTCATCGGAAAAGAACATATTAAGTGTGATACGCGCTAGGAGCATCATAGAAACTCTTCCATCCTCCAGTTCATTGTATTGGTAGAATAGTATGTTTTATTGCCAAGCCTAGACCTTAGAAGCTCTTGAATAGTCATGGCCACTAGCAAGCTCAGGCACCTGCTTCTCTAGCTCTCTCCTGCAGCTCAAACATATGCAAGTCATAAGCTCGCATGCTCTCCGCTCTAGCCCTCTTGCGCTCTTTCCTTTCTTTTTTCCTCCTCTTCCTTGCACTTTCTGCTCTATCCTCCTCAGCGGCTATTTTCTTACACTCCTCACCAGCTGCAGTCGGCTCCCAATAGGCCGCCAAATCAAGCTCGTCATCAGGATCGACATCTAAGTCTGGAAGAGTGGGAGCTGCTATAACTATTGGTTGTGGTAATGAAAAAGTAACTACTTGGCTCTGAAGAGCCCCCAACTCCGTACGGAGACTACTGGTGTCTTTCTGCTTGCCATCTTCTCATTGAATCGACTATCAAAACTGTCCAGGAGGGCATGTAAAGCTTGAGCTGATGTTGCTATCTCTTCCTTGACCCATGGTTTAACATTATCCATCATCGCCTAAATCTTCTGCTCCATTGTGGTTAATCTTTTTTTACTAGCTTTTGGAGGAAGTCTTGTGGCACCAAGATGTAAGCTGCTGGATTTTGAGTGTGTAAGCTGGGCAATGGTGTAGCTAAGGTGCTGGGAGCTGATTCTGAATGACTGGCGTTTGAAGTCGGTGTCTCTCTTTGCTCTGAGTACTAGGGATGTTCACCTGTGCGTCCCCTGCTGGCTGGGCTGCTAGGATAGCTATGGGAATCCTGGATCTTCTTACCAGGATTATCGCATCCCGAAAAAGGATTATAATTGCAATCCTTGGGCCTCCAATCAACCGCTCATCACCCCGTGGAACTTCTGCCTCCATATATAATCTGAACACAAGACTTGGGAATGGGATAGTAGTGTTTACTCCCACTGTCTGGTCTCGTATCTCATCTGCTATGATCCTCGAAATATTGATGGGGTAACTAGACATGAGGCATGCAACCAAAGCTACTCTATCAGCACTCAATGTGTTGTCATTGACCGTAGGTGCTAACTGATGGCGCACTATGTCCAGCAGGCTTTTGCAAAGAAGTTCAGTGAATTCTTGATCACCGGCTTTCCACTTGTAACCTATTCAGCCTCATCCTTATTCTTAGCAATCACCTTTGCTAGCCATTGCAGTCTCCTTTGTCGCTCCTACAAGCCCAAGGACTTGATCTGCTTCATTGCCTCCACTCGGTAATCATACTCTGGCATCATCCTAGTAAGTAAGAACTGTGGGCCGTACAACAATCGAGTAATGATCTTCTCAGATATATCAAATTCTCGACCTCAGACCATAACACTCTCCAGACGAGGCTGGTCTTTTATTTCCTGCCCTTCCTTTGCCTTTACCCCCATGGTGACCAAGTAGTTGGCATAGAACTCCCGAACTATATTTTCTGTGTACTGTTTTAGAGTCTTGGTCATCCACTCAAAACCATAAAAGCTAAAAATCCTCTTCATTTCCTCAACTTCATTCAATGCAGTTGTGAGGATCCGTGGTTCTTCTTGAATGCTCCTTCGTGGATTTTGTTGGGCAGTGAGAGAGATGCCTTGTTCATAGATTTCTTTGGCACCTGGAACTCTCCACCGAATTTTATGGTTTTCCTTGGGTGGGGTATGTTCCTGTGCAGTAGCAGGTGCCTCCTCTTCTGCTTCTTCATTGCCACTTTCCTCTTCACTCTAGGTCTCTCCTGACCATTCTTCAGCATTGGAGTCGCTCCCTGACTTTTAACGTTCCTCTCTAACTCCCTCTTCACACTGGGAAGCTTGAGTGGATGTGGCAGTGATTTCTTCAGCTTGGGCCTTTGCTCTCGCCCTAGTGGTTGTGGTTCCATCGGTGTCTGAGGTGTCTACTTGATACTCCTCAATGGAACAGCTAGGTGAGTCTCCGGCCTTATCAGACTCTGAGTCAGTCGGTTCATCAATCTCCTTTGGGCTTTTGGTTTGTCTTCCCTGCGTTTGTATGTCATTGTACCCTTAGAGAAAGAAGTTAGCATTCCGTTTTTGAAAAAGAGAAATTAGAAAAGAAAGTTGCAGCTTTTCATCACGAGTCGACAGTACGAGTCGTACCACAAAGGTACGGCTCGTAGGAGGTCCCACATTCTGAGTCATCTAAGCTACTACTTGAAGGTACGGCTCATACCATGAAGGTACTGTCCGTACATTGAGTCATCTGAGGTAGCTCCAACTTAATTTTCTTCTGAATTTTTTTACGAGTCATGGTATGACCCATAGGTCGATTCCATGAGTTGTACTGAGAGATTTGTTGTGTGACATTGTTCAGTTTTGGGGTACGAGTGCTTAGTATGACTCTTAGTGTCTAACTACGATCCGTACTGTGCCTCATACCTTTTCCAACCTTTTGTTGTATTTTGTTTTCTCTATGTGCATTGGTACTATTTGTCACATTTTGGGTATTCAAAATTCCCCTAGCTTTAGGCATGTTTCGAACTCATTTAAACAGTGCTCAACCCTCCCATTTTTCTTGTAGCCATAACCCGTAGCCTTAACCCATTAAAAATTGAAGTTTCAAACTCAACCCAACAATCAACATTCATTTAAGTTTTCATGAATATCATAGTTTCAACCCAATAAAATTGTATTTCCTTTCGAACCCATTTTTCAAGTATCATAGTCGACTCACAAGGGCTTGAGTTTCGGCACTTTATTCATGAGTGATTGAAGAAATTCAAAGTAGAATACCTACTTGTTTGTTGTTTCATGGACCGAAAATGAACTTCTAGGGATTTTCAAACTTAGTCGGAACAAGGATTTTTGCTCGATTCCTTGGTGATGACAAGCTACAGCTGTGGGGGAGGTTACTTCATTTGTGGGTTTGTGGTGATTGCGTGGGAGAAGGATGTAATTTGATGTTTAAATAGGTAGGGGAAAATTTAAAAAAATTTGGGCCGAGTCGGGTACTAATGTTGATTTTGACCCGTCATGACTCGTACCATGAGTCGTAGGAAGGTCCTACGGATCGCCTCTTGGACTAGTGGGCAACTTGTTAAAGAAAACTTACCTAGCGACCTACGATTTCATCCTACAACTCGTACCAATGAGATATGATCCTTAGGGTGATTCGTAGGTCTGGGCTTGGAATTTTGTCATCCTGAACCTCACCACGACTGCTGCTACGACTCGTAGGATCTCATTACGGGTCATATTGAGAGCCATAGCAACTAATGTTTCAGCCTCCTATTTTAAATTTTCCCTGCACACTAAGCACACATTAGTTCAATAACTTGGGTCGCCTCCCAAGAAGCGCTTGATTTAACATCGTGCAAGACGTAGGTAGGCTGGTTACTCATACTTCACAAGTCCACCACTTGGGTTACCTCCCAAGAAGTGCCTGATTTAACGTCGCGGCACGACGCAAATCTTTTGGCTACTCAAAATTCGTCAAGTGATTCTCTCATCCTTCAGTGTTGAGATCACATTAAATTCCTTGGGTTGCTTCATTGTCTTGCAGATCTTGAATGTGACCACCTCTTGATTCAGCCTAAAAATCAACAGGCCAGCTTCCACATCTACTAGAGCTCTCCCGGTTACAAGTAATGGTCGCCCCAAAAGGATGGGGACCTCATAATCTACCTCGCAATCCAAAATCACAAAGGCTGCTAGGAATATAAATTTATCTACCTTAACAAGCACATCGATCAGGATCCCCACCGACTTCTTAACTGTTCTGTCGGCTATCAGTAGCCTCATGTTGGCCGCTATAGGAGTTCCCAATCCTAAATTCTTGAATATAGCCAAGGGCATCAAATTAATGCTAGCTCCCAGATCACAGAGTGCCCTTGCGAACTCAACATTTCTAATCATACATGTTATAGTGAAGGCACATAGTCCTCCTTTTTCTGTGCTAATACCCTTGTAGCTATGGCACTATAGTGATGCACATTGTCAATAAGCTCATAGCTCACAGATCTCTTCTTTGTCACCAGGTCCTTCATAAACTTTGCATATCCTGCCATCTGCTCTAACGCTTCGACCAATGGTATGTTCACAGAAAACTGCTTAAGCATTAAAAGGAATTTCTGGAACTTACCATTTTCCACCTTCTTCTTCATCCTTTGGAGGAATGCTGGTGGTGGCTGTCGGATAGCTTTTTGCACTTGCATTGCCCCTTGATCCATGACAGGTTCCTTATCACCTCTCGGGGCCTCTTGCAACTCACCAGTCTCTTTTTCAGCACTTGTATCATCATCCTCCATTATGTTCTCTTTCTTCCATTCAACTTCAACTGGAAATAGGGGGTCAAATATGGTTCTGCCACTCCTAGTCACTACCGCCATACAATGTGCATCGTTCTTCGGATTTTGAACAGTGTTGCTAGGTAGTGTACCCTTTTGTCTAGGGTTGCTTGATGCTAACAGTTGAACAAGTTGGTGTTCAATTTGCTTGATGGCAGTAGCATGTGATTCCACCTTTTGACCCATACTTGTCAAATCACCTCGGATATCCTTCAGCTAATCATCAGTGGAACTCACCTTCTTCAACATCTCAGCCATCATGCTCTCCAACTTTGATTGCCCAGCCTCCCCTTCTCGTGCATTAGGAGGCACATAGAATCCAGCCCAATCATTGAGATAACCATCATTTCACCTCCAATCACCTTCATGCTCACGACCTTGGCTCCTATCTCTGAACTCATTTTTGTTGTAGTTGTCTCTATACTGGTTCCGACCTTAATTTCCAGAACCTTGGCGCCAATTGTCTTGTCCAGACTCTTGGGCGTTCGTTTGGAAACCCGCCACCTAGCTATCCAAAAGGTTTGCCTCCTCCTCAGAATTAGAGTGATCATCTCCTTGCTCGCTTCCTTGAGTACCCATTGCATTAACTTGTTTGGCTCCAGCTCCCATAAAAAGCTTTGTCATGAAGTCAATGATGGGGGCATGTGAGCCAACTCCTGGTCGGGCTCTTATTTTTTTATTTGTTGGTCTGCAGTCAAACCAACAACATATGTGCCTGCCACTGCATCAGCTTCCCTCGTATGCCAGGCCTTGTTTGTCTTAGTCAATCTGTCAATAACTGTGACAGCTTGCTCCCAGGTGTGAGTCATCAAATGCTCCTCCAGCTACCATTTCTGCTATAACCTTGCTGCAATTGTTCAGACACCTGTAAAAAATTTCCAAAAAACTATCATCTGGAATTTTGTGGTTGGGGCACTTAGTCAATTTCTCTTTGATTCTCAACCAAGTTTCATGAAGTGCCTTAGTCTTAATCTGTCAAAAATTATAGATCTCATCTTTTAGTTGTAACATCTTGGACGGGGGAAAGAATCTCTCTAAGAAAGCCTGTTTAAGCTCCCTCCAGTTGATTATGGAGTCGTTGGGCAACTCCAATAACCACAAAGTAGCTTCCCCTGATGAAGAAAAAGGGAAGAGTCTGAGCCGTATTGCATCCCGGCTTACTCCGAGCAATCTGTACGCGTTGCATATTCCTACGAAGTTCATTAGGTGTAGGTTGGTATCATCCGCTGCGTGACCACTAAACACCCTTTTCATATTTAGCAAATGAATCATGGTGCTTGTAATGTCGAATTTGGCCCCAGCAGGCAGTGGTGGTGGCACAACTGCTCCAGTTGACCCGACTTCATCAATATATGGGTCATCTCATCATTAAAGAATTGAGGGGAAAATATATGAGCTCTATTTCCCCTCCCTTGTCGACCAGCGTTTACCACTTCATCTCTGTCATCTTCCATATGTTGTAGTGCAGCTTACCGAGCTAGTTTGGCTTGCCTAGCTTCTTCAGTTATACGGGCCTCTCTTTTTTATCCTCGTGGTTTTTCATGTTAAGCAGTACTCTTTCTATTTCTGGATTTAATGGAACAAGGGGATCTCCTCTACTCCGAGTGCTTGGCATTCACCAGAGAACAAACTGTGGGTATCAAAAACACAAAAATAAACGTAATTAAAGAAATAACTACCAAAAAGTTAATTACAAGCTAATTACCTAGTTTCAGCCGTATTCCCTGGCAATGGCGCCACTTTTTTTAAAACGCTCAAACCACACCTCTTACTAATGTGGACATTGTCAATAAAGAACCCAACTAGAGGTTGGGGTCGACCCCACAGGGAATAGGGAGACTGGATTATAGCTGGTAATTGAACTTGTAAGGTAGTTACTTCAAAATAGGGGGATTCTAAAGAAATCAATAATAAAAGAAGATATCAAATTCTAATGTTAAGTCAATATCAAAGGATAACTAGGGTTTTTGTTCCCCATGGGTTCATAGCTGCTTTGGGTATACACTCGTGATTATTACCAATACTCACTTATACAACTGATAACATAGGTTCATTCAAACAACCGAAAAGTCCCTATTGAATGATTATACTCAATCACTCGACCAAGTCTCATGAGCTGTTACAAACTATATGTTATCACTAAGTTCTAGATTTAACTATCCCGCAATCCCAGCTCAAGTTAATACAATTATCATCAAATAAGGCTCCATTGTAATTCTCTTTTCCTAATCTCTACCTCTTCGACCAAAGAAAGTAAAGAATTCGGGCATGTCCTAACGATGCGCAATGTTAAGAAACGTTTAAGCATGATGAGACTACAATATAAGTGTTTGTATTGGTTTTAAGATCACTTTTTGTAACCCTAGCTTGTTAATTCACCATGGTTCCCATAGCCCTAGCTATGGAGGTTTTAGCCTCTCATAGTTTACAAGGTTGTGATTTGAATTCATAATTAAAAATAAAAATCAATACTTACAACAATGATTGAGAAAAAACACTTCCTTCAATTACTCCACAAAAATCCAAGACAAGATGAATTCAAGAACAGGTTGATCACAAGTTAAGACCAACTCAATTCTCTTTCTCTCAAGGTTTCTACTCTCTAAAACTATCAAATTGACGTCCTCCTATAAACATAAAACCTAAAACATATTTATACAGACACAAAAATTCTTTTCCTAAGCCAACAGGGTGAATATCCATATATGTCGCCTCCAGTGCCACGACTCGACCTACGATCCGTAGCATGCTCCTACGACCCGTAGTTTCCTCTTGTACAATCTCAGCTGGCTAAATTCTGGATAAGTGTTGGATCTGGGTACAACTCGTAACATCAATTCACGACTCGTATTGAGCTCCCCTACCTTGAATTAGAGATTTTGAAGTTTTTTCTGAAGTTCATCACGACAAGAATGGTACGAATCGTACCTTCGTCTTACGGGTCATACTTTCTTCTCGTAGAAGGAGTTAGACTCAGATGCAATTCTTCTTGATTTCATCACGAATTCCTCATCATGACTCGTATAGGACTTCTACGAATCATACTAGGAGTCGTGGGTCACATCTACTCAGCCTTAACTTTCAGCAACTTCTCACGACCACTAGTACGACTCGCAGGTCCTTCCTACGATCCATACTGTGGTCTACACTTTTTGCCCATTTTGCACTTTTTAAGCTATCCTTTGCAATTTTCAGTTCCAACAACTGTTTATCCTATAACAAAAGGAAAAGTACCTCATATCCATATAAATACACCTAAATCCATGTTGTTTTCTTAGTTTTGAACGTGAAATGTGCTACAAATCCACAGCATATCAACACCCTCAACTTAAGACTTTTGCATGTCCTCAGGCAAAGAAAAGAAAAACTAGAACACGATGCTCAACTAGAAAATAGACTTAAGATACTACATCCAATACTCAAACAAACCTGCACTTTCTATACAAACTCTATTGACCCTTACTCATGGAACCACATCAGCTAATGCATTACAAGCGACCTAAAAACATCATAAACAGGGATCAAAACATGTCATCTAGCTATCAACAGGCAGTCAAGTAATCATGAATGTTTTTCACACAGACCAAACGTAAAAGCAAACATAATTCATGTACCCTCACATAAATGAAGTCCCCTCTCATATATGAATTGTCAAACATAGCATGGGACTAAACAAGTAAGGCACTTACTCTTACAAAGAAGTTACAAGTATTATGTGTCAGATACCATAGGCTTGCCCTTATTTTCTCTGCTACGATTTTTCAGATGGGCGAATTAAGATCACTATAGGACTTGGTATGGCTTGTAATGTAGGCTCAAGGCTGGAGATGATAAAGATGGAAGATTTTATAAGTAACTATTCTTTCTTTGGCACTACATACATTGGCTACACCATTCACCTAATTCACCCTTTTATTCTTTCATTCCCTTTTGCCCCCTTTTCTCCTTTTTATTCAAATTTGCATGGGTGTGGTGAGTTTTCTCTTTTTTTTTCAAAATTTTCAAAATTTCTTTGAGCTTTATTTTTCAACATTTATAGCATTTTTCTTTATTTTCTTTTCTTTTCCTTTCTTCCATTCCCACCTTTTATGCACCCCTACTCTAGCTGCCCTCAGCTTAAACATTTTGCTTATGTTGAGGTTCACAATATCCAAGAAAGGACCAGGGCCAAAATAGGTTCATACAAAAATTGGTACGGTTAATCAGTAAATCAAAGAAACATGGTCTATTAAGGCTCAAACTTGGGATCAAGTGATTCATGCAACTTTTGGCAGCGCAATATAGGCTAAAAGTGAGCTAAATAAAAAATAGCCTATGATCATATCCTAACCAACCATCCTTAGCCTATGTAGAGACCAACCAGGCAAGTTCTAGATCTACAACACAATACCGAACTAACTAATATACCTCACTCACACATGGTACATGAACTATTTTCACCTCACCTGTCTAGTTTATACATGGCTTAAAAAAAATTACTCATGCTGACAAACTAAATGACATCTAAAGATCCACAACAATCATGCATGTTGTCACAAATACATAGCTAATGTATTAGAAAATTTTTAAATAGGGTCAATTTTTTTACAAAAACCAAAACTAGTGCAATTTTCTTGGCTGAGTACACCTAAGCTACTTTCTAATTAAACAAAATCACAAACTTAAAATAAAAATCCTACACATGCCAGTTCTACTAGATAGCATGTCTAAGGGGAAAGAAACAATAGCTAGAAAAACCCTCAAACAGACCAAAAATCCCGAAAATCACAAGTACACCCCTCCCTTTTTGAAAAGTTACCTTCTTCCCCGAAGCATCATCTAGAAGATCATAGTGAAGAGAACATGCCTGTGGCATACTAGAAGCTCCTGCCATCTCGCGAAGGTGGTACCTCCGCTGCAATAGTGGCGCTAGAGGTGGCCGGCGGGCTCAAAGGTGTGTCAATGGGGGGAGTGGTCCCCCCAGTAATTATGGCCGCTTGAATGGCTTCTAGAACTCTCGGGGCTAAATGTGGCTCTCCCAAAGAGTCATGGCCACTGGCAAGCTCGAGCTGAGCTAATGTGGAGCTACCTTCTCCTCTGGCTCTCTCTTGCAGCTCAGGCATATGCGCGTCATGAGCCCGCATGCTCTCCACTCTAGCCCGCTTGCGCTCTTTCCTTTATTTCTTCCTCCTCTTTCTTGCACTTTCCTCTCTATACTCCTCAGCAGCTCGTTTCTTACCCTTCTCACCAGCTGTAGTCGGCTCCCAATATGCCACCAAATCAAGCTCGTCATCAGGATCGACATCTAAGTCTAGAAGACTGGTAGCTTCTATAACTGTTGGTTGTCTTAATGACAAATCAACTACTTGGCTCCAAAGAGCCCCCAACTCCGTACGAAGACTGTTGGTGTATGTCTGCTTCGCCATCCTCTCATTGAATCAGCTTTCAAAACTGTCTAGGTGGGCATGTAAAGCTTGAGCTGCTACTTCTTCTCTATCTTGACCCATGGTTTAACATTATCCATCACCGCCTGAATCTTCCGCTCCATCGTGGTGAATATTTTTGCTAGCTTTTGGAGAAGTCCTGTGGCACCAAGATATAACCTACTAGTGTCTGAGTTTGTAAGTTGGGAAGTGGTGCAGTTGAGGTACTGGGAGCTGATTCTAAATAACTGGCGTCTGTAGCTGGTGTCTCGCTTTTCTCCTGAGTACTGGGGACATTCACCTTTGCGTTCCCTACTGGCTGTGCTGCTGGGATAGTTGTGGGAATCCTGGATCTACTTACCGGGTTCATCTCATCCCTGATAAAGCCAATATCCGCAATCCTTTGGCCTCCAATCAACCGCTCATCACCCCGTGGAACTTCTGCCTCCATAGAAAATTTAAACACAAGACTCAGGAATAGGGTATTAGTTCTTACTCCCATTGTCTGATCTTGTATCTCATCAGTTATATTCCTCAAAATACGGATTGGGTAAAAAGACATGAGGCATGCAACCAAAGCTGCTCTGTGAGCACTCAGTGTGTTGTCATTGACCGTACTTGCTAATCGATGGCGCACTAGTGTCTAGCGGGCTTTTTCAATGAAGTTCAATGAATTCTTGGTCACCTACTTTCCACCTGTAACCCATTCGGCCTCATCCTTATTCTCATCAATCATCTCTGCTAGCCATTGCAGCTGCCTTTGTCTCTCTTGCACGCTCAAGGATCTGATCTGCTTCATTGCCTCCACCCGATAATCATACTCTAGCATCATCTTGGTAGGTAAGAACTGTAGGCCGAACAACAATCGAGTAATGGTTCGCTCAGATATTTCAACTTCTCGACCTCGGACCATAACACTCCCCAAACGAGGTTGGTCGTTTATTTTATGCCCTTCCTTTGCCTTTACCTCCATGGTGGCCAAGTAGTTGGCATAGAACTCCCGAACTATATTTTTTGTGTACTATATTGGAGTCTTAGCCATCCACTCAAAACCATAAAAGCTAAAAATCCGCTTCATCTCCACAACTTCATTCAATTCGGTTGTGAGGATTCACTGTTCTTCTTGGATGCTCCTCTTTGGCTTATTTTTTCCAATGAGAGAGACTCCTTGTTCATAGATTTCTTTGGCTCCCGGCACTCTCCAACGGATAGTATGGATTTACTTGGGTGGGGTCTGTTCCTGTGCAGCAGCAAGTGCCTCCTCCTCTGCTTCTTTACTGCCGCTTTCCTCTTCACACTGGGTCTCTCCTAACCCTTCTTCAGCATTGGAGTCGCTCCCTGACTTTTGACATTCCTCTCTAACTCCCTCTTCATAATGGCAGCTTAAGCAGATGTGGCAGTGGTTGCTTCATCTTAGGCCTTTGCTCTCGCTCTAGTGTTTGTGGTTCCATCGGTGTCTAAGGTGTCTACTTGATACTCCTCAATCAAACGACTAGGTGAGTCTCCGGCCTTGTCATACTTCGAGTCTGTCGGTTCATCAATCAATCTCCTGTGGGCTTTTGGTTTGTCTTCCCTACGTTCGTATATCATTGTACCCGTAAAGAAAAATGTTAGCATTCCGTCTTTGAAAAAGAGAAATTTTAAAAAATGTTGAGCTTTACATCACGGGTCGACAGTATGAGTTGTACCATGAAGGTATGACTCGTAGGAGGTCCAGATTCTGAGTCATCCAAACTACAACTCGAAGGTACGACTCATACCATGAAGGTACTGTTTGTACATTGAGTCGTCTAATGTAGCTCCAATTTAATTTTCTTCTGAATTTTTCTACAACTCATGGTACAACTCGTAGGTTGATTCCACCAGTCGTACTGAGAGATTTTTTGTGTGACATTGTTCAGTTTTGGGGTATGAGTGCTTAGTACGACTCGTAGTGTCTAACTACGATCTTACTGTGCCTCGTACCCTTTCCAACCTTTGTTGTATTTTGTTTTCTCAGTGTGCATTGGTTCTTTTTGTCACATTTTGGGTATTCGGAACTCCCCCAGGTTTAGGCATGTTACGAACTCATTTTAATAGTGCTCAACCCTCCCCTTTTTCTTTTAGCATTAACCCATAGCTCATAACCCCTTAAAAATTGAAGTTTCAAACTCAACCCAACAATCAACATTCATTTAAGTTTTCATGAATATCACAGTTTCAACCCAATAAAATTTTATATCCTTTTGAACCCATTTTTTGAGTATCACAGTTGACTCACAAAGGATTGAGTTTCGGCCCCTTCCACTTTGATTCATGAGTGATTGAAGAAATTCAAAGTGGAATACTTACTTGTTTGTTGTTTCATGGATCGAAAATCAACTTCTAGGGCTCTGCAAACTTAGTTGGAGCAAGGATTTTTGCTCGATTCCTTGGTGATGTGAAGCTACGGGTATGGGGGAGGTTACTTTGATTTTTGGGTTTGTATTGATTGCATGGGAGAAGGGTGTAATTTGAAGTTTAAATATGTAGGGGCAAATTTAAAATTTAGGCAAGTTTAAATAGGTAGGGGAAAAATTCCTTGGATTGCTTCATTGTCTTGCAGATCTTGAATCTGACCACCTCTTGATTCGGCCTAAAAATCAACAAGCCAGCTTCCACATCTACTAGAGATCTCCTGATTACAAGGAATAGTCTCCCCAAAAAGATGGGGACCTGATAATCAACCTCGCAATCCAAAATCACAAAGTCTGTTGGGAATATAAATTTATCTACCTTGACAAACACATCGATCAGGATCCCCATCAGCTTCTTAACTGTTCTGTCGACCATCAATAGCCGCATGTTGGCTGGTGTAGGAGTTCCCAATCATAACTTCTTAAATACAGCCAAGGGCATCAAATTAATGCTAGCTCCCAGATCATAGAGTGTCATTGTGAACTCAACATTGCTAATCATACATGTTATAGTGAAGGCACCGAGTCCTCTTTTTTTTGTGATAAGACCCTTGTAGATATGGCACTATAGTGATGCACATTGTCAATAGGCTCATAGCTTACGGATCTCTTCTTTGTCACCAGGTCCTTCATAAACTTTTGCATATCCTGCCATTTGCTCTAATGCTTCAACCAATGGTATGTTCACAGACAACTGATTAAGCATTGAAAGGAATTTCTGGAACTTACCATTTTCCACCTTCTTCTTGATCCTTTGGGGCAATGGTGGTGGTGGTCGTGGGATAGCTTTTTGCACTTGCGTCGCCCCTTGATCCCTGACAGATTCCTTCTCACCTCTCGGGGCCTCTTGCAACTCACCAATCTCTGTCTCAGCACTTGTATCACCATCCTCCATTATACTCTCTTTCTTCTATTCAACTTCAATTGGAAACGGGGGGTCAATTATGGTTTGCCACTCCTAGACATTTCCGCCATACAATGTGCGTCATTCTTCGGATTTTGGATAGTGTTTCTAGGTAGTGTACCCTTTTGTCTAGGGTTGATTGATGCTAACAGGTGCCCAAGTTGGTGTTCAATTTGCTTGATAGCAGAAGCATGTGATTCCACCTTTTCACCCATACTTGACAAATCACCTCGGATCTCCTTCAGCTGATCATCGGTGGACCTCACCTTCTTCAACATCTTAGCCATCATGCTCTCTAACTTTGATTGCCTATCCTCCCCTTCTGGTGCATTGGGAGGAACATCGAAACCAGCCCGCTTATTGCGATAACCATCATTGCACCTCCAATCACCTTCGTTCTCACGACCTCAGCTCCTATCTCTAAACTCGTTTCTGCTGTAGTTGTCTCTATACTAGTTCCGGCCTTTATTTCTAGAACTTGGCTCCAATTGTCTTGTCCAAACGCTTGGGCGTTGGTTCGGAAACCTGTCAACTGGCTATCCAAAGGTTTTTCCTCCTCCTCAGAATTAGAGTGATCAACTCCTTGCTCCCTTCTTTGAGTACCCACTGCATTAACCTATTTGGCTCTAGCTCCAATAATATGCTTTGTCAGCAAGGCCAATGATGTGAGCATGTGAGCCAACTCCTGGTCACGCTCTTCTTCTTTTCTTCATTGGTTTGCAGTCAATCCAACAGCACATGTGCCTGCCACTGCATCTGCTTCCCTTGTATGCCAGGCCCTATTTATCTTAGTCACTCTGTCAAGAATGGTGGTAGCTTGTTCCCAGGTGTGACTCATTAGTGCTCCTCCAGCTACCATGTATGCTACAACCTTGGTGCTATAGTTCAGAGAACTGTAAAAAATTTCCAACAAACTGTCATCTGAAATTTTGTGGTTGGGACTTAGTAAATTTCTTTTTGAATCTCAAGCAAGTTTCATGAAGTGCCTCAATCTTGAGCTGTCAAAAATTATAGGTCTCATCTTTTAGCTGTAACATCCTGGATGGGGGAAAGAATTTCTCCAAGAAAGCCTGTCTAAGCTCCCTCTAGTTGGTTGTGGAGTTGTTGGTCAACTCTGATAACCACAAAGCAGCTTCCCCTGATAGAGAAAAAGGGAAGAGTCTGAGCCGTATTACATCCCGGCTTACTCCGGGCAACCTGTACGCATTGCATATTCTTACGAAGTTCATTAGATGCAGGTTGGCGTCATCCGCTGCGTGACCACTAAACACCCCTTTCATATTTAGCAAATGAATCATGGTGCTTGTAATGTCGAATTTGGCCCCAGCAGGCAGTGGTGGTGGCACAATTGCTTTAGTTGACCCGACTTCATCAATACCTGGGTCATCATCATCATTACTGAATTGAGGGGCAAACCTATGTGCTCTATTGCCCCTCCCTTGTCGGCCAGCATTTACCACTTCATCTCTTTCATCTTTTGCATGTTGTAGTGCAACTTGCCAAGCTAGCTCAGCTTGCCTAGCTTCTTCAGCTATGCGGGCCTCTCTTTGCTCGTGGTTTTTCATGTTACGCAGTGCTCTTTTGATTTCTAGATTTAATGGAACAAGGGGATATCCTCTAGTCTGAGTGCTTGGCATTCACTAGAAAACATCCTGTGGGTATCAAAAACACAAAAATAAATGTAATTAAAGAAATAACTACCAAAAAGTTAATTACGAGCTAATAACCTAGTTTCAGCCGTATTCCCCGGCAGCGACACCACTATTTTGATAACGCTCAAACCACACCTCTTACTGAAGTGAGAAGCGGACGTTGTCAATAAAGAACCCAACTAGAGGTTGGGGTTGATCCCATAGGGAATAGGGAGACTAGATTATAGCCAGTAATTGAACTTGTAAGGCAGTTACTTCAAAATAGGGGAATTCTAAAGAAATTCAATAATAAAAAAATATATCAAAATTCTAATGTTAAGTCAATATCAAAGGATAACTAGGGCTTTTTTTCCCCATGGGTTCATAACTGCTTCGGGTATACACTCGTGATTATCACCAATACTCACTTATACAACTGATAACTTAAGTTCATTCAAACGACTGACCAGTCCCTATTGAATGCCTATACCCAATCACCCTATCAAGTCTCATGAGTGGTTTCAAACTATCCGTTATCACTAAGTTCCAGGTTTAACTATCCTGCAACCACAGCTCAAGTTAATACAATGATCATCAAAATCAAGGCTCCGTTGTAATTCTCTTTTCCTAATCTCTACCTCTTCTACCAAAGCAAGTAAAGAATTAGGGCATGTCCTAAAGTTGCACACTGTTAATAAACATTTAAGCATGAAGAGACTACAATATAAGTGTTTGTATTGCTTTTAAGATCACTTTGTGTAACCCTAGCTTGTTAATTCACCATGGTTCCTACAACCCTAGCTATGGAGGTTTTAGCCTCTCATAGTTGCAAGGTTGTGATTTTCATTCATGATTAAAAATAAAAATCAATTCTTACAACAATGATTGAGAAAAAACACTTCCTTCAATTACTCCACAAAAATCTTGAAAAATAAGTAGCAAGACAAGATGAATTCAAGAACAGGTTGATCACAAGTTAAGACCAACCAATTCTCTTTCTCTCAAGGTTTCTACTCTCTAAAACTATCAAAATGACGTCCTCCTATAAAATAAAACCTAAATAATATTTACACAGACACAAGAACCTTTTCCTAAGCCAATAGGGTGAATTTCCATATCTTTTGCCTCCAGTGCCACAACTCAACCTATGATCCGTAGAATGCTGATATAACCTGTAGTTTCCTCTCGTACAATCTTAGCTGGCTAAATTCTGGCTAAGTGTTGGATCTAGGTACAACTCATACCATCAACTCACGACTCGTACTGAGCTCCCGAACCTTGAATTAAAGATTTTGAAGTTTTTTCTGAAGTTCATAAAGACCAGAATGGTACGACTTGTACCTTCGTCTTATGGGTCGTACTTTCTTCTCGTAGCAGGAGTCAGACTCAGATGCAATTCTTCTGGATTTCATCACGACTTCCTCATCATGACTCATAAAGTCCTGCTACAAATCACACTGGGACTCGTGGGTCACATCTGCTCAGCGTTAACTTTCAGGAACTTCTCACAGCCACCAGTACGACTCGTAGGTCCTTCTTACGATCCATACTGTGGTTTGCACTTTTTGCCCATTTTGCACTTTTTAAGCTATCTTTCGCAATTTTCAATTCCAACACCTGTTTATCCTATAAAAAAAGGAAAAGTACCTTGTATCCACATAAATACACCTAAGTCCATGCTGTTTTCTTAGTTTTGAGCACTGAATGTGCTGCAAATCCATAGCACATCAATGCACCAGATGTGCATAAGAATAACCAGGTTAGCCAGAATCCAGTATGGCACTAGGTGCCAGTCATGCCTTCTAATGTGAGGCGTGAAAAACTTTTTATCAGAGAAGGTTGTATCCTAGGGAGTCTGCAAGCCGTTCCAAGTAAAGTCTTACCTATGGATGTGTTGTGCTTTGCTAGACGTAGATTACGAATAAGCCAGCTTATAGGTTAATCTTTTTGCCCCTTCTCTCTATTTACTTTCAGTCTTTAACAGCTTACTTATTGCCTTACATATTCAGTACATATTGTGTTGATGCCCATCCCTGGGCACTGCATTACTTGCCTGTAGGTTCGGATAGACACGAATCAAATCCTTCTTAGCTTTCAGCCAGAAATCCGCAGTAAAGTTAGCTCCCCTCCTCCGGAGCTGATTAGTTAGAAGGTTTGTTCTTTGACTGTACAGTATGGGTAGGTTGGGGCCCTATCTCGACTAATATTCTACTCCTAGAGGCTTATAGATTTACAATTCCCTGTGGTTAGTTTGTTGATGGCCATGTGGGGCCTTGTCTAGCTATTGGATAGTGGCCTTGTCGGCTATTGTATAGTGATAACTGCCTGACTTTCATTTTAGTTATAAGTAGACAGCATGGTGGTCTTGTTAGCCCGCATAGGATCCCGTTTGTTGCTTGCTATTGGATAGTTGTTTTATTTACAAGTGGCTATACGGACTTGTCAGCCGAAGGCTGTGTTACAACCGAGATATAGCCCGTTATTTTCTTGAATTGAGTTGCAGACATGAACCAGACGTGCATAAGCCTAGCTAGGTCAGCCAGAATCCAGTGTGGCACTAGGTGCTAGTCATGCATTCTAAGGTGAGGCATGACAAACTAGGTATCAGAGCAGGCCATATCCCAGGGAGTATGCAAGCCATGCCAAGTAGAGTCTTGCCTATGGATGTGGTTTGCACCACACTTTATAGACAGGAAGTTGGGAAGCATATTTGGGTGGTTACTTTTCTTTCTCTTCCAGTTGTGCTATAGAGTTGTCCTGTATTGGGTTGAGTCCCTAAGCTCCCATTGTTATATCTATCTAGAGTATATGTGATATGAGATCGACTCCATTCAGTCGCAAGATAACCCCATCAGCAGGAGGAAGTACCAGTGCGACACCATAGCTGGAGGACAACCAACTTGATGTTGAAGGCGGATGTCTTTCAATCTTCCTAGTATCTTCCTTGGGCACCAGGAATTTCATAAGATAATAGATATGCCAGTACTGTCCCCAGTTCTTTCCACAGCCTCAGAGGAGGAGGTCAGGAGTATGGTATGCATATGAGTTGACTTACCTATTAGGTATGTAGGATCAGACAGGGGCTACGGTTAATATGGGATTACCTAGGGAGTACACAAGAAGAGGGAATTACGGGAGTTCTATCTCCACTCCTTTGGACATTGTACAGTTCCATACCTCCATCCTATATAGTAAGGAATAGGTATTTCCTGTCTCCCAGTTTTGTTTTTAGTATAGCAAAGAGCATAAGAATTGCGGCAATGTTTCCTAGAGTAAATAGTAAAGAAGGGTTAGATCCATTGACTCCCGGAAAGTGTTAGGAAGTGGTTGAGACCTCTAGTGTTTAAGTTATCTAGACCTTTACTGTAGTAAATCAGGAGATAAGATATGACTGCCAGTAGCATTCAAGTATGTATGAGAGTCTATAAGTGATAAACCCCCAGAGACAGTAAAGCTCAGGTTAGGAATAGGTCAATTCCGACGCAGTGTGTTAATGACGATAAGGCACACCTACAAGATAATGGTTATGGCCCCAGTTTGTTATATTAAAGGATAGAGAAATCATATGAACAAAATACGTCGGGGTGCGGGTCAATAGGATATAGGTCGTTAGACTTGGCTAGTAATATCCTTGATAGTATAAGGTAGAAGATATTGACCCAGAGTTCAGTTTAAAGGAATAAAGGGAAAGGCACGAGTACTTAACTCTGGGGGCGGGGACCAGAATCACCCTCAAACTAAAAGTAAGTTGACAAAGTATAGGACCACCATTGAATGTCGAGACAAGACAGCTAAGAGATAGTAAGGTTGTAACCAAGAATGCTGCAACACCACCACTAGTTAAGGAGGTAAAGGAGTGGAGACATAGAGACTCTAACCTAGTACAGCCTAGAGACAAGGCCCAGTAAGGAGTGATTAGCCTTTGAGATAATAAGGGGAAAAGTCATAAGACCCGTTGAATCTGCATTCCAAGGGTGATAGAACTTCATTAGTAAACTATAGCCATGGTGCATTATGTATGTTACTCCCTCCATGCAGAGTTTAATGAAAATGCATCAAGATGTAAGAGAGACCTACTAATGGCATGGGTAGAGGGAAGATATTGTCGAGTCATAGCATAGAGATTTAATGACCAGCCAGGGAAGGCTGGGTAATAGAAACCAAGCAGCCTAATTCAACAGATAGTCATGCCTGGGTAAAAGCGCAAAGGAGTCAGCCCGAATGTAGTTACAAGTCCATTTTATACCAGGAGTAAATTGATCTCATTTGGGTCACTGTAGAAAGGCTAATAAGGTCAACTCATGTTTCGCCGGGTAGATTATATTTCACCTAAGGGTTTCACCGAGTTAAATGTTTAAGAAGTAGTTCGGTTGCGTGGAGCCCAAGTATCTTATAAATTCTAACAGAGAGGCACAATGTATAGCTAGGTTTTATGTCATTTGAAATATAATTCACGGCCAGAGATTGAGGAAGTACGTAAGTTTCATCGATTTTTCGCCGATTACTATATCAAACGGCGTTCAATCTCAAATTAATATCGGGTATTGAATTCTAAGCCCGCAGGAAGCATTACTACGGAGTTATTTTCTTGAAATTCGCCCAGCAAATAGTAACCCCACCGAGTGAAAGCTATCAGAATTGCTCCAAACTAATTCCTAAATGATCACAGGCATTAAGTAAACATTTCTCCCTTCTGAACCCTTGAGAAATTATAAGTTTTCAACCATACTTTACATAGTTGAATTATAGTTGCTATTGATATCATAATTTATCATTTAAAGGCAAATTTGGTATTGAAATTCGTCCCTTTCTCCCAGTGTAACTATTACAGCTGAAAAGAGCCGCCGAATTCAAGTTGAAACTCGTCGGTTATTTAGGAAATGGAAGTCGAGGTATGTAAGGCTTAACCCTCGGCAAGTTATTTGTTCATGTGATTTGTGGGGTATAAAAACGACACGCAAGTGCACGTGGTCGAACAAGTAGTAAGTGGCTTTAGTAAGCCAAGTATCGATCCCACAGAGACTTGGATTAAGTGAAATTTGCTTAAGTGTACTATATTTTACTTCTAAAAATGGAGACAACAGTGTAACGAAAAAGTTGATAGTTTGTTTTATAAATTTTATACTAAAACTAAGAACAATTATCAACTTTGAATCTGAACTATGAATGAAAGCATGCTGAGGTTAAACGAACATGTAATGGAATTAATTATCATCATACTTTAGTTAATCTTTTCCTCCAGTTGCTAGCCAAGAACATTTGCCAAGAGATTAAAACTCTCGTATTTAACCTCACTTAAGAATCATGAACCATCCGTATACATTTCTGTGATCAAATGCAATTCATGTCCTAGCCATACAATTCAGGTTCCTAAATTGACTAATACGACTTTCAGGTATATTTCTATCCTGAAAGAAAATCAAGACTCAATTTTCCCAAACCAAGTAAAGAACATATCCTATTAATTCACAACTTTCCAATTTCTTTCTCACTAGAGTGAAACCAGACTTTTTAGATGTACATTAATGTAGGCCACACACTAATGCAGTAAGAACAAGAATTAATAGAACAAAATGGAAGAAAAGATGAAAAACCAAAGAATCAATGACCAAATTTCATTACAATTATTCACAACCTCAGCAAGGAGAGGAATTAGCCACTCATTTGTGGATTAAACACCATAAAATGAGTGTTAATCATACAAGCAATTGAATTAAAGAAGAAAGAAAGAGAGAAAAAACCCTGAACTTTTCGTCCCTCAACTGCTTGTAACACACGTCCTTGCTCCACCAAGTCAGAATATTAAAAAATGAACCTAAGTGTGCTATTTATAGTAGTGGGACTTTTTCCCGGAATAACAAGCAACGTGTTACGGAGTGCATCGCGGAGCACTGCCTCCGTGACACGCTACGGACGCCGAAGCCCTCTGGAAATCACCCGAACTTGGCCCCGGCAGCACCCTGCCGCATTGGCAGCGTGTCACGCTGCTTGGGCAGCGCGTTGGCACCTCTTGGTCGCGCAGCCAACCTGCCGTGGCACGTTGCCAACGTGCAGGTGGGCTGTTGTGATCAGCCTGCCTGCCGTGGCACATTGCCGACGCGCCGGTGGGCTGTTTTGTGCCTCCTCTTTGCCGACGTTTGCGTGTTAATTCCGTTTCCAAGCCTCTACTTCACCAACTCATGGATTAGTTACTCAAAAGTCATCAAAACCTACAAAACAAAGGCTAATCATGTTGGTTAGCGCATATCTTCACTCCATATAAAATTACATGAAAATGTATACAATAACTTAGATAAACAAGACTAATTTAAGTCATAAAGCGTATCTCGGGCATGCTATTTTTTCCCGTGATCACAACCCCACACTTAAAGCCTTGTTCGTCCTCGAACAACCTTTTACATTTCATGCATATGGAGACTGATCTTGGGCAGATTTATATGCCCAAGTGATACTCAAACGTATCAATTTTACCTTGTTTGTTGTGCAATGTGTATATAATATCATGTAATTGGTAATAAAATGCGAATTTATACTAACCAACATGATTAGCATTTGTTTTGCAGGTAAATGTGATTTTTAGGAGCTAAAATGCATGTTGGAACTATATCGGAGTTGGACTTGGATGCGAGCGTGGAAAAGACATTGGAATGCACAATTTATAGGGGCTCCGCGATGGAGCCGTGCCACGCTACAATCGCGGTAGCACACTGCCTGGACAGGAATTAAAATGGCAAATTTCAGTGTGCCATCGCGTCAGCTCCGTGGCACGGAGAGAGGCCTCCGCGTTGGCCTCCGTGCCACGTTGAGGCTAATTTACCGGACCCTGAAATTCCAGTGAAGGTACGCGTCCACGCCGTGTCACGGAGGCAGTGCTCCGCGTTGGCCTCCGTGACACGTTGCTTGTTATTCCGGGAAAAATTTCCCACTAGTATAAATAGCACACTTAGGTTTATTTTAATCAGTTTTTAGTTTTTAGACTGAGTTCAGAAGTGGAGAGCAAGGACGTGGGTTAGGAGCAGTTGAGGAACGAAAAAGCTAAGGGATTTCTTCTCTTCTTTTCTTCTTTCTATCAATTGTACGTATGATTTACACTCATTTTAGGATGATCAATCCACAAATGAGTGGCTAATTCTCTTCCTTGCTGAGGTTTTGACACTTGTAATGAATTTTGATTATAATTGATATGGTTTTCTTCTTCTTCTTCCATGTTGTTCTATTAATTCTTGTTCTTACTGCATTAGTGTGTGGTCGACATTAATGTACATCTAAAAAGTCCAATTTCACTCGAAAGAGCAAGAAATTGGAAAGTTGTGAATTAATAGGGTATTGTTCTTAACTTGATTTGGGAAAATTGGGTTTTGATGTGCTTTCCTGATAGAAATATACTTGAAAGCCGTATTAGTCAATTTAGGAACCGGAATTGTATTGCTAGGTCATAAATTGCATTTGATCACAGAAATGTAGACGGATGGTTTATGATTCTAAAGTGAAATTAAATACGAGAGTTTTAATTTCTAGGCGAATGTTCTTGGCTAGCAACATGAAGAAGAGATTAACCAAATTATCATGATTATCAAGTTCATTTCTTGTTCTTAACCTTGGCATGTTCATATCCATTGTCTAAATTCACAGTAAATAGTTGTTATTAATTTTAGTATATATAGTTTAGAAACAAAAACTCAAGTAACTGTTGGTTACATTGTTGTTAGCATAATTAGAAGTGAAATAGGAATATATTAAACTAGGCAACTTTACATATCTTGAGCCTCCTTGGATCGATAGTTGGCTACTTAGCCACTTTATTACTTGTTTTACCACGTGCACTTGCGTGTCGGTTTTTAACCTATACCGGAACACCCGAACAAGTTTTTGGCGCCGTTGCCGGGGAGGCTAGGCGATTTGTGAAATTGTGTTTAGTGTAAATTTACTGTATTTTTATTTTTATTTTCTTAAAGTGTTAACAACTTGGTCTTAGCCTGTATTTTGCAGATTTTGTTTCTGTGAACACTGGCAAGGGACAAAGAGCTGGTGGAATCTTACTTAGAGCCTGAACGTGAATTTCATAGTCAATGCAGAGAAGCTCTACGAAAGAAGCTGCAGTTGCTTAAACAGTCTATGATGGAGCAACAACATCCACCAGTTGTGCGGGCAGTGTTAGTGCCCGATGAAGCAGCAGCAAGGCCGGTTCGCGAGGTGGCAATCCCACACGCCAACAATGTACATTCTAGTATCCGCAAACCAGAGCCTGGAGGGAGGTTTGAATTAAAGCAGAATATGGTGCAACTCTTGCACACAAGCGGACAGTTTACCGGTCTCCCTCATGAAGATCCACAACAACATCTCCAAAACTTTTTGGAGATAAGTGACACTTATATACCCGCTGGAGTGTCACCTAATTATGTTCGGCTCACCTTATTTCCATTTTCCTTACTTGGTGAAGCCAAGAGGTGGTTAAAAGCTGAACCGCCCAATTCTATATCAACGTGGGATGATCTTGCACGGAAGTTTTTGATCAGATTTTTCCCTTTTGGTAAAACAGCCAGACTTAGAAGTCAAATTCTAAGTTTTAAACAGAGGGAGGGAGAAAATCTATATCAAGCCTGGGAAAGATTTAAATCCATGTTGCGGGACTGTCCTCATCATCATCAGTCCAATGAGGTGTTGGTACACACATTTATTGAGGGTTTGGAACCCCACACTAAAATTCTGTTAGATTCAGCAGCTGGAGGGCAAGCGCTGGAAAAGACATATGAGGAGCTGTACACTTTGCTCAACCGAATTTCACAAGGCAATCTAGAATGGAATGCAGATTCGTCAAGAGGTGGAGCACGGAAAGCAGCAGGAGTGCTTGAAGTGGATAGATTCACAGCTATCGCTGCACAGATAGCTGCTTTGCAAAATCAGTTAAACACTCACTTTAGCAATATGAACTTGAACCAGCCTTCAGCTTCGGTCAATGTTGTCCAACAGATGTGGTGTGATGTGTGTGGTAGTAGTGAGCATTAAGCTGAATGTTGTGGTGCAAATCCTGATTCTGTTAACTTTGTGGGCAATGCACAGAGAAATCAGCAGCAGTTTGGTAGTGGCTACAACTCAAATTGGAGAAACCATCCGAATTTTTCGTGGGGTAGCAACAATCAACAAGGCCAAAGTTCCGGGCAGGGTATGCACAGAAACCAAGGAGGGCAATAAAGCTATCAAGCTCAATTCAGAAATCACAATGCCCCTCCTCCACCACCATCACCGAGCATTGAGGAGATGTTCAAAACCATGATCGCTAATCAGGCGCAATTGCAGGCTGACTATGTTAAATTGGCAGCCGAAGTGAAGAATAATCAATTGGCGACCAAGGCTCTTGAATATCAGTTTGGGCAATTTGCTAGTGCCCAAAATACTAGACCCAGAGGAGGATTACCTAGCGACACGGATCCTAATCCGAAGCAGGTAAATGCAGTGACCACGAGGAGTGGTTTACAGTTAAAGGAGGTGGAACCGGAAAGACCGCCTCAAAAGTCAGGAGCAGAAGATGTTGAGGGAGAGCAAATCTCTAATAGGGGGAAGACTAAAGAAGCAGAATCAGAAAGGCCTCCACCCCCGTTCCCTCAACGACTTAAGAAACACAAGGAGGAGGTGTGTTTCCAGAAATTCATGGAGGTACTTAAACAGGTACATGTTAACTTACCTCTTGTTGATGTCTTGCAGGGAGTGCCAAAATATGCGAAACATATTAAAGACATCGTGGCTAACAAAAGTCGTTTGACTGAGTATGCCACGGTAGCTTTAACGGAGGAATGCACTTCCCGTATTCAGAATAGGTTGCCCACAAAACTGAAAGACCCTGGAAGTTTTACTATCCAGCTTACGATTGGGCAAAGTATCCGAGCTAGTGGATTATGCGACTTGGGGGCAAGCATAAATCTGATGCCATCTTCGGTATTCAGAAAGTTAGGTCTAGGGAGTCCTAGACCTACAACGGTAATCTTGCAGCTAGCAGATAGGACTTTAGCTAAGCCGGATGGCATTGTTGAGGATGTGTTAGTGCAAGTAGGCTCCCTCATTTTTCCGGTCGATTTTATTGTTCTTGATTTTGAACCAGATGCTGAAGTCCCATTTATTTTGGGACGACCCTTTTTGGCAACCGGAAAAGCATTAATTGATGTAGCTGCGGGTCAACTCACGATGCGAGCACATGACAAGGTCAAAGTGTTCGATGTGTACAAGGTACCTAAGCTCCCGACTGTTTATAAGGAACTCTCGGTGATCAATGTGATTGATCATGGGAATGCTAATGGAATGAGTGATTCCCGAGAGTTACTAGGAAGGCCACCGGATAAGGTTGAGAACTACTGGGGGGATGACCATGATCGGGACAAATCGTCCATCACCCTAGTAGACAAGTAAGCATAAAGGACGTCGAGCCGCGACGGTAAACCAGGCGCTGCACGGGAGGCAACCCGTGAGAAAAATATTTTCTTTTTCTTTTTTTTGCACAGTGTAGTTAATTTTTATCTTTATTTTTGTTTTTATTTTTTATTTCCAATTTTTATTTTTCTTTTTCTTTTCTTGATTAGGTTTAGATTTTCATTTTAGTTAGTATTTTTATTTTAGTTAGGGAAATCTATTAATCTAACCAATTCTGTTTAGTGAGGTGATTTTCAGGTATAACGGAGGAAATATACATGGAATCGAGAAAATGAGGCAAGGTATGAAAAATTAATTTTGAAGAAACAGGGCACTGGCGCGTTAGCTCCGTGTCACGGAGGTAGGTCTCCGCGTTACCCTCCGTGACACGTTGAAGGCAAAATCCAGATTTTTCAAAAATTCCAGTAAGCCAACGCGTTGGCTCCGTGTCACGGAGGTAGGGCTCCGCGTTACCCTCCGTGACACGTTGCCGTGTATTTGGTGCCGGGTCACACAGGGTTGCCGGGTGACCCGCGTGTTTTCTTCAATTAAAACCCCCGATTTCGCCCCATTTCTTCCCATTCCCTCTTCCCTCCGCGACCAAAACACCTAATTCCCCCTCCCCAAGCCCCGTGCCACGTTCCTAGGCAAGGAATACGTCAAGTTTCTTCGGTTTCTCAATTCAAAGGTATGTTTTCATCGTCTATCTCAATTTGTTTGGCGATTTTAGTCAAATTTGGGCATGTGAGGTGAGATATATCACCCTAGGTAGAAATTAAACATGATGTTGAGTTATTTGTGATTGATATATGTTTGGATTGTTGTATTTAGCGTTTGAACTTATCGATTGCATAAATAATTCGAATTTGATTATAGAATTGTATTCTAGGGCATGAGTGTTGAATTTAACTTGAGTGACTTGATAAGTCGGCAAATTAGATGCCGGGGTGTGTTTGTAAATTGAGAGAAGTCGTGGTAAATATTGTGTAAATGTTAAAAGACGACAAATTCTCGTATTTTTTTTGGGAAAATGCAAAACGTGTGTAAATTGGTTAGATTGTTTGGATTAGATTGTATATAGAATGTTTTTATCATTGTTTTTATTTTGTTGTTGTTTTTGTTGCGAAGTGCGATGTGTGAATTGTTAGCGATAGTAGGATCGGGATTAGCTGTATGAACTCTGAGTAGTACGCTAACCGTTATGCTGTCGAAATTTTTTTGTGAACGCACTAAGCATGAAGTGTATAGTGTTGTCTGTGGTGTAATTAGAGTTATCCTTGCCGTAATTTTGTAGAAGTAGCTAAGGCCTAAGTGTGGGGTAAATGTTGTGTAACCCGACCTTAGCCGAAGTTAACAAGTTTTTAGCTTAACTTTGTGCTTGTTTGTGTAAATTGACAGGTACAATGGCGAGCATATAAGATAAAGGCAAGGGTGCTTCTACCTCAGGCACCGGTAGGAAAAGGATGAGACTGGGCACCGCAGTCCCAGCTGCACCCGCTGTTCCGCGCGGCCAACGCCGCCAATACGGAACAAGATGGGTAACCGAGGAAGGAAAGAAATGGTATGCTAAGCATAAGGAGAACAAGTACTTCCCGGAAGAACATATTGCACGGGAACCACTCGCACAGGAGTTCCCTCGCATTGTACAGAGAATTGAAGCAGCTGGGCTCAGCTTTATTTTTCAGGAGCCCAAGGAGTGCAACCTTCACTTGGTCCGAGAGTTCTACGCAAATTGGAACCCGACCATCAGAAGCCACACAATAAAAATCAGAGGGCAGATTGTCACTCTGGAACCCCACCAATTTAATGCCATTGTCGGAGCGCGGGACACAGACGCCCACGTTCTCCGCCAGCTAAACATCACCCCACCGTACGCCGACATCAGACGTACGTTGTGAGGGGCTCGATCCATAGCCCGATGGAGTAGACATAAGGAGAGGGGTTACCACCAGACTCTGCCTTATTCGCAGATGAACAGGGAGGCCAGAATATGGCTGAAGATTGTGTGTTCGTGTTTGATCCCGGGAGTTCATATGACGGACGTGACCCGGGACCGTGTCTGCTTGGTGTATGCCCTTATGAAAGGGCTTGAGATTAATGTTGGGGCGGTAATTATATCCACCATGAAGAGAGCCAGACTGCACCAGGGCCACAGATACGGGTTTGGCGGACTCATCACCACCTTCCTCCGAGGCCTCGACATTGAGGAAGAGGCTTTGGACTATATTCCGTAGTTGGAGCGGAGGGCCCTCGATATGACAAAGAATAAGGCCCCCGACACTACACACGGACCAGTACTAACTTTGGGCGAGCAACATGCTCGTGACGATCAGTACATGGCACGTATGTTCGGCATGCAGATGCTTCAGCTACGGATTGGTGGGAGACCAGCCACCGAGGAAGAATTATGGCAGCTGGAGCTGGACTACCCCTTTGGCGAGAACACCAGAGCCTTATGTCGGGTGGGACCAGCCTTCGTGGAGCCGACGGATGACGATGTCCCTATTGATAAGGATACACGTCGGGAGGACTCCGATGTGGAGTCTGATGACGACGATGGAGCTGACTCAGATATGGGCGACGAGGCCGCAGCACCGAATGAAGAAGTTGAAAATTTCGACTAATCAGGGAGTTCCACCACCCGAATTTTATGAGTTGTAATTTTTGTGAACACTGGGGACAGTGTTCGATTTAAGTGTGGGGTGGGGAGTAGCTAGGTGTTGGGACTTGGGCTCTAATTTGTTGTATGTTTTTCCTTGGTTTGGATGAATGTTTGTGCTTTCCCTGTTATGAACTGATTTGTGGTGTATGTGTATATATTTGTTTGTGTGGTTAATGATGTGTGGTATGAAAAGTTGTGGTTGCCAGTGTAAATATTTTGTAAATATTTTTTTTTTCTATCGACATGATCGATATTTTTCAAAATTTTCGCGAAAATATTTTGCACTTGTAAATACTTTCTTTCTATCGAAATGATCGATGTGTTGCAAAATTTTTTGATTTTTATTTTTTGGGGTTTCTCGGAATTTGTTTTCGGTTCTTTTACCGAGAATAGTCCCATTGAACCGATGTCATAGTTAGTGACCGTTCCCTATGATGGATGGATGACGACCGTCTTAAGGGAAATGTAGTCGGTAGGAGTAGGATTTTTATTTGTTTTTAGTTTTTCTTTGGTGGATTGCATCAATGAACTGTAGTTGCTTATGGTTGCTAAAATTTCGTTGTGTGTGTAACTGATGTTCAAAATGTGGAAGTGATTCGTTTGAAAGCATGCAATTCTGTAAATATGTTGAGTTACCTAGGCTATAGAATTTGATTTAGTATGATTGAGGCTTAATCTTGAATTCATGTAATTGACTAATTAAAGAGTCTGTGAATGCATCTTGATTCGAGCATGTGCATGAAGTGTGAAGTGAGGTATTGCTATTTCATGTCATTGTGAAGTGTCTAGAACTTGTCTGGTGTGTATACAAAACGAAATGAAGGAGGTGTAGTGTTGGAAAGGATGTAGGCATTTCTTTGTTTTAACCGATAGTTTCCATTTTTTCTTGTCAAATTCTACCTTTCTATGTGTTGTATACCCTAGTTAGCCCGTTGAGCCTTTAGCCGATTTCTTTCTTTCTTTTGTCCAAAATTGTATAAACTAAGCTTTATTCCTTCTTTTCATTAGCCTTAAAGTCTATACGAAACTCTTAAGCGCTTACAAAGAAAAGACAATATTTCCCAAAGTGTTAAAGAGTGAAAAGAAAAAGAAAAGCAGAGTGAGGAAAGAAAAGATGATGTTGAAGAAGCACTTGCTATATTTAAATGATATTGAGGGTACATGAAAACCCTTTGTTTTGTGTTAAGTGTGTTTGATGAAATGGGTTGTACGAAAGGAAACCAGCATGAATGGGAGAAAAAGAGGAAAGAGAGGAACAATGTTCATAAGTCGATGGGAATGAGTTGAAAAGGCGCTTAAGGATGCTAGCGACTATTATTGGCTAATCCAATATATATATATGGATCCATAGCCCCGTTACAACCCATTAAAGTCCTACGTGATCTTACATTGTATTTCTTTATATTAGTGGAGTAATACACTAAGGGCAAGCTTATGGGTCATGACATGAGGCATGTGAATTCTTTTGGGAGAGAGAGTGAAATTAATTTTTATATGCCCCTACTTGCATGTTTGTGTGTTGCATGAACAAAAAGGGGAAGATTCTCTCGAGTTGTGAGGGCACATGCTTGATGAAAGATTGATTTTCGTGTCAGATTTCTTGATTAGCTGATTTGCATGAGTTTGCCGATATCAAGAATCAATTCTTAAAGTCTAGGAAGTCTTGATGTATTAAAGGTCATTGTATTGTACGACCAAGCATGTTTTCTTGATGATTTGCAAAAATTGAATAATCGGTATGACCGTAGCGTAAATGGTCGCACCATAGTGACGAAGGTTGGGATGTAATTTGCATGATTTGTGTATGTGTTGTTCGAGGACGAACAAGGATTTAAGTGTGGGGTAAGTGATCTTGGGCAGATTTATATGCCCACGTGATACTCAAACGTATCAATTTTACCTTGTTTGTTGTGCAATGTGTATATAATATCATGTAATCGGTAATAAAATGCGAATTTATACTAACCAACATGATTAGCATTTGTTTTGCAGGTAAATGTGATTTTTAGGAGCTAAAATGCATGTTGGAACTATATCGGAGTTGGACTTGGATGCGAGCGTGGAAAAGACATTGGAATGCACAATTTATAGGGGCTCCACGATGGAGCCGTGCCACGCTACCATCGCGGTAGCACACTGCCTGGACAGGAATTAAAATGGCAAATTTCAGTGTGCCATCGCGTCAGCTCCGTGGCACGGAGAGAGGCCTCCGCGTTGGCCTCCGTGCCACGTTGAGGCTAATTTACCGGACCCTGAAATTCCAGTGAAGGTCCGCGTCCACGCCGTGTCACGGAGGCAGTGCTCCGCGTTGGCCTCCGTGACACGTTGCTTGTTATTCCGGGAAAAATTTCCCACTAGTATAAATAGCACACTTAGGTTTATTTTAATCAGTTTTTAGTTTTTAGACTGAGTTCAGAAGTGGAGAGGAAGGACGTGGGTTAGGAGCAGTTGAGGAACGAAAAAGCTAAGGGATTTCTTCTCTTCTTTTCTTCTTTCTATCAATTGTACGTATGATATACACTCATTTTAGGATGATCAATCCACAAATGAGTGGCTAATTCTCTTCCTTATTGAGGTTTTGACACTTGTAATGAATTTTGATTATAATTGATATGGTTTTCTTCTTCTTCTTCCATGTTGTTCTATTAATTCTTGTTCTTACTGCATTAGTGTGTGGCCGACATTAATGTACATCTAAAAAGTCCAATTTCACTCGAAAGAGCAAGAAATTGGAAAGTTGTGAATTAATAGGGTATTGTTCTTAACTTGATTTGGGAAAATTGGGTTTTGATGTGCTTTCCTGATAGAAATATACTTGAAAGCCGTATTAGTCAATTTAGGAACCGGAATTGTATTGCTAGGTCATAAATTGCATTTGATCACAGAAATGTAGACGGATGGTTTATGATTCTAAAGTGAAATTAAATACGAGAGTTTTAATTTCTAGGAGAATGTTCTTGGCTAGCAACATGAAGAAGAGATTAACCAAATTATCATGATTATCAAGTTCATTACTTGTTCTTAACCTTGGCATGTTCATATCCATTGTCTAAATTCACAGTAAATAGTTGTTATTAATTTTAGTATATATAGTTTAGAAACAAAAACTCAAGTAACTGTTGGTTACATTGTTGTTAGCATAATTAGAAGTGAAATAGGAATATAGTAAACTAGGCAACTTTACATATCTTGAGCCTCCTTGGATCGATAGTTGGCTACTTAGCCACTTTATTACTTGTTTGACCACGTGCACTTGCGTGTCGGTTTTTAACCTATACCGGAACACCCGAACAGAGACTCCCACATAACTAATTTCGCAAGATAATTCAAGTTACGGCTATAATGATTACGTAAGATACAAGCTAAAACTAGAGCATGCCTGATTAGATCATTGAAATGAAGTACAACTATGTTAAGACTTCTTAACCTCAAGAATCGACTCTCAATCTTAGCAAACTCATGCAAATCAACTGATTAAGAAATCCCACATGAATTATATCCTTCATTCAACATGTGCCCTCACGGAAAGAGAGTTACCCAATTTCACACGCAAAAACAATTTTTATATCACAACATGTGTGGGTACATGCATAGAATTTCACTCACTCTCACAAAGAATTCACATGCATCATGTAATGACCCATAAGCTTGCCCTTAGTGTTTTATTCCACTAATTTAAGGATGTAAGAATGTAAGATCAAGTAGGACTTTTTAGGTTGTAATGTAACTCAGGTGCGGGTAAGTACTATTATTGCCAGTAATAGTGACTATCTTTCCTAAGCGCTTTTAATACATCACGCCTTCATTACAAACTTCCCTTCCTTCACTTCACCTTTTTCTCTTTTCATCTTTCTTTTTCCTCTTTTGTTCTCCCATTTCTTTGGGTCCTTTTAGCTTATTAGTAAGGAGTTCTATAAGTAACTTTTCATTTATTTATTTTCTTACTCCCTACTAATACTCACCCATATTCAAACAAGTGCACCCTCGACCTTTCTCAACTCTTACAATTGCTACTTTCCCTTCTTTTTCATTCTTCTCACTCCTTTACTCTTTCAGATTTTTCCTTTAAGCGCTTAGGAGTTCTGGTTCAATTTCAAGGCTAATGAAAGAAAAAGGATTAAGCTTATGTTGCAGCTGTCAAAGAATAGGCTCAAGACTCAATGGGGTTAACTAGGATTAATTTTTCAAGGTAGGTATAATGAGGGATAAAAGTTTGGTTCATTCAAAGAAATGTCTAAATCATCTCCTACAATTCACATCCTTCATTTCGTTTTATATACACACCAGGAAAGTTCTAGACATTTCATAATAGCACTGAATACTCAAAAACCTTACACTCATGGCACATGCTCAAATCAAGACACAATCAGTAGACTCTTACTCAGCTAATCACAAGAATTCAGAATTAAGCTTCCATCATATTGAGTCAAATTCAAGAGCCTAAGTGTCTCACACAAAGTTATACACCTGCATGCTTCACACTGAACATACTTGCATCTTACAACCATGTATAGCACATAAAAACAACATCAAGCACCAATTAGTTATGGTTTCAAAAACCCAAAACCTATCGACTAATTTTTCCTCAAGACGGTCGTCATCCATCCATCGTCGGAAACAGTCCCTAACTATGACTAAAAACACTATATACAGACAAAGGAAAGAAAGAAAAAGAAAATTTTTATTCTTCGGTTCAAAGACCCCCCGTCGGAAAAGAACCGAAAAGAAAAACCAACGGTTGATGAATTCATGCTTAACTCACAAAAAAAAAATTCCCATTTTTCTCACAAGCATTACATTCGCCAAAAATCGTTAAGCACAAAAATTTGAAATTTCCCTTGAAATTTCCCTCACCCCACACTTAAATCATGCTATGTCCTCATAGCATCAAATTATAATTTAAAAAGGGTGAGAAATACTCCCTGAGGCCTTTAGGCCTAGCTAACAACATGCTTTTCTTCAACTTTGCACAAGTGGGTGTTCGACCCCACACTTTTTCTCTTCCATGCTTGTTAGCTTCCTCCTCCACGGGTACTCAGACTTCCCCTCCATCTGTGCTTAACTTTCCACCAAAACAACACAAGATGAAAAATAAACAAAATCAACTTAAATGCAAGAAATTAAAATGGTATGCATGGTACCCTTGGGTTGCCTCCCAAGCAGCGCCTAATTTTACGCCGCGGCACGACGTATCCAGTTTCACTGCTTTTTCCTCCACCTTGAGGATATGAATCTCACCCCTAATTTCTTCTCTAATTTCCTCTTATGCTCCAGGGGTGGTGGTGAAAAATTGTAAGGACCAAGCAGTAGATGTTGCCTTTTGAACTTATTGGCCCTTAAGTAAGCGAAGTCATTTTGTCTCTCTGAGTTAGCAAATTTCAAAATATACGGGGCTTGGTCCTCCTCTAGACATTTCTCTATAAGCTTGGCAGACTCTGTTTCTATGTTGTCAACCAAATTTAATGTCGAAAAATGCGTAGAGTGTGGTCCAATACACCTCAACTCTGAAACTGCATTGTGCTTGACCTCCTTACTTGTATACTCCTTCTCAGCATCGACATCTATCTCTCCATCAATGTCAACTAGGGGATACTCTATCTCTTCTTCCATGAATGGATTTTCCATAAGTGTGAGCCCATCACGGGGACACTCAAGAGATTCAAATTGTTGGGCTTCATCCAAAAATTCACCCTTGTCTTCCTCTTGTAGTTCCTCTTGAATATCGGCTAAAACCTACACCTGCAATTTATCACAAGCTTCAGCTTCAGCAATCATCTCCGTGAATTTGACGCTCATCCTTTCAAGAGCCTCTGCATTCTCTTCTTGCTGAATTCTCAATACTGCCATCGCCTCCTTCATTACTTCTGATTGCTCTAGGAGTTGTTTCAGCATGTCTTCAATTCTAGCTTGGCGTCCCAAGTCCTCATTTTCAGCATGCCTATATTCAGAAAAAACAACAGAAGGATCATAGTAGGGGCTTGGGGGAGGGTAATAAGCATTCGGACAACCATCCCAATGGCCATCTTGACCACCACATATATTGCATGTGTTACAGTGCTGCCACGGGTGGTTTCCTCCATAATTTAGACAAGATTCGCTAAAATATGAGTATCCTCCATTTAAAACATTTGTATTCCACGATGTCATGTCAATAAGGGTATACGAATAAGCAGCATAATAAAATAAAATAAAGACGAATTAAAACAAATACTAAGACCAAGTTGTCAGCACTTAAAACAAAAATACAGTAAATTAACACTTAAAAGAAATTCACCAATTGCCAAGTCCCCGGCAACGGCGCCAAAAACTTGTTCGCGTGATTTGTGGGGTATAAAAATGACACGCAAGTGCACGTGGTCGAACAAGTAGTAAGTGGCTTTAGTAAGCCAAGTATCGATCCCACAGAGACTTGGATTAAGTACAATTTTCTCAAGTGTACTATATTTTACTTCTAAAAATGCAGACAACAGTGTAACCAAAAAGTTGATAGTTTGTTTTATAAATTTTATACTAAAACTAAGAACAATTATCTACTTTGAATCTGAACTATGAATGAAAGCATACTGAGGTTAAACGAACATGTAATGGAATTAATTATCATCATACTTTAGTTAATCTTTTCCTCCAGTTGCTAGCCAAGAACATTTGCCAAGAGATTAAAACTCTCGTATTTAACCTCACTTAAGAATCATGAACCATCCGTCTACATTTCTGTGATCAAATGCAATTCATGTCCTAGCCATACAATTCAGGTTCCTAAATTGACTAATACGACTTTCAGGTATATTTCTATCCTGAAAGAAAATCAAGACTCAATTTTCCCAAACCAAGTAAAGAACATATCCTATTAATTCACAACTTTCCAATTTCTTGCTCTCTCGAGTGAAACCGGACTTTTTAGATGTACATTAATGTAGGCCACACACTAATGCAATAAGAACAAGAATTAATAGAACAAAATGGAAGAAAAGATGAAAAACGAAAGAATCAATGACCAAATTTCATTACAATTATTCACAACCTCAGCAAGGAGAGGAATTAGCCACTCATTTGTGGATTAAACACCATAAAATGAGTGTTAATCATACAAGAAATTAAATTAAAGAAGAAAGAAAGAGAGAAAAAACCCTGAACTTTTCGTCCCTCAACTGCCTGTAACCCACGTCCTTGCTCCACCAAGTCAGAATATTGAAAAATGAACCTAAGTGTGCTATTTATAGTAGTGGGACTTTTTCCCGGAATAACAAGCAACGTGTCACGGAGTGCATCGCAGAGCACTACCTCCGTGACACGCTATGGATGTAGAAGCCCTCTGGAAATCACCCGAACTTGGCCCCGGCAGCACCCTGCCGCGTTGGCAGCGTGTCACGCTGCTTGGGCAGCGCGTTGGCACCTCTTGGTCGCGCAGCCAACCTGCCGTGGCACGTTGCCAATGTGCAGGTGGGCTGTTGTGATCAGCCTGCCTGTCGTGGCACGTTGCCGACGCGCCGGTGGGTTGTTTTGTGCCTCCTCTTTGCCGACGTTCGCGTGTTAATTCCGTTTCCAAGCCTCTACTTCACCAACTCATGGATTAGTTACTCAAAAGTCATTAAAACCTACAAAACAAAGGCTAATCATGTTGGTTAGCACATATCTTCACTTCATATAAAATTACATGAAAATGTATACAATAACTTAGATAAACAAGACTAATTTAAGTCATAAAGCGTATCTCGGGCATGCTATTTTTGCCCGTGATCATTATTCTCGTCGTACAGTGTTACGACTTATGTTCTCGAATAGAAATAACGGTCCCAGATGCTGCAGATAGTTGCTACCAGTAGATTGCGATTAGACATGTTGTAATTAGTTGTTGCTTGTATATAAAGATCATATATGTTGTGATTAGCTTCTATTTAGTATATTACAGTTATATATGTTGTTGTTAGCTGCTAGAAAATGTATATAGATTATGTTGCATTATCCCTCTTCGGAAAAGAACATGTTAAGTGTGATACGCGCTAGGAGCGTCGTAGAAACTCTTCCATCCTCCAGTTCATTGTATTGGTAAAATACTATGTATTATTGTCAAGCCTAGACCTTAGAAGCTCTTGAATAGTTATTGGGCCTAAGTTAGTTAGTTGAACAACATACGCGCAGCTAGGGGATTTAACTACCAGTTTAGCACCTGTGTTGTCAGGAAAGCACGCCTGGAGGCCATTGGCGTATCCTGACGCCCCAAGGACAGAAATTTAGATAGGAAGGTCATATTTTAGAGTCAGTGGCCTAGGGTTGTCTAGTGAACTGAGTGACAGCCTACCATCTGATTAGCTATTACTAGTAATTGCCAGTCCTAGTTAACTTAGCATTGATCATAAAGGTCGCCCAGGAAGCCAGCCCAGTCGTCCAGGTCAAATAGACCCATGGGTACCCTAACGAAGGAGATCTTATCAGCATTTATAGGCGAGGCTAGCGCCCCAACCGATTCTTATAAGATACTCAGGTACATATTGTCGAGAGTGCTTAAGTCTATATAAACTTGTCTATAAGGTTAAGAATGGCCCAGAAAAGTAATATAAGATCAAATTAGACAAAGATGAGGTCTAAGGGACTAGTAACATGTTAGTACAGTACTACCTACATGCTAAGAATGTCGGTAAGCATCCTTTGGAGTATTAGAGGTCGACCGCTCAAAACATGTTGGCCAGTAGCAGCCCTACAATTGTTTATTAGTTATAGTTGTCCGGGCAAGATATTCAGAGTTATGTTAGACAACTCTAGATTTCTCCCTATCTAGTCTGGACCATTATAAATAATTATCACTACCAGGATCCTCTGCTCAGATACAGGTGCACGGTGTGCCTGCTAGCAGCCTTACAGACTATCCTAGGGGGCGATCAGTAGTAGAATTAGGCCCAAAAGGCTGGATACACCTTTTGAGTGGCTAGATTAAGATTTCAGTACAACACCTTAGTTGGGGTTGCCCTCACTTTGTAGCCTTCCATGACCAACCCAGGGTTACTAGCTGCATCATCACCCATGAATGGCTAGATGACGTTGCTCCAAAGAGCGGTATGCCATCCGCGAGGGACGAAAATGATGTTCGAGGGTCTTATATAGTCAATTCCATGGATGGACTATTTTTATGTCGTATTAGCACCACACCCATGTCTAGCTTGGTGCCCGGGGTATAGCTATCAAGAGGCCACCAAACTCAGACACAGCTATAGATCAGGAGCCAAGCAGGCTCAGTTGTAGACCCAAGGGGACAGGTAGGTTAGCTATAGCACTAGTAGAGTCATAGAAACCTTGATAGGGGTATATAGATTGAGGTGTACTTGCCAACATTTATGGGGGTCCTGGTAAGTTATTTCTGTGTTGCTTGTACCTTCCAAGCTTATGGGGGCCAGGTGGGTTCTTGTTCCTATTCTTGTCTGTTAGCTGTAGCTTATGAATATATGATTTTACAGTCATAGCTCACATATGCGTAGTGCTTTGCTAGATGCAAATTACGAATAAGACAGCTTACAGGTTAATCTTTCTAACTTTTCTCTCTATTTACTTTCAGTCTTTAATAGATTACTTATTTCCTTACATATTCGGTATATATTATACTGATGCCCATCCCTGGGCACCGCATTACTTGCCTGTAGGTGCCGATAGACATGAATTAGAACCTTCTTAGCTTTCAGTCAGAAGTCAGCAATAAAGTTAGCTCCCCTCCTCCGGAGATGATTAGTTAGAAGGTTTGTTCCTTGACTGTATAGTATGATTAGATCGGGGCCCTGTTTCAATCAATATTCTACTCCTAGAGGCTTGAAAATTTACAGTTCCTTGTGGTTTGTTTGTTGATAGTCGTGTGGGGCCTTGTCTAGATAATGGATAGTGGCCTTGTCAACTATAGTATAGTTATAGCTGCCTGATTTTCATTTCAGTTATAACTAGACAGCATGGTGGTCTTGTCGGCCTGA